>LUCH01000349.1:135485-185024 GCA_013368495.1 Paragonimus heterotremus | reverse complement strand
ACCATGTTGTTTCTTCCAGCTCTTTAGCAATTTTCAAGGCTCGCCTTGACCAACATTTATTGCATTACTTCAGATACTGCATCTATTTGCTCCATTCCAGCCTGTTGCTGAAAACCTCGAGCTTCTGCGCATCGAGATACGGAAACCTCAAAAGCTCAAGCCTCCTACTTCCGTTTACAACCCATTGAACCCACTGAAGCTGGTATTGCGAATCTTGTTTATTGCCTATCGCAACCTACCTGTGTTGCATCCTCTACGGGGATCCCACAACTCATCCGAGCTCCATGATGGAATCATCAGCAGCCAAACAGAACCCAGGTGAAACGAAAACACAGGTTTCTAGATCCGTCAATCCTCGTGGACCTCCAAATTCATTTCAGCCAATAGCTGTATAGATTTGTAGCTGTCACCATCAGCCAATAGCAGCAATCCGTAATTGCTCCTTGTTGCCACTTTTCGACTTGCCCACGCGATAGATTGCTGCCCGTTGGTTTGTTTTGGCTTTGTGAAGCATTAAGGCTTCACACTGCGGTATACACAACACAGTCCTGTTTAAACTCTTTAAATAAATGAGCAACAGAGGCTTGTGGATTCAAGATGACATCTTGAACTTCCTATTTGCAAGACCGTGATTTTACCGCACTCAGCTCTTTCCGTTGACTCATTGGATTCAAGCTGATGCCCATTAGTTTTCTGCGTTTATACTCTGTAGTGAATATGAAGCCTCCACTCTGTGACACTGGCAAACTTTGTTGTAAAGTGCTGTATAATTACGTTGTTTTTGCGAGGTATATCCGTAGTTATCTCCACTTCAAGGTGTTTTCTTTTGTTTAGGACGAACATTCTATAATACATGGCACTGATTAAGAATACTGATGGTGGTTTCGTCTAAAATAACAGTCTCGATCACCTTGTTACCACAACCTGGACACTCTCCGGTAGTTTTTCCCCAAAGATTATTGTTTTTCAACACCCTGTGGTATAATAATTTCACATTTTGTGCACGGGATTATGTTTACTACGATTTGGTACTCTGTTTTTGTTGTAACTCTGCGTTAAATATTGTCTATTTTCTATTATAGTTAGTCCGTCGCTTCTATCGTCTCGTCCGTTACGTGATTTCGGACCCGTCACAGATTTTTCGCCGTTCATTCTTTGATGTATTACTTTGCGAGAGTTTCAAGGTCAATTCTAACTCTTCGTACGCTTTGAAAAAATGAAATCATTGACATTAAACTTTCTTGAGTTTTCCAAAGTCACTTGATACACTTTATCCCGACAAACACGGTCATTGCTGTATAGCAATGTGTCGCATGAACGTGCACCGTGTGCTCATGTGTTTGCTGCTTCAACTACGTACACATTTAGATAACAGTGCCATTTTTGAGATTCTCCATAGTGCTAAGCCATTCTATTTTATCGGATTTGCAAGACGCATGAATCTTCTGCCGTCCTTTGGTACTTAAAATTCTACTGTATGTCCATTGTGGCTTTCTCTGGGCATTGTGATATTGCGAATCAACTTCTTATCGAGTCTGATATTAAGGGATTTCTGGAAAGACACATAATTGAATCACTTCGCTCGCCTTGGTGGGTGAGTCTTAATGATAATCAATGGGTACAACTAGCCAATTAATCCGATTAAGTGGGTGTGTGTTTGCATTATCTATTGACGTCGATAAATTCGCCCTGTGCGACATTTATGGTATATCAGATCTCCGAAACGCGTACTGGCAACACTGCGAAAACGACGACATGAAATCTACCTTCATCTGATTTGTACGAATTTCGTTACATGCTTTCTGTGGAGCAATTACATTATCCAAAACGAAAACGTAACTACACAGTGATGGTATGTTCGGCTACGCTTAGAACCATCGACTTGGATCCGTATGCCTTTGCTGTGATCATGGTGGGTTTGCCGCACGGAACCAAAGCAGAAATTCGACGGGGCGTGCAGTTCAAAATATGCGACTATAAGATCATGTGTGTGTCCAACTTGTGATATACTGCTGGCGGTCATACAAAAATTACACTCCCAAACCAATACGATGAACGAATTATTTGAAAGATTGCACAAGACCTCGGCAGTAGATATACCCGTTCTGTCTAACGAGCAAAAAAGCTTGGACTCTGTACGTTTCAGTGGAACGGCTTACAACTCCTGTACATTGTTAGTCTTTCCCCTGAAAATCTAGTGAGCTCGTACACGTAAAACTTCGCGCGTACACACACCGTCATCATCATCGGGACTTGTAAACTTCTAACTTTCCCTTCAGCTAACATTTCCTGTTCGTTGTTGAGGAAGGATACTACGAATTGGGATTTTCTTATTTCTTCTGTAGTTTGTACTCACCACTTTTTATTTATCGCATCGGATCTACCGGTACTATGAGAAAAACAATACTTCGTATCTGATTCTTGTTTTCTCATTTTTTACGCTTCAGTATGTTTGAATTAATATTAGTCTCGTCACAGTTTCATGGATAAGTTGAATAGGTGCATCCTGTGTAAATCAAAACGTCTTTCTGCTGCATTGTTATCTTGCTGAGTGCTGCGACTTGACTGGTTATGCCAACATCACTTCTGTGTATCGGTTTACAATAGCTTAAATAAGCTGATCTAGAGGCTGCTCTGTCGTCGGTTATTTTGTGCTTGCAATGTTCTTTTTTTTTTTCAAGTAGTACTCGAAGAAGTGAACATTGAGGGATAGCGGAGACTCGGTTACTATAGACCTGTGATATGGAAGTAGTATTGTCAACTGTTCTGAACAGTATTAGACCGGCGTGCTTACTCGGGTATGGTCTTCATAATGGTCTCCTTTTGCTAGTGGAAAGCGTAATGATGTGACGTCCTCAAACCGTGTGTGTATCTGTTATTTCCTCTTGCACTAGCACTTTCTGTCTAATTTTGTGTTCTCTGTTTGCGTGTTAGTCTTCATCTTGCTGGACTGTTTGTCTTCCATGTTTGTGATGAACAACGGGAACTATTCACCTGTGTGGTAGGTTGACGAACTGAATTGAGACAAAGTATTGACCCTAACACTAGTCACATGACCACCGCTTAATCGAGTTCGCATACTACATGCTATGTGTGTACTGGATTGTACGATTGCATTCCAGTTTAGAATTTACAGTCCTTTTCTTAGCTTCCAGCTATACCCATATCGTACATTTTGTTGCACGCTTCGCTCACAGGATTGATGATGTAAGTATAGGATTCGGCCCGCATAGCGAAGACTGCTACTTAAATTCCGTGAACGACAGCACCATACACCTTGATTGTTGGGAATACTGGTATATTTGGTGGCTTGGGCTCATGGTTTAGGTGTGCTGTGTGCTTTAATTTCTGTGATGATGACTAGTGAATCCAAATTCTGATTTCGGCGTACAACCGAACAGCTAGGTTCTGAATAGGTATGAGAGCGTTCCTTGAGTTCGTTATTGAGATCGGCATACAAAACTAGTGTAGTGTGTTGTCTGTTTATGCACCAACTGTCAAGTGTTCTCTTAGTTTGAACTTTTCGTTGACAGTTGCCACCCTGCATTCGTCCAACGTTTGCAGCCTGCAAGGTCATGTTTTGTTGACAGTTTGTTTCAAGTTGGTTTGTTCGTATGCTAAACCTAAACTCTGTTGATCATGGTATCGTATTCTGTTTGTTTCATTTTGTCCTGGCGGTGTGTTACTCGTCGTTTCCTATGTAGTTATACGACTCCACTTTTGTGTGGACTTTAATTACAAAATTGTCTTGGAAACAGATACCGTGAACTGTTCAGTAGTACGGACCCAACGGAATCCCATGGCAAAGCAGAATACGCCTTCAGGATTAGATAATTTTCCCATAACTCAATCAGGTATGGTAAACCTACCACAAAATGGGCGTTTCCGAAAGATTAGAAGTGGTTGTGCGCAATTCAAACCATTGGTTTTTGGCTGTTCTACTTCTGGCCAGACAAATGTACCCGTTTTGATCCCATCTTATTCAGACGGCTCACCGTTCCCCTCGGGCATGAGCACACGTTTTCGTAACATCGGTCCACATAGAGTACCCCATCGTGTGTACAGACAACAGTGTTCTCCCAGCCGTATTTTACCCCCCAATGTTCCTTCTTCCTATCTTTCTCGAACTAATGGATTTCAGTATGTTCGCCGACCACATCAGCGTATGCATGCCCCTACACTTGCATTACTACCAAAGCAGATGTCATTTGTCTATCCATTGAATTCCTTCGTATCCCAGGCTAAAAGAAGTGCCACGCCCAGTCGACCACGGATTAGGATCAGTAGACAGGTGTTCTGTCAATGTAGGCCGCCTTTTACTCCTGAATCTTCCGAGGCCCTTCATGATGTGAAATCCGTGAAGCAAAAATCTGGTGGTGTTTATGCACCATTCTGGCAGGAGAGCGAGATTCGCGCGGGTATTGCAAAGAAAGAACTGTTAACTGTAAGTATAATTGAATCTTTCGGATAAATCTCGTTGTTTAACCCTACAGCACTTATGAATTCCAGTAGCTTTTCAACCCAAGTGTAACTTTTAGACTCTCTCGACTCCTAGAAAGATACTATGCTTGATTTTCACTTCTTTTTACGGCTGCTCAGTATATACTAGCCGGTTCTGTGGATTAAACCAAACTTCTCGTCAATACGCCACTTATGTCACTTGTGGATGATCATATCTTCCCCTTGGTGCTGCTCGACTCGTTACTTCTCGATCCCAATCGATGATCTCTAGCTGGATTCAATACTGTTTCTCCGTTTGGTGGTATATCCATGGTTATTAACTCCCCGGACCTCGCCAGGATATTCCTCCCTAGTGAACTTCAATAGGAGTGAAGTTCAAATGTATTGCTTCTTCATTGTATTATCACGATCGTTCGACATTAAGGGCTACGGATTGCGACGGATGTTTGATTTAGATTACGTTAAGCTGCCAAACTGTTCTAGGAATTCACGTTTGTTTGTGTGCATTGTATCTTCCCACTATTGTTAAACTCAGTAATTAGTGATCATATCATGTGCAACAGATCGCACGTTTCCCGTACCGTTCACGGTCCGATTTTGTGAGTGAACACACTAGTTTTACACCGCTTTTTCAAGGCTTACCTTTCTGGATTGACACTGATTATATACACCAGCCTCTGATCCACGTGAATGTGCGTGTCATTTGTCGCTGCATTCATCATCCTGGACTGTGGCAATACGCCCCTGAGTTAGTTTCATAAAGCAGATTTACTCTTGATACTTTGTATCATACTCGGCCATGCACGAACTCGATACGGTCAAACCGCTTCCATACTTGAGCGTAAGCATCTGTGATGACTGAGACCAAAACCACCCTTCTGACAGGGAGTCCATCTATTCACAGCGGCTATCTCCATCGTGAAATATCTCTTGATTTTCCAACTGTGTGATACAGTTGGTTAGCAAGTTTGTTTGTGCGCATGCTGATGTTGGTTGGTTTCAAGTATTATTGATTATAAAGTGGATGATACGGCGACACGGTCCTCTAAAGACTACTGACATGCAGTGGAAAGTTTGGTTTAAATTGAGAGCACTTGATTGTATCATTCAGATGCAGGTAGACTTGCTGACTGGCCTCTTTCGGGAAGATGCCCTAGACTCAAGTTTCGCCACTGTTAGGGCTCGATGTGTTACATACTCTTGACGATGATTTGAATTCTGGTTCGATTTTTCGTGAGGCAGCCATGTTGACCATTGCAACATTAGGCACGATGAAATTTTCACGTGTAAATTCTGATTTATACCCCCACGAATATTGTAGTGATCACCTGGTGGCTTTGAGAGGAGATATGATACTTGTCTCGTTAACTTTGATCGAGGCCTCACGAGCAGGACCTCTCAGCCAAGTTGAAATCACAAAATTTATTACACCTGCTGAACAACACATCATTTGTTGAATAGAAGTCGAGTCTATTACTTTTTTACGAAAGGGTCTGGCTGGAGCGTCTGTTCAAGTGTGAAAGCTCTAATCAGCTTGTGTTCCCTTAATGTTTATCAGAGGTACCGTTTCCCCTCGTAATTTCCCGCTAGTCTTTGTCTGTCAGTTTGTTGAGATTCTACTGCACTTAGTATTGTCGCCCCTAGCTGTTTCTTTTTCTGACGTGCCGTTTTTTGTATTATCTAATTCTAACTTCGAATTACCATTTACTTTTTCCTTATCTCTGTGTTTTTAAGGGAACTTTGCGAATCAATCCAAGACAGTACAACGATGCCTACATCAAACATCCGGTATGCGAGTTTTGATGTGAGAACTTACCTGTATTTTCACCCCTTCTAGATGGGCGATTGTGATGTATACATCCATGGATTGCGTAAAAGAAATCGTGCCTTAACAAATGATATCGTTGCTGTCCGTTTGGAAGAGAAAAAATACTGGCGAGTAAGTCCAACAAGCATGCAATGAGGATTTCCGCTGCAATGTTCTTTCAGAAGAAACCGAAGCGCCTTCGCTGATTTTTCGGTTAAACATACAGCGGAGTACAGAGTGAAGAACTATTAGTTGGTACCTACACAACTGCATTCCCTATTTTCAGGTGTTTGGCACGTTTGTGAAGGAGTCTATCGCTTCGAATGTGGAGAAAAATGGACGTGACAACAATAGTCCATCGTACTGTACACTTGAAGAGTTCTTAGCCCATCAAAAACATGATTTAGAGCAGGTTGGTCACAGTTTTCCCACTGTACTATGGTACTTTTTTCAAAATTAACTTTGTTCATAAAACGTCTAGTAAGACCCAAAACCTCGGTTCGGCTTTTTGCTTTCACTAGAACAGTAGGAAAATATATGTTGGAAGTTTTTACCGTTTCGATATAATTTGATCAATTGAAGCGTGTTTGATAATACTTATCTGACTGTATGTATCGATGCACATTGCAATAGCGATTGAGCGGAAGGAATAGGGAAGGTTGAAGAAGGGTTACGGCCAGAGCAAACTGATAGCGTTTAGTATGATCTTTTGCACATAACGTTGGTTTTCGTTGTTTGTTCAACTGGGCCTCACTGATCTTCATCAGTTTAGGGTTGGTATTACGTAAAAACACAGTTGGGATGTTGATCGCGTCATTGTTGCGATCTGTTCCCAGAATGTGTTTCACAGTCTGTGACCCTCGGTTCCTCATTCGGCTATCCACACCATTGCATGTTCCCGTCATCGGCTGAATGAACAATTTGCAGAGGTATTGGACCATCTTCTGATGCGTTCTTTCGGTGTAAATGTCACTGCAGCTAAAGACGAACTGATAGGTACATGTGAGGTGGAACACTTAACCAATGGAATATTGTGTTTATAGGTTGAGAAGCAACAAACCTACGCGTGCTGCAAAATGTGTTCGGTCTGTCATGGGTTACTGCTTGTGACACAAGAAAGATCACCTTCAGAAGACTCACCTTCTAGGGCACTGTCCTAATCTCAGATCCTCAGCTCGTCAGCTAATTCCGATTGGACCTTTCAGTCTACCTTCCTCATTTCTTCTGTGTGATAGTTGTTGTCGTACCTATTAAGGTACAAAAAATGATGTATACAACTTGATTAGTCTGTTTTCGTTGACCGTTTGCATTTCCTGTCATCTTCGCCCCGGTAATTCTGAGGTTGAGCTAATTAATAAAAACGAGTTTCGTCGTTTCTGTTAGCTAAATCTGTTTTCGCAAGTGGGCATTGAATCAGACTGTTATTTTTCGCGTACCTCCTGCTATCGAAAAGTTTTAGTGACCGGGTAGCCTGATAAAATCAAATTGGTATGGTTTTACAACACGTTCTTGTTCTTCTTGTGGATTGAATAAAGGATCTCAGTTTCTGCGGCGTGATCTTTTGAATAACGCGACCATTATATCGTGTTGTTCAGATCAATATCGTGACATCTGAGAATGGAAGATGGTTGCCACAACTTTCTTAATTTGCTAACTTTGCATAGTTGTGAGCCGACCCTACGGGTGATATCAACCTTGTCATGTTCGCTTACAAAATACTGAAGGATCTCAGGAATAACTTCCTAATCATACGAAGTAAAAGAAAAGCGACAAACTTCCAATCTTAGTACGAACGCATTAATCATATTTGACAATAAACTCTGTTTCACAGACAACCGAGGATCGTTGTGCTTTCGAACTCGTAAAATTAATCTTACCCCCGTCGCTTGCGCTACTTTTTTGGTCACTTTCTTCCTAGTGAAGTTTCTGTGGAGTATGTAAACGTATTGGAATCTTCTGAAGGTTGTTCTGCGATCAAAGAGCACTCATAAGGAAGCTCTTTCGAGTCTTTTCTACTTTGGCTCACTTTCGAATTAGCGACCTTTTCCTACAGTTCATCTTGTTAGTAGCAAACGGACGAATTTCGTATATGTGAAAGGCATCGGTTTACTTGACCTCTTCAAAAGCAGCGTGCCGATCGTAGCGAACTGTTAACCTAATGGAGTCGGTGTTTAGTTTGGTTTGTCTACATAAACACCTTTTCGAAAGAGACTGACTGGAAGGTCTATCTGAATGCGAAGGCTTCAATCAAACGTGAGTGATGTTCAACTTGAAATTAACCAAGTCTACGACTACTTATCAGTAATATAAAAGCACCGTTTATCTACGATATGCAATTGCTAAGATGCAACAAAGTATTCCCAGATATGGCATACGAACCCATATTTTTTGTCTTAATACTCCTTATTAGCCATTAATCAGTAATTTTTCAGTAGATTTTGTTTGTTCTTGGTGAACCACCGTACGAAACTCTAACAGGCGTTGTTGTTCAACTTGCAAAATAGATGTGCAGAACATTTGTTAAATATAGTCTATCCTGAAGCTCATTGCTTTGTAGACCACCGAATTATATTGTTTTTATTGTTTATGTTGCACATTGTAGCTGATTGGCGTAGAAGCGGTAAAGAATATAGTCCTCGACTTGAACACTTCCACAGATCCACTACCACCGCCCACCCCATCGTCGGCCGACTCCGATATTATTCAGTTAGTTCCCTGGTGGACGGTGATTCAACGCACTGGCCAGGTGGTCGGCATAGTGCATCAGTTGCATAGTCGAACCTGTATTGGGCGTCTACAGCTAACAAGAACAACTCTCAGAAGCAAGACTTCAGATACTCAGGATGTCCAAGATTCACAATCAACCTCATCCCCGACGGTCACGAAGAAAGAATCGGTCTCGTGGAACTATGCCAATCTAATCCCAAGCGATTACCGGTTACCGCGAATGATTATTCCTCGATCCTCATGTCCAGAAAGTCAGTTCACTTTTTGTTGTGCACACAGGTGTTTTTAGTGATCGTTCTTCCTTGATGTATATCATTCACCTTGTCACTTGGTGTTTTTCACCTGGTATATACGTCTCGTACATTGCACACCTATATGGCCAAAAGACGAGCTTCCTCATTCACGAATCTGAAACCAGAAGACCAATTGTACTAGTTGGTACTACCATCTCGCGTGTTTTCCTGGGTTTTATGCATAACAAAGCATTTACACGTAGGGATTGTAGGTGAAACAATGGAACCCATAAATGTACTGATTTATCATTGATCAAACCAATAGCAGGCAATGTACCAGAATCAGTAACTTATGTACACAGCAGCTGACTTTTGACGTGCACAAACAGAGCCTGAAGGGGCTTCAGGATGACAGGTTTGTATTGATACATCAATATCCGGAAAATGTCTATCGGATGGACCATGTGCTCGGTCTGGATGATGCGGTTGCTGATTGACGAAATCCGCCTGCATTGTCTAGCAGGATCACTTGGGATTACGCCGTTCATTGGGTCCTCTGTATTTTGGATCGTGTTCTTTAACCCTAACTAATAGACATCAGTCGTCACGACCAAGGACGAGTATCTAAAGAAAATGAACACTATCTTGTAAGATCATAAAAAGTTCAAGGTGGACCGGACAGCAGAAAACAACATATTGTTGGAAAAGCAAGTTGCAAGGCAACTTCAGATACCGTTGTTATATGGACACACCCTAAACTCAATGTAGACATTTGAAACCAGTCGATACGGAAACACCCCGATTGAGAGATGCTCCAAAAGTACACAAGGATGGTACACCTCTACGTCCGATCTTGTGCATGAACAATTCTGCTTATCATATATTTTGGATCCCGTCCTTAAAATCTTATCTCTACATTGCTTGAAGGACTCTTTCGAACTAGCTGAAATCTTAAAAAACATTTCGGTGAGTACCCAATTAATGTAGTCCATGGATGTTGATTCTCATTTTACAAATGTTCCTCTTCATGAGACAGTTGATTCTTTATGTGACTTTATCTCGAGCCAGAGGTGTGATATAGGTGTTCCACTAGAATACCTCAAAGATCTTATTTTGTTGTGCACAGAAACATTCGTTTCGATTTTGAACGACTTGCATACAAACAGGCGGACGGTGTTGCTATGGGTAGTCCGTTAGGCCCAACACTAGCGGACATCTTAAGAATGATTGAGCGACAAGTCCCGGACTATATAGCTGAACCATTATTGTACAAACGATACGTTGATATTTTATTTTTTTACTGACGTTACTCATTTTGACTTGTTTTTCAACTTTCTTAATAATATTCACCCCAACCTATCTTTATCGCACGAAGTAGGATCGAAGAATAGTTTACCTTTTTTGGATGTACTCATAACAAAACGTGCGGATGGCAAGTTACAGCGCTCAGTTCACCGCAAAGCGACATGGGGTGGTTAATATTTTCAGTTTTGCTCCTATTGTATACAAACGAGGTTTGGTTTGGACAGTTTCACAGAGCCAGGCGTATTTGCACCCCGGATACTCTGCGGACAGAGGAGAAGTTGCTGAGACAAACTTTACTCGCAAATTGATACCCCCGACAAATTCATTGAGGCGCATAATACGGTGAAGAAGAGCACTCAGCCCATACTGACGGCTCAAAAGGAAGATGTTTTCTTATTCTTGCCATTCAAGGGTGACCATCTAGCCAACGATATAAAGCACAAATTGAAGTCTACTCTGGCGCGAACATATGCGGCTGCGCAGTTGCGCTTATTTCAAACCACCAGAGGACTAGTTCTCCGCAATCGCGAAAGTAGTTTGTCAAATTGTTCTGTCTCCCATGTTGTGTACCAGTTCACTTACAGTTGCAATGACGTTTACATAGGCAGAACAGATCGATAACTATCACAGCGAGTCGCCGAACACATTCCGAAATGGTTGAAACAACAGATGACGCATCAGCCTCAACTTAGTGCACTGACGGCTCAAAATCCAACCTCGTCGATTGCTAAAGACCTCATGACAACAGGTCACCAAGTTGACCCACTGAACTCATTTAAGATATTGTTGCGCAATCGAAACCCGAAGTTGTTAGCTTTTTGTGAGGCGATGCTTATCCGAACTTACCAGCCGACGTTGTGTGCACAAAAGTGGTTGAGACAACCTATCGGGTTGCCATGGTCGTGATTACATAATAAGTGGTGTGCTTGTAGGCGTGTCTAGTTCGCTGTTTGTCTTTATTTGTATGATCTGTATAACTGGCACGTTTTACGTTTGCGACTGATGAGAGTAAATGAAATGTTAACATATCGCAACATATGTCTTCTTTCTGCTCTGATGAAGTGGTTAAAGGGAACTCAGTGTTTCAGACATCAGTCTGCCGTGTGTCATATTTAATCATGGTTGTTGTGCGACTTTGGCTTCTAGCCAGAGTACCATGTTGAATGAACAGTGGCAAGCCTCGATGTCCATCATTTCATATTTCTGTTCCAAGTCATTGGCTGGTTGCTGCATTGCCTTCTCCGGTGGGCTCTCAGTTCTGCTGTCCGTGTGGGGTAGGAAGTTGGCACAACATATGTTAACGAGCCAACCAAAGATAACGCTTGGCACGACTATCCCTGAGGGTTCATCGGTTTATAATTTGACTGCACACACGTCAATTCCAACATACATATGCAGTCGGTCTCGTCGTAGGCAGTTACTGTCAAAGGTGGATTCCAGGCCATATAGGAAATTATTGCCCACTTCGACGGGTTCCGTCCTTGTATTCGGCGGACTTGATCCACGACTGCATTAGACACCTAGCCATTTAAGAATCAACTGAGCTGTTTACAGTGACTTCCGTTGCTTAGATAACTACATCAGTCTTAGTGGCCAAAACGTCAATCTTTCAGCGATATCCTTTTTTGTAGTATGCGCTTTTGGGCGATGCCAAGTTGTCTAACCTCACACAGAATTCATAGTGGATTCATTCATGAGACTTCGATGAGTAGCGTTCACCAACGTTTCCCCCTGGCTCACATGAAACATAGCTGAATCCGCGGCTACTTTAGGCGTATTACTTTCCAGGAATGGGCGTTAGGAGTTGAAATGGTTGCTCAATCATATTGGATACCACCCTCCATAAGAGACCCCTCAACAAAGAGCACCTCCCGCCGGATAACGTTTTTCGTAGAAACGGAACGATCTCTAGTACGAGTGTCAAAAGAACGCTCCTTTAACTCCGTCAGTGAACCAGTAATCTGGTCCCGCGCTTCGAAGTATCTTCTATTTGTGAAGAAAATGTCGCCCTAAACTACAGTATTAATACTACAATATCACTACTACAGTATCAATACCTATTTTCGAATGCGTATTTCTATATTTTCAGTAGTTTCCGCCCATTTAATCCCTTGATCCCGAACTCCCACTCTGTAAATCTTTGCTTCTGTTCAAAATTAGTTGTCAACCCTCCGAGCTGGCCGAACAGCCAGTCTTCATTTCGTAATCAGACTGCGTAAGATATAGCGAACAAAAGATCGCAATACTTTCCTGCACTACTTAAAAAAATCAAAACTAGTTGTGGCAATGACTAAATTTCGATTTGAATTACGCAATTTATGAAAAAACAACTATTGAAACGGATGTTACTGGACCGGTTTTTCTCTTCAACTGGAAGAAATTTGCACTAACTGTTTTCTAGCCTCACGATTGATTTCTGAATTTTGGCCACGGGCATTAGCTACATCTTAGTTTATCTTCCCTACAGTGTTGATTTCAAATCTTTGGTATCATCGTAAACTTGAAAGCTATATTGGTCAATTATTTGTTCTATTCTGAAGAGGTCCAACAAGTTACTTGCTCGTCTCTTTCATATGTTCACAGCTTATGTATTACTATTTTATGAGTCTGTGTTTCCTCTACAAAAACATCTTCCCGCTAGAAACAAAACATTTCCCATGGGCGTTCTGTCTTTGGAGGGACACTACCTCTCAGATTGATTATTGTATCATATGTGATTAGAAGGGTTTAGTTCGTGTTTTACAACAATTAGACTGATTGTGAGCGACAGACACAACACGAAGGTTCGGATTGATTCACCTATTGACCGTCATGACTAACGGGTCACCTGAATGGCCGAATTGGCCGATAGAATGGTGCGTATGCATTCTTAGATACGGCTAGGAAAATAGTCATTTATGGAATGATGCTCACTTGGTTCTCTATTATATATATCTCAGACTGTAATCAAGGTGCCGAAGGATCTTATTTCATGTTATTTGTGCACGGTATATGACTTCGTGATTCAACATTTGGCCTGGCTTGTCAGCCATCACTTTCTGAAGTCTCAATAATCATTGTATAGCTTAAAACACACCTATAAACTCACCATCTGATGTGACGTTTGGCTTTCTGAAGAAAGTGGTTCTGTTTGGTCAATGAATTTAACTTTATCATCGTGGTGTGTGGGTGTATGCATATGTTGTTTGTCCGCAAGTTCACCTGATGAACGTTGCCCATTCTGGTACGTGCGAAAGTTTAGACACCCTCTCCAGCGTCACTCGAATTTACGAGTTTGTCAGACTTTATCTGAGAAGTCAATGTCCCTATGTGAAACAAGCGGCTCTGTCGTTTTATACTACATTCCTAGCTTTATTCTGGAGAGGATATGCTCAGAATTCGTAAGAAAGCGTAGCCACCATAACATGAGACAATTATCATAAAGTAACGGTTGTTAATGAAAACCAAATGTTACATTTTGATCCTTGTGCAGTAGTTTAGAAATCTAGAGCCTTCATTGATAATCAGAGGTAATCAGCCACTAATTTTGCCAATAATGATGATGCGTCCTTTAACAAAATATGAACAATCTGTTGAATTTATCACTTCATGTAATTCGTCAATACTTGGCGGTCTTTTCGAGGGACGAACTGACTTGAAGTCACTGTATTTATGCGTATGCTCTGTTGATTGATGAACGTTGTTGCAACCGCAATTTTTCCCTCAATGATGATCCCTTTGTATAGTCAAACTGTCTAACTTTCCAGCTATCCAGGCCAATCTGGACTCTTTTAAACATATGCGTTTTGTCGCACAAATCGTGGATTGGACAGAAAACAGTATCTTTCCCAAGGGGTAAGTCGTGCTGTTCGTGACCGCCACATTTGACTGTGCTGTCCATTGGTAGTTGTATGACTACGAGTTTTATTATCCCTTGCTGTCACTGAAGTATCTGTGTTTAGCTCCTGGATCGATTGACCTATATTGCATAAATGGACTCGCTTGTCTATTCTCGACTGATTACAGGTATTCACACATACCCGATAAACATCGTAGTTGACCCACTCCTCTTCCTGCTGTTAAGCAACTGTACGTAACTTCCATCTAGTGTTCTTTTGCTCGTGATGTTACATTTTCATTGTTAGACATTCGTGCACTTGTCAGCTTTCACTCTGTACAGTCTGTGTTTGAGTAACTGCAGGCCAGTTTCTCCCACACATTTCCGTTGAATCACTAGTTGGTCATAGCTGCCAAGTAACCGAATGCACTTTACTCTCCTCTGCTTCCTTTTTTTTAAATCCTGTTTTACACTTCCTCTCAGTGCGTTACTGCGTAGCCTTTCAGCCGGATCGCAGAGCCTAATCGATACCGAGACGGACAGAATCCTGATCGGGGCCGGTTTCGTGCACGGTTTGGATGCGATCAATCAGTTTCCTGAACCGGTTAATATCTCCGCTCAACAAGCTGTCGCTGATGCAACCTCTGCTTTATCTGAGGAAATGCGATGGCGTACGGATTTTCGTGAACATTGTGTGTTTACCATCGATCCAAGCACGGCGCGCGATTTAGATGATGCATTACATCTGCGTGACTTATCCGACGATGAAATCCAGTTACTGGCTGCTGAAGGTTATGAAAATGCTGCATACGAGGTGAAACTCCTATTGTTTAAAATCCATGTAAGGTATATAGCCATTCACTCGTTGTAGTAAATACGTACCCTATACAGTTTTTAGTACGCCTAGTCACTCAGGCTGGATGTTTGTGATCCATGACTACATCGGCGTCAAAATTTTGAGAGCGTATCCTACTGCTTTGGGTCATCATGACCAGCGTTTGGCACCGGTCAACCGGTTGCAGAGCACGTGCCCCATTTATCTTAGCCTGTATACTTTTGTCAGTCGGTCAGATATTCAGGCTTGTGGAGTCTTATTGAAATGCGCGCCGACTATCTGCCACTTTGTCCATGAGATTTGCCGACGTACTGTGCGACGAGTGTGCCACACTCAAACTAATTGTTGTGGGATTGTCTTGGGAGTGGTACCGTCCTGTTTGGTTTCACCTCCCTAACAGTTTTTTCTAACAAGCACCGCGAAACATTCACAAACGATGCGTGAGACCAAGTGGACGATAAGCAAACAGTACTGGACGTAAGTGTCCGAATACTAGCGAATTTTGTTGTGATTTTCAACCTGTATGTGGCTCACGCGCTGTCAGATTCCATCATCTATTTATTTGGATTCCGCAACCCTGCAGCGGTGCTAACACTGGCTGTTTTGCATAATCAAAATTCGTATAACACTGCTCATCCTTGTGCTACTGCTCGCGTTTAGTGTGTGTATGCAGTACGTCAGCTGTGTCACGCTTGGTCTCTTACGGACACGTATAAAGCAGGCGCGGACGCTGACACTTACATATCTATGAACAACAGAGCGTGCGACATCTTACTAACACAGCTTGTATGTGACATACGGACGACCAGTAGCCTAGACAGCTGATTCAGTCAGTGGGTTTGGTGACCGCTCGCCAGTAAAATTGCTTCGACTAGGTCGATGAGGTTCACAAAAGATCGGGGGCGCTATTGCTGATGCCCCCCTCCAGTTGATAGCGGAGAAGTGGATGAAGTCGGATTGTCCATTAATGGAAATACAACTCAGTTATGTTGCATTGTTGATGTGCGGACGTGCTTCGTCTATCTGTGTCTACGTTTTGTGAATCCCTGGACGAGTTGTGCATGTATGTATACACTTGTTTATTCCTTATGTCTTAATAAGTAAGCAGTTTCGAGCCTTTTCTTCTATTGCAGTGTTGGAGCCGAAAGGGAGCAAAACTACGGCGGACAATTTAACTTTATATTCATGTTCAATATCATGCAGCATGTTTACGTAAATTGTGTCGTCATGTGTTCATCGAAAATTCGTTTTATCTGAAGAAGTTAACGATTCACTTTTTCATCTGCGTAGGCGCGCTGGTATGATGCGTTTCACCATACAACTTTCCTTTCAGGTCGGTGTCCACATTGCTGACGTGTCCTATTTTGTTCGTCCGGATTCCGCTGTGGACGTGGAAGCATCTCGACGCGCAACCACCATTTATCTTGTGCAACTGTGTGTTCCAATGCTTCCAAGGTTGTTATGTGAGGAGTTATGCAGTTTGAATCCTGGTGAACATAAACTGTCGTTCTCCGTCGTGTTCAAAATGACCAAACAAGGCGAAGTAAGTTTTATCCTAGCCGTAATCAACCTGCTTTTGCTGCTAGATAATTCAAACTGGAGTTGTCGATTTGTTTTCGGCATTTATTTAATTTAGCTCCAGACTCTTAAATGACAACCTTTCGTAATTGCATGAACACTTAAGCCAGTTAGGTTTCCAGCACTAACACATGGACACCTTACACCTATTGAAGTAAACGCCCTATAAGTGACAATGGGGATTCCCAGACACCTGTTCGTACTTACCTACTCTCATATGGAGCTCGTTTCGCCCAACAGTGATTCCACCTCTGTGCCCTATGGCGCTGCGTAGTATCTCTCAGGTAAAACAAAATCGTCGGATATGGAAATGGAGAACCCACGTTCCGTATATTTTATTCCATTGTCCTGTTTTCTTCCTACATATGGGCATCGACAGCGACATGCCGGTGGTTGATGCCTAATAGTCATGCAACTACGTGAAAACAATTTGATTTATGAGTAAAATGGAGGGGTTGATGTGACTGAATTCTTAAACCTTCTGCGTTTGAACACAAACGGACAGCATCGGGATGCCTAGGCTTCGCGACCACAAGTAGGTGAGTGGTCACGTTTTCTAGCCTTACAGTTACGTCATTTCTACGGCTGACAACAATGCGTTAGTTATTTACACATGATTAGCCTCTATACACTCATGAAAAGAAAAACCTGGACGTAGTTTTTAGGTAAAATCCTAATCAGATGTGAGTTTTAACCTCTGGTGACACATTCATGTTTAGACTTGAACTAGAAACATCAGGGTACCATCACCTGGCAAAAGACCAACCAATGAAAGTTGGTATTTATCTGCGATGTACCCCGCTTCGCCTCTGGTACACCTATTTCACAGATAGCTCAGTCAAACAACGACATCATTCACGTCACTGAACTCGCTGAGCCATGATCTTTTCTGGTATCGTTTGCTGCAGGAATCTTATACACCGTACTTTTATGTAGGCTCTTAGGCGATGTCTCTCTGCCGTCAAACCCGGCTTAGACTGGCAGACTACCATTACCATGGGTGATACTATCATCTGTTTCACCTCTATTTCCACCGTTGTTGTTCTGACTTCCTAGATGCAGGAACCGGTCAGGGAATTCCTTTAAATCGTTGTTCAAAACTTAGTCTAGATAACCCCAAGTGTCTTACGAGCGCATATAATTGTCTGTCTTTATCCGAAAATTGTCAAACTTATCTTCGGCAGTGTCTTTGCTACGTTCTCGAAATCATTATGAGTCGTACATTCGTATGATAAGCATGATATGTGCCTCTGATGAAAGTTGGTTCTGATGGAAATTTCATTTAAACATAGCGTTGATAAAATTACTTGATCCTGTATGACCTCGTTTGATCCACACGAAGTTTTCCTTGTTCATTTCTGCCTGCATCAAGAATACCGGTGTTAATCTCTCCGATTTTTCTAATCTGCTTCATTTGAAGCTGGTGAGTTTGTCGGACCAGACTGTCTCGTTTTAAGATCAACCAGTTGTTTGTTGCATTCGTCTATATTCCCATTTTGTTCCCAGATTTTGAAAACTTGGTTCGGCCGTACAATAATTCGTTCATGTGCCAAATTCAGCTACGAGGACGTTCAGGTAAGTGCACTCTCATGTGAATTTGCTTGGTTTGTGAATACTCCTTGTTAACTTCTTCAGTTGACTTTTTGTTTTCTATCGTCTTAGTGTTGCAGGTGATTTTTACTGTGTCTAATGGTTCGATTTTTTGTTATTAAATATGAATTCTGTCTACAGCAACCACTCCAGGGACGCGATAATCGACGAAGTGAACGGTGTGTGCATGGGACATTACTTTTTCCTACGTCCCAACAGTGTTCGGTTATTCATAGTTTGGTGTATCAGACCAACAACAGTCTGTGTTTCACAAAATATCACCACTTCACTTCTTTGTATTGACGTGCTGTTCAATTGTTGGCTGCTTAACAGTCGTGACCAGTAGAGCATAATTTTTTCCAGCACATCTATTGTCAGCTTATTCCCTAATCGAAGTGCCTCTGTCGGGTATAAGTATATTCGCGCGATTAATCATTTAAGTCATTGTCTGCGTGTTTTCAGGAATGTACAATCTTCTATTGGTTATGCATGCTTATTTTTCTTTAGGGTTCCATCTTCTTCTTTCACTGTAGATCATCCAGTACCTACGCTTTGCTAGTCTTGTAGCAGCCAACCCTAGTTATCAAATTTCACTTTCTCTCTCATCTGTAGTTGCGCACAGTTAAGCTGATATGGTATAACTTAATCATAAACAAATTGTTATGCCGTGGTTCACTCGGGATTGACTCAGCTGTGATGCATATTTTCATAACATTATGGCTGTTATCACCCCAGATGAACGGTGGATGATCGGAAGTGGCTGTGCTCGGTGCTCCAGACGGTGATTCCGACGCCAATTGAACTTAGATAATGACATGTCGTCTTTTGCTCTAGACTACTTTTCAAGACTTGTCATTACGCGATGAGTCGAGGACTGAGCTTACACCAGCACTGACCTGAACAGGTACTGAGAATAGGGTCACTACAGTATCCAGCGCATTTGGGCTACTGATATGCTGCCAATCTTCCGATGGTCGTCATTCTCTTTGTTCGCACTAATGATCCGGATCGAGCAGCGTTAGTCAAGTTTACCGTAATTTACAGGGATATGAATTACTTCGAAATTTCGTAACGAACCCGGTGAAGTCTCAGCCGGAAGGAACCCGTAACGTTGTACCAGATGCTAATGCAGCACTGAAGACTTTGAGGCCAAGTGAAACACTCGTTATTTACAAGACCGATAAAGGTAACGCCACTGTCATACTGAATAGAGTCCACTGAAGCGAAAGTACAATGCCTACAAGAAGGACCATGCAGTAAACTTAGGAATACACCGCGATTTCGATTAAGAGTAGGTACAAAGATGAAGTAAGTAAGCATTTGCGTATGGCAAAAGCTAATTTATGACAGGGAAGCTGGCATACTTTAGACCCGAATTCCACAGTAATCCTACATCTTTATGGATTGCAAAAAATCCATAAAGGTCATGCACCTATCAAACAATAGTTTTGATAGGATTTGCTTTCCGCCACATGAGCCTACGAGGTATTTGGTACTAATTTTACAATCACCAATCGGGCAAATTGGGTCGTACTATCAAGAATTCGTGTGACTGTACATTGAACTAGCTCGATTTCTGTAGAGCACGATAAAGGAATTGTCAGTTTCGATGTCATTTCTATTTATCAATCTGTCACAGGCAATAGCATTGAAAGCAACGAGCAAATTACGAGTATACGAAACCACTGTGGAAGAAAGAAAAAACTTAACTATGAACCAGACAATAGCTGGGATGTCTCTATGTTTAGGTAGGAACCACTTCGTTTTCAATTGAATATTGTGTTCAGGAACAAGGACCTACCATAGAATCTCAAGTATCCTCTGTTTTAGCAAACGTGGAATAATTTTAGGAAAAGGCATTGAGTCAGTTTAGAAGCTTACCAAAAGTTTGGTGACATTGCATCGATGACACCTTTGTGGTTATGAAACGAGATCGGATTCAAACAGTCTTACAATATCTCAGTGGGATAAATCCCAAAATCAGACAATGGAACTAGAATGTGGTAACGGCCAGTTGCTATTTTTAGACTGTCTTGTCTATAGGATAGGACGGCACCTCAATACTACTGTCTGTCACAAAACCACAAACGTACCTAATATTCTTAGCTATTAACTTATTCACCCTAAACATGTTTATGGTAGCATTGCAAACTCACTGTTCCACAGAGCCTTGCATCTATGCACGGATGCGAGTGATCAAAAGACTGCATAGAAAAAGGTACTGGTCACATCGATGAACAGAGAATACCCTAAACACTTTTGAAGAACTGTTATGACGAGTTCTCGACACAGTATCAAATACACAAAGGGAATGGAAAAATACTGTTGTTATTCCATTCAAGGAAGAGATGTCAGAAGCTGTTCGTTGGGAATTGAATGAAGCAGGCATCAGAACAGTTTTTCGAAAGGGGATGACATTGCGTTAAATCTCAGTGCATCTGGAGGAGCCATTCTCTGTCGAGAGAACTAATAATTGTGCATATTATAGAATAAAATAAAATAAAATAGAATAAAATACGGAGACTGTCCGCAATAACTAAAGTAAATGAGCACCGAAGAAGCATTAGAAAGCGCCGAGAAATCAACTTAGGCGCTAGGCCATGATTAGGGATTCTGCACCAGTTGGTCACATGTTAGGTGCGGGTCGTGAAATTGATTTAGAAAACGTAGAATTAACTAGACGAAGATTCAGAACTACACAGGAGGGCTTAATTGCAGTGACCATCGTAATTGCGAAGCGCAAATGCAGTGTAAGTGGAGTTGACTTGGCTGAACTCTCTGGCACATGACGGCCAGTCTGGGATCGATCGAACTGACTTGCATTGATGGCTGGATGAAAAGACAATCTCTTACGCATTAAGACTGTGATTCCTTTAGCTACGTTTCCCCAAAAAAATCGACCCTTTGACGGACTTATCTGACAGATCATATCGACTTCACTTCTTTGCAGGTGCTCACATATCCCCGGTCTGCTGTAATTAGCGATTTGGACCCAGCACACTTGTGTACACTTGACTCATGACCTGATAATTTCCGCTTCATTTTGTTGCATACGTCTAGCCTACCTTAAATACCACCAAATTTGTAACTGCTTCACTTGGCCTGAAGAAGATTTTGTGTCAGAAGTGAAACGTCACCAATAAACCAGATTACCGATTGCTCACAAGTTGCTCTGAAATTATGAATCCTCAGTCGGCCTCAAACATATTACAACAAATCCAGGGAAAACTTCTGTATTACTAGTCGTTGTAGGACGCCGCGAGTTGGGTTAGGGAGTGACTTTTCAGTTTGGTATCCGTTAAAATTTACACCGTTTATTACACAAGTGGTTGCTGTAGTAAGAAAGTGACTCCCTTATTAGGTGAGCGCATTGTATATGGCAATGTATTACGTATCCGATTTTTGTTCAGCGACTTATGGATTTAGTTTCATTTGATTCCATTTGATTATTGATGGGCTTGTTGACTGGGGTAGTGTTCTTTTTAATACTCTTAGGTAGGTCTGCCGTTTGCTTGTTTTATTTTTTTTTGCGTCGGTTTATCGTTCTACCTACAAATTGCTTAATTTACAGCTACCAGCATGGTGATTTTCTTTTCCTTCCGAAGTGCCATTTCTCAAATTTACCACTTGTAGCTTCTGCTAATGAAGTTGGCTTCATTGTTTTTACATAGTGGTGATAGATATGAAAATCTACCCTACTTGATTAATCTCAATCCGTACAATCAGGCACTTTAGGCCATACTGCCTCCGAACCAATCAAGGGTAGAAATTGTCGAAAGCGAATGAATTACTTATTCCAACGAGATCGTTAAATGTATCTGACCCTCGGCGTTAGTGTGAACTGTCACACCCGTCGGCCGTACCCAACCGAATGCTAGTTTTGTGTTTCATTCTCCGCCAGGTTACGGATCAGGTTATTTAATCAAAGCTTCCAGTAGGGCCTTCTCAGCACAACTTTTCTCATCAGCCTAGGCCGCCAGAAAGAATTCTGATCACATAACATTAAGCTGTGGCGCTGTTACAAATTGTACTGTAACTAGTCGCTTGTTAAACAACTAGACTTGTGAATGAGAGTACCACAGGGTGACCGATCTACTGCTTGTGACGGCAACCTGCAAGCCCATGTGCGCCCAATTACACAAAGTTAATTTAACTAAGTATATCGTTCGACGTTCTATATTTAGTACTGTTGAGTAGTAGAGGATTTTGGTTTTTATACAGATTGAACATCACCCACAATTGATCGCAACTATCGCATTCCCATAGACTTTCCATTATGCCCCTTTCGAAAAGAAGCATTAGACTCGAGTTTCGTTCGCATTAGAGCTCGTCAGTAATGTATATCCTTGCCACGCTTTCACAAGCGGAAGTGGTTGAGTGTTCACATATGATAATCCGGTCGTGTCCAATGTGAGGTCAATTGTGCAGCGCAATGGTCAACACGGTTGCCTCATGAAAGTATGGCCAGAGTTCTAGTCCCGGCAGTGGCAAGGATATGTTTTATGTTTGTATTTTTTCCAGTTTTAGATGTCCTTATATAGCTTTTGTTTCACGACATCATTTTTTCATCACTATACCGATTTGTGCTGGTCCAGTAGGCTTCTCTGGTGCTGCTGTTCTATACTTTCCAGAGCCTAATTGGTCCATCTTAGTGCACTGAACCGGAAAGTTGAAACAGATATATTGCACTGAAGCCCGAACAATGTTTGAGGACTTACGCTAACAAACATCTAGTCCCGGTCAAGTCAGAAAACGCGCAGATATAACTGTTTTCGCCGAACCAGCAGTGTTTGTTCCGTCTGGGTCACAATTTTCACTTCTCACCTGTCGCCATATATATGGGATACTCACCACCACCATCATCATCATAGACTACAGTAGATCAGAGATTCTCACTGATACTTAACTGCTACACAGCAACCCATGTACAGGGAGAGATAAAGGAAAGGAAGAGGAAGGGATCTAACTGCCAAAAATAGCTACGTCCATATTCAAACACTCAGCATCAAGGTGCCTACACCATGAAAAACAACCGAATTATATTCTTCTTCCATCAAGAATTTAAATAAAGGACACAGTACGCTTATATTGCGCAATGCGATCCTACAATGCCATCTCACGTTACCTACTGAACGTCACAAGCAAACACTGTGCTATGCTGAAGCTGTTTCCATCCGAAGGTTTAAACCCGTGTTGTGTGTTCAGAAACAACTGTTTTTAGGGTTGTCGCTACGATGGTAGTGACGATGATTATGAACTCTGAGTTGGTTTTCTCTGGTATCTTGTTCACCTTCTCATACTGATGTATAAATGGTCTGTAATTTGCATTCGTAAGGGTTCAATGAAAATTTTCCGGACAGAAACCATGCAGTATCAGCCTATCGTCTACTTTGTTCAAAATCGTGACATAAGCGATGGTAAGGCGTTATAAACAATACAGTTTCCTTACAGCTTTCACTGTCCTGCGTCAGTAAATGCACTTACTTCACAGACAACTCGGACAAACAACGACAGCATTCACGCTACTGAGCTCGATTAGCCACTGGTTCACCTAACGACTCTGTGAGTTGCGACATCTGCAGACTGTGAGGCGAACCCGATCTACATTAGTCAAACTATTCGCGAACAACTTTATTTCTCTACGCCAGGTCATTATCTGTCCACCTCACACTTTGCGCCAGTCGGCCGCAGCATCGACAAAGACTGCTCGGTGTGGCAGGCGACTAGCTGCCATCCTTAGTACATGATCTAACCACCTAAGTCTGTGCAAGTGTAAAGACTGAACGAAAGAACTCGTTTGACCATCACTGCCAGACACCCGCTTCCTAACCTCCTCGTTGCTTACTTGCTTGTGCCACCCGATGCTAGCGGTCGAACGCAGACACTGGTGATCAAATACCTGAAGACGATTCACGTATTCTACCGTGAGCAACCAGATTTCGAGTCATTAAAGTAATACAGGCTTGACGGTTGCCTTATGTACCCCACACCTAAGCACCATAGGGATACCCCTCTGTAGCCAGAGGTGTCTTATATTAGCGAATACCGCCCTAGCCTTATAGATACGCGCTTCTATTTCACTTCCTATTTTTTCATCGCCGCTGATGCAGCTTCCCGGTCAACAACCTTTATAACTTCCTTATTAAATATTGTATCTACGTGATCACAACCATCTTGCAGCGTCACTTTCCTTTTTGAGGCTACAAAGTGCATTCCGAAGAATTACGCAGAGTGCGAAGTAGCGTCTAGCCTCGTTTATGCTACTGTAGAGTTGTCAAACAGCCATACTTTACCGCCAGCATCTTGTGACTGCCGGAGACAGTCAACAAAAATGATGAAAGAGGACAACTTTGACTTACGCCGCTCCTGGTGTTGTAACTGTCAGACAGTTCATCGTAAACCCTAACATAACCTGAAATAGAGGAATAAAGCGCCAGCAGTATGTTCACGTACTTGGATGGTACACCCCTGCATTTAGTTGCCTCTAAAAGTGTGGATCGATCCACCTAATCGAACGCACCTTTACGGTCGAGAAATATGGCCGGCGTTACACATAACGTTGCCTGCAGAATTTGGCGAAGAGTAAAAATGTGATCTCTACATCCCTGTCCAGGGCGAAACCTTGCCTGTTCTTCTCTAATGTTTGCCTCCCGGTTGCAGTTAGTCGACGAATTGTGATGGGTGCCAGAACTTCAGTAAGGAATGTAGTCAAACTGATTCCCCTGTGGTTTTCGCAAGAGCTCCGAACTCACTTCCTAAATATAGGAACTATTGTCGAGTGACCCCGGCACAGAGAGATGGTCTCCGTCGTCCAAACAAGTTGGAACGACTGCGTCAAGACCTCTACTAAAGCCTCCTCAACTTCTTTAAAAGTGCCGGCGTTAACTCATCTGGGCCGACAGTCCTATTACGTTTCATAGCCGAATTGCAGTAATAGACCTCAGTTTCATTGGGTGATCTTAACTCTACTTATCAGAGTAGTATACCACAATTTTGTGGTGGTAACACAGTAGAAACAGGAGGTCAACTAAATTGACCCGCGGCCCACCGCACTAATCTTCTAGATTTATTGTGGATGAGTGTACTATCTGCCTGGTTGATAGTTGCACCGACAAACGGTCGTCTGGGACCAGTAGTACAGGTAAGTTTGAAAGTCTGCCGGTGTTCCCTAATGCACAAGCGATTTCCATTTCCTCAACTTTCTCCATTATTCAATCGTCACGATCAGCGATTAGGTTATGCTTCAGTTCTCTACGGGTATCTCTCTTAAACATGTTACATGAACTGACAGGAGAAATGTTCCGTCCGGCATCTAACAACTCCATGGATTTTTCGGAGACCCACTGTTTGTTCAAGCCACAAACCACTGTGTCGTATGCTGCAGTACCTGCTTCCTGAATGGACTGTAAGATCTGGGTTCAGCAGCTATTAAGATTTCCAGAATGAGAACTGCCGAATTTGCTCTCCAGGCTAGTTTGGTACTTCTGCTTCATCAACAGCTTAGCCAGTTTCTCAACATCCAGCAGTTGCTTTTGGTGTGGTCGTTGTTCAGCAAAATAAAAACAACGGCAACGTACCAACATATGATCAGAATGCAGGTATGTCCTCCAATAGAGACGACAATCCTGAGTAGAACCCCCTCATTTGTAACTAACTGCTATGTGTTCTACCTAAGACCAGGCCCGATTTGGAGAAGGGGATGCCGAGTGTAACAGTGACGCGCACGTTGTCTAAAACTGGTGTTGGTCTAAAATAGCTTAGGTTAGCTTATTTCGGATACTGTAGTATATTGATTCTCATTGCTCCGATTCGATCCGAATTCCTGTCAGTTTATGCTGTCCTACAATTTCCGAACTTCAGCATGACGTGTTTCCATTCTGTGATCTACTGCGCGCTAGTACGACCGGTTTACTTTGAATGATTTTGGATTGATAGAACAATAAAAGAGAGACCTGTTGAATCATTCTAAACTGACATGGATTATCATAATAATGATCCTGAAACCCTTTAATTTTCAAAGGATATAGTCGGTTAATGTTTATACCGTGAGTATATGTTCTAAGTAATTTCACCCTGATTGGAACCATCTTGACGGCCTGTCAAGCACATACTATACTCACTCCAGAAGTGCAAACGTTAATCAAGTATATTAGAAGAGAAACCCCACAATGATTGCACAACTTATCAGATTACGTTTTATCCACAACGGCGGACTATGAATGCTACTTCACGTAGTTTTACTTGTTTTGTTGTTGTTGTTGTTAATTGAAACTGAAGTACTTCAGTTTAATGTGAGCATTTTTACATCTTGCAGCTGCTAATCGACAATCCAGAAGAGGACTTCGTTCCGGAATGCACTCTGGATATTTCGCCACCACATACATTGCAGTCCGTTCACTCTTGTATACTCAAATTACATGAGGTCTGTTCTGGTTTATCTTCGTTGCTATTTGTTTGCTTAATCCAGGTTTGCAGACGACCCGCTTTCAGCTGTGTTCTTTATTTGAGTGAATATGTCTGAGACCGAAACCCAATTTTTACATGACACGTTTTGACCCTCCAGTTTTTGATTACAGCACTGTACACTTAATGGAATGTCCTTGCAACCAATTACATTCGCGCATCATGGCTCTTGTGGACTTGACTCAAACATTTCTATACTACTGATGAGTAGTTTATACATACGAATGGCTGGGGTTCATAAATGTTACCCGGGCCTTGGCTAGTCGACTGTTGATCCTGTGATACAAATCGTTACTGTTAATGCAACTACGGTATTAAGTTCCTGTGGGCTCAATAATTACGATGTTAGTCGCCTGGTATAGTGTCGCCGATTCGATCCACGTTTGACACAATTGCCCCTGCTGTTTTGAGTTGAACAGCTCAATGCGTTCCCGGATAGCGGACGATGTGGCATAAAGGCTGAGGACCCCTCATACATTCCCCACTGAGTTGATCGATTGTTTTATGTTGTTGCTGGCTGCTTAACCGTGCTTCACCATTTCTTACGCGATGACACAACAGTAGGGTATATTGACAGAAAGTTGATACTATTCTGTTACTAACAGTTGATCGGCGTTTGCTATATAGGCTTGATGTAGTCAGTAATCTCACTATAAACGGAAAGTGCTCATTGTGAGATTGTCGATTAATGTTGGTCAGATGAGGAATACATCCCCTGTAGTTCTTGAAGTGTTATGAGTTCTACTCATTCAACCAACTGGTTGACTGTACTGGTGTGGTGATTCGTTCACTACCACGGTAGCTTCACTGGATTAGTCGTTAGCATGTTCATCTCCTATACACCGAAATTCACCTTTCGGTCTGTAGGGTATGGTCTAAGGTGGTTGCGTTATCCTATGGTCGGACTAACTTGAGGCCAATCGACGGGATTTTTCACTGCTCACACGTTCCCTCATCTTATTTCTCCGAGTTTGTGCCCGATACTAAGTGTGTGGATGGAACCTGTAGAAAGCCACCTCTAGCTATGTATGTGCATCTGTATCATTTAGCTTCGGTTATTGTGACAGGTTAATCGGACACCACCAACCGTGGTAAAAACGAACTCCGCATCTGGAATCAGCCGATTAATTTTTAATATAATTAGGTTTTTCCCTGAAACAGTTCTGATTAGAGAAGTCCACATTCTAATAATTTCCAAAATTACCGTCAAATGTATGTGAGACATAGACTGCTATTCTCTTTTCAAAGTGTTTTACGACCGCTAAGAGAATAATTTCGCCGGTATAACCTGTTAGATTTCTCCACCGCGGTAAAGTGAACAGAAAGTTAATCTTTTAGATGAGACCCAACTGTGAAAAGTCAGAGCTTTGGCTGGATTCGGGTCAGCGACAGAAACACCAAGCCTCAACACGGTAAACGCCCTACCAGCTGAGCTACGAAGTCACGCCAGGAGCTCGGAAATTTCACATTTGGACCCGATTACCCACCCGTTCCATTGTCTCATATGGAATCCACCAAATGATCCAAAGGATCAACTGCCCCGACAAGATTTCTCGAACAGTTTACGCTGGAATTCACCAACGCCACTGTTGAGCATAGACAATTAACTGTTAGTACCGTACAGCCGCAGTGGTTATGGTGATCTGAACAACATTAAACGTAACTACAAACAAACATGGTTGGTTGTAGGTTACTGGCTTATCAGGATCTGCCAAGGGATTAAAAGACAACGTTATCTGTAAGTCAGTAGGAATCAAAGAATGGCCCAATTGTCCGAATGATCCTGGCAGTCTTAAAACCTTAGAAGGGTGTTTGACATCAACATTTTCACGTTTCTTTTTACGAACTCTATTCATTTGGGGTGAACAGCTTTTTCTCTGTCCATTTATGGCATTCTTTTCTCATATCTGCTTCTGGCTGCTTACACTACCGCATACAGTTTTGCATCCTTTTTGGTATTCTTTCGTGCGTCTTTTCTTTCTCTTGCTTTTCTACGACCACAAGTGATGTTTGTCTGGGCTTATCGCACACTTACGTTTAGACTAATTAGTGACATTCGTTGGAAGTCATCGTTCGTGCACAGTTTGGCTTGTGATCGGAATAATTTACTAACGTTGAAGTTGCAAGTATGTCTTTCAGTCCTCCTATCATCTAATAGCACCTGCGGAAATATCGAGTGTTCCCTGTTGGTTAGACATCAGCGCATTGTGTAATCCTACCTTATTCGTAGGCACATACTGTTAGTGAGCCTATCCTTACTAACCCTGGTAAACTTCAACCATGGTTTTCACTTTCACGGTTTTACTAAGGATTTGAATCAGTCACTGTGCCCGCTTGAAAGCAAAACTAACATGTGATATAAATTCATGTACGCGATCCGGACCTCAGTCATGCTACCAGATATATATATATATATATATATATATATATATATATATAAAGATGATTGGGCCATTTCCGTATACGAAAGATGAACGGTTGAAGACAATGAAACAGATCGAGAACTGTGAAAGTGAGATTGTACGAGATAACATTGGACCAATCTTTCAACCAGTACGAATAAGATGGCAATACAGTAATCTGGTAGCATGACTGAGGTGATGATTATATATATGACTGTATGTGCAATTCGCCGTTCAGTCAGCTCATACGAGTTCTAGCTAATTTTACACATTGAACCTAAGATCCACAGAGCTGAATGCTTAGGGAATTAGGAAAACGGACGTGTTGGAAACCACATGGATAAGCAGTCGAAAGTGACAAACAGGAACAGACCCGGCCAGCGAACTCACTTACGGCGAACAAGCGTTCAGGCGAACCGATGTCATGTTTTAGCTCGGCGTGTCATTCACCGTGTGTGAACTCAGCACGCTGAAATGCAGTACCTGTTCCTTGCTGACATTAGGAAGATGTTTTCCCACTGATATAAGACAGACTAGTGATGATCGTGTCGTTTATTGTCGTTGGAGTATTCTTGTTGAGAGATCCTTTGTAAAGAGGAGCGTTAGGAATTGAGGCCATCTTGCTCAGCTGTTTTTCATTGATTGAGCTGCATTTAGATTAATTTAGTTTCACACTCACGCAACCCCCCTCTTTGAAATACGTCAGCTTGCTATGCAACGAAGACAACGTCGATTCGCTAACGGTAGTTTGCGCCTGGATCAGGTGAAATCCATCTTTCTGCTGGACGACAACAGGCAGTTTCCAATTGGCGTTTCTATGGCTGTTTGTAAACCCAGCAACTCGCTCGTCGAGGAATTTATGCTAGCCGCGAATGAAGCCGTGGCTAGGCGTTTGGCCACTCACCTGCCTAATTCTGCTTTTTTGCGACGTCACGCTGCACCTTCCCTAAACCAACTACACAATGCGGCCATCAATTTGGAGTCAGTCGGGATTAAGGTGAATACAGAAACAGCCGGTTCCATTCAGGTCAGTGTGCCTTTTTTTCGGTCCTGGGCCGAATTCTCTTTAGAAGCGCGTATTGTTAACTTGTGCATATAGTTCAGTTCTGGTTTCCCTATGTTCTGGAACAAGTTCGGTTAGTGGTGTATGGTCTGTTTCGCATAATCTAGATGGCTTTAGAATATACGAACACCATCTTGGTAGACTCAACGCGGTTACAAGTAATGGTGAGACTATGGAGACCAGCCTTCTGTTTACTTGTTAATTTTTCGGTCTCAGTGATAGCTTTTCAGATTTACGGCTGCCGGTCCAAGCTATAGTCGCACCGACTGTTCCTTTTCTGACCTGCCATTTGGCTAATCTTGTGACAGAATTGTACATTATTCGGCGAAGAACGCTTTCTTCTGCAACATTCATTGACTCTCTTACTAACTACTCCCAACCTGCATTGATTATGTGAGATTGATTAGTGGTATGTCAAAAGCGACTTACAACGTTTGTATAGCCGTGCTTGAGCCGCATTTGAAAAGCGTGAGCTATAAGTTAAACATAACTTACAACTGATAATAGTTTTTGCATTCCCATAAGCTTTTCAGCCAACCCCTTTCGATAAAAAGCACTAGGTTCGACCTTCGTTCTCGTTAGGTCTAGTCAGCAGTGCAATTCCTTGCCAAGACATGGATTCGAAATTTGTCAGCGATTCCATGAAGCAACCATGTTCACTGTTGCCCCCGCGACCTCATATTAGGCATGATTAATTTGTCGTCTTTAAAAGCTCAGTCACATTTGCGCTTGTGTAGTGTTCAGACTGCTGATTGTCTTCAGAAGAGACAAAGTAACTGTCCTGTGAATTCCCACGATTACTACTTTTCTTCCTACTGAAACCACAGAAATCATTGAGCCTGTTGGAAGGTATTTTAATTACTAATGTTTATTACATCGTTGGCAACTGACTGCTAAACCCCCTACTATTCATCAGTATGTATGAGTTACTCGGATAAACCCACGATGATGTTTAATAACTGGTATAGTTGCTGCCGTCAACGTGCATCTGTTTGTGTTGAACTCATTGAGTGGATGAGACAGTCAGGATTGATAAGTAAAGGTCGTTTAACACACCAAGCTAATTTGCAATTTGGTGTTTTCAACTACTGCTTATTATCCACTTGTTTTTTTTGTCGCTATCCATAGGCTTCTATTTGTCGCGCGGCTGGTTGCGCGGTGGACACCGGTTATCACTACTCGTCAGACTTGGTATCCTTGTGCTCGACTATGGCAGCTGGTCTGTCTTTGGTCGAAACGGATTTAATCGAAAAACTGGAACAAATCGAATTGAACGCCGATCCTGACCCAAAACAACGCTCATTCGAAGACCGCAAAGAGGAATTGGAACGAGAAGCTCGTCTGCTAGTAGCTGTGTCTATGCTTACCAAGACCATGACTTTGGCAGAGTATTTCTGTCTGGGCGAACTTTCATCCGATTCTACCACGGAACACTATGCACTGAATATGGAATTTTATACACATTTCACCTCGCCAATTCGGCGCTATGCCGATGTCATTGTGCACAGACAGCTAGCTGCCACACTGTCTGCAGATGCGCTGAAAGCTGGCAACGGTATGCGCTATTTACTCCTCTGTCTGCTTACGTTTTTAAGTACATGAATGACTTCATTCTTCAACCTCAGAGGTGAAATAATTTTATGTTAATCTGGATTTCACGCGTTCCCTGACCGTGCACATTCATCAGGCTAACTGGTCGTCTTGAATCGTGGTTACTGCAACAACAACTTGATTTTACGCTCCGACAGTACATTCTTTCAGTACACACGCGCCAGGTATGTCACACTCTAACATAAACCGAGTGGTACACAAGGTAAACAGTTGACCATCCTGTTCCAAAAAACTAATGTTCTCACTTGTCAGCTGCTCGCATCAGTGTGTGGCGGAGCTCATCTCTAAGTGGTTATCAACTGCAATGTCACAAAACGACCTACCGACTGTAACAAGGTCGAAGAGCCCGGCTTCGTTGATCACCAAACACACCCTATCAATCGGTCACCTAGTTGACCCTATCAAATCGTTCAAGATATGATTACGTAATGTTAACCGCAAAACTGGTAGCGATTAGGGAAGCTATACTAATCGGACAACGTCGGCCGGTTTTGTGTACACTGAAGGCGTTGACGCAATCAACCTTGTCATGCAATTGATTAAGCTATTAGCGCGCGAAAGGTCAACACTGTATGGTTGGTTCGTTCAATTGTTGTTACTATTTTCAGTTCGTATAAAATTTGCTGGTTTTACGTTGGCGACTGATCAGGTTAAATCGATATGTTAACATCTCTCAACATTTCCTCACCGTTTTGACTAAACTGTAAATCAGTCTCCTAATGCTCGTGTACTTTTGAATTAAAGAAATGTGATTAAACTGCAGTTGTATTTCGGAGCATTATTTAAAACTACTCCTCAAATGTTTGAACCGCATCTTTGTAGTTTTTAAAATTCAACATCTTCAGGAGACGCGGTTTGTCTTTTTAAGTCGACCGTGCCATTCACGATTAGCCTGTATTCGAATACCAAACGTATCCTCGCATCGATCGGTCTAATAAGTGGCCTCACACCCGCAAGCCTTGAGTGTAGTGTTAATTTTGATCACACGATTTCATCGGATGCAAGTAACTGTATAAACGGCGGATTTTTGTTATTCAATGCTTGTGACAGTCGTAAGATACTCTAAACTTAATTAATTTGGCTTGGATTTATCCCATCAGTTGCAGAACGGCGCAACCCTCTTCACCATTTCGCATTGACTAAACTCACGGGGTCGGAATCGGCAGTGATGGTAATGTCCCTCGGTACTCACCCTCAAACTAACACTTATCTGCCACTGCCGAGACTAGAACTCCGGTCACGCTTTCATGGGGCAACCGTGTTGACCACTACGTTACGCTATTGACCTCACATTAAGCACGACGGAATTATTATATGTGAACACTCAACCACACTCGATTGCAAGTAATGCTGTGATTGTCCGATCATCCCGATAGGAGATAGTTACCGTCTATTGACTCATATCGATGACCCCTTGAGTCTGGTGGTTCTTTTCGAAAGGGGCCGACTGGAAAGTCTACGGGAATGCAACAGCTGCGATCAATTGTGGGTGATGTTCAATCTATATGAAAAATCAAAATCCCGTACTACTCATTTCTAACAGTTGTCTGTTTGTTCTTAGCAAGCAGGGAGAATCAAATTGACATTCAAGTATAACTTAACTTCTAACATGAAGGTTATCAGTTGGATTATCGACCCCGACGGATCCACACAAAAACAAAACCGTTGTCAATAAAGTGTGTGTTTCAAAGCAAATATCGCAGTGCCTTTGGTCAACCGTAGACGGATATGGTTTCCAGATGCATCACATATACACTATGAAGCTTTTCATGTTTTTATCTGAATTGCTAGCCAAACGCACAATCTGAGGTAGATATAACGCAACGTTTACTAAAGGAAGTTTCACACTCGAGTATGGCCTTAAATATTATGTTGCTTCCTCTGTAGCTTCATTCATCATCTAACTTTTTTCAGCAACCGCATTGCTGTCTTTTTTTATCAGCCCATCTGGATCACTCACAACTTTGTGTATTCTGCGTAAGCTGCTGTTTATCTGTTTCCCTCTGTTTACGTCATTCTAGTTATCAGTATGTGTTCGTGTAGAATGTCGTATGACGATCCCCAGGGTCTCTAATCTATTGTCTTTAAACTGCTCAATAGCCCCATTGTGCAAAGACATAAACCTTTATGTGACTACCAGTTAATCTGTGCAATGTTATCACGTCATACGGCCTACACTAGTTGCGTCGTGCTACATAGTTTTTTTAATCGTTTGTCTCTGAGTGCATAATGTGTTTGGGTGACTGTTACCTGGATCAGATAACAGGGCTGTCACAAGGCTGGTATGCCTGTCTTCATCCGTAGGCTGTTAGCGACTCAACAGATGTACGGCACGAAACATCAGTTTGTCCATATTCGCCCCTCATGGTTATTTATTCGAAGCAATGGGTTACGTGATAATGATTTTTCTTCACTAGATTGCCCTCATCTTCGCATTTTATTCTCTGACACCTTTTTTTTATCCCGATCACGTTCGTCTCTTAGCTGACCTCGCTGCATGGTACGCAAAGACCATTCCCTCCACCGAAGTTAGTACAAAAGAGTTACAAACTGTGGCTGAAGTGTGCAACGCAAAGAAATTATCCGCACGGATAGCCGGTGAGGAGAGCACTGAGCTGTTCTTCATATTGTTTGTGAAGGTAAGCCTAGCAACTGCCCGCCTGACCTCATTTTCACCATGGTTTTCTCCATAGCTTTTCAATTTTCAAGTCGTTAAGCTGTGATCTGTTGTCCTGGTAACCTTATCGATTCCAACACATGCAGAATTTCCTTGTCTGCGAAACGTTTCTGGTATTTGCAAGTGTCACTATCCGTCAACATTATTCTTTGAACACTAGGAAACCGGACCTCTAACCGAAGTCTGTGCGGTAACTGCCATACTTGACCGATCGTTCGACGTGCTTCTACTCTCCTGTGGTCTTACGCGCCGAGTCTATTTACAAGTAAGAGAACCACTTTCTTCTTTTCATAATTGCATGTAGCCATTAATTCTGATTGAATGGAAGGCTACTGACACCGGTCTGCTGATACGTAGACGCATTATCTGTCAACCTTGTTCGTCATTCAGATCAAACATGTCTTCAGTTGTGTAGGTTGACCCGTTTTTCAATATATCTTTCGTTAAGTTTGATCATAACGTATAAAGTGCCGCGATTTCTTCGAAGTAGTTTATAATGAATAATTTTATCTATTCTAAAAAATAGATTGTTCTCTTTTGTGTTTCATACAGTGCTAATTTGGTTGCATGTGAGCTTCTAATCAGCTCTCTTAACAAGTGTTCTGAGTTTATTTTCAGTCTCTATCTCATGAGTGTATGAATAGATCAGGGCTATTTCCTATGAACTGAAGATCTTTTAGTGTGATAGGTTACTGATAGCATTGATTGATAGTCTATCGTCTGAACGCGTACACTCATGATTCGCCCGGGAGAATAACAGAGTGATCCATCGTTTTTACTCGTGGGAAACCGTGGACGGATATCGGGGACTGAACTATCTGCCAACTTGAATACCGATGAGTAGTCGGGGATTGGGTTAACTTCAAGTTGAACACCCACAGTTGATCGCAGCTGTCACATCCCCATAGACTTTACAGTTGGCCCATTTCAAACAGCGTGTCTGTGGTTGAAATCCCGGCGGTGGCGATGATATGCACTGCTGACGAGCTCTAATGAGAGCGAAACTCGAGTCTAGTGCTTCTTTTCGAAAGGGGCAGACTGTAAAGTCTATAGGGACGCGACAGCTACGATCAGTTGTGGGTGATGTTCAACTTGAAAATTAAATATTGACATCGACCAAAGCGATCAGCGCGTGCAAATAAATGTTTGTAATCGTGATGTGCGTATCTGTACAGTACATATCCGTTCATATAGTAGACCGATTGCAGCCTTTTGGACACAAAAGCATTACATCCTTAATGATAGTGTTGTACTTTTTCAGTTATATTACTGATTTGGTGTAGGTGTACACCGTGATTAGTGACATTATTAAAACTTCACTTGCGAATAGATGATTTTAAGATTGAAAGTGTTGGTATTTTGATTGCTGGTAAATGGAAGGGGGTTTTGGCTGATGTAGCCCGAACGTCGTTCAACAACTCCAGTGATTTCTGTGATTTCAACATGGCAATTAGCCTTAGTCCTGGGGAACTTGATCAGGCATTTGGTCGTGGTCTCTCAGGACGATCGAGAAGTGTGGACATTATTCACAAGCGAATGTTGCTGAACGGTTACATATGATAAGTTATTCAAGCTTGGTGTGAGACCAGTGTTGCAGCGGTGAGCACAATTGTACCGTGGGATCGCGGCCGAGGTTCAAATCCCGGCCATGACAAAACTAACCTCTGCAAAATACCAACGTTGTTCGGTATCGGCAGTGATGTCTGACCGTTTAAGCATACAAGCTGTCGATAAAAACAGAATCTTACATTCATTTTGCAATAGTTTCATCTCTTTTCTTCCCTGCTTGCTTCTGCATCTCCTTCCTTAGGTATTCTTTCAAGCAAGCAGAACGGCAAATGACTAAATTACCCAATGGACTGAGTCCCATCAAATTGCAGGTCGCATTTCCAAATAATAATTTTACAACGAACTTCGTAGTCCCAGCTTTAATATGCAATATGAATGTGAATCGTTAAAGAATATATTTCATCCACCAAAACAACGGAAGTGTTTATAATTACAATCCTAATTACTGATGAATAGTCGGGGATCTGGACAATTTCGAGTTAAACATCATCCACAATTGGTCGCAGCTGTCGCATTCCCGTGAACTTTCCAGTCTGCTTCTTTCGAAAAGAAGCACTCGACTGGAGTTTTGCTCTCAATAGTGCATATCCTTGCTTTGATTGGGACTAGAACTCCGTCCACGCTTCAGTAGTCTAAAATATAGCCTAGCAGGTTTAGGGTGATCGGAGATTTCGACCAGTCCAATCGCGGGGTTATCGATTGGAGTCAACAGACTAACTGTATCTCCTATCGGGAGGATCGGGTAACCTGATCACTACTCACAAGCGAAAGCGATTGAGTGATCACATATGATAATTCGGTAGTGCCCAAGGTGATGTCACTGGCGCAACGCAGTGATCAACACGGTTGCCTCATGAACAGCGTAGCCGTGGTTCTAGTCCCGGCAGTGGCAAGGATATGCACTACTGATGAGCTCTAATGGGAGCGAAACTCGAGCCTAGTGCTTCTTTTCGAAAGGGGCATACTAGAAAGTCTGTGGGAACGTGGTAGCTGCAATCAATTATGGGTGATGTTCAACTTGAAATCTTAACGTTTGTTTATAAGTAACATTGGGAACCAGCCTTAGGAAGACTGATAACTTCCAACAAAACAGCAGATAAACTTTCAGAAATAGATTTCCAAACTGTGCGCTTCTACGTTGATATTATCATCTTTGAGTTGCTATGGATCGAACGTTCTAGTGTTACTCTATGGTTCGCCCACAATTTGGTGGATTAATAAAAAGAAATTGAGACGCATTTTCACTTGTTTTCGCTTAGATTGTGAATCTTGCACTTTCCTTAACTTCTACTCGGATAGATGTGGTAAGGTGAATATAGATGTTTTATGCCGCACGTTATTTAACATTAGTCTACCTCCTTTCTTGAATTTAGAATTTAAACATCAGAAGTAGCGAATTGGTTGCGGCTCGGCGCGTCGCTAATCGGATTGAAGAGACTGCAAAACTCTGCATTCTGTGGAACACTGAGTCAAGTTCCAGCGAACCCTGCGATGCCGCACGCACACAGACCTCCTCTGACGGCGTTACCATTGACAGTGGGTTGGCTACTGCGCCAAGTTGCGGTTGCTACTACACTGAACTCAAACTATTGGATGTGGTGCTCTGTCAAGTTTCGATCGAACGGCCGGACGATAATAATTTGAACGAGAACGCAAACCAGACTGATGTAGAGCAAACACAAGTGGAAACTTTGCCCAAATTACGAGTACGTACGAATTCATGAAAATTATACACTTTCGCGGTTTTCAAGCACTGAAACAAACTGGCTTTCCATAGTTGGTTGATTGGGACATTCGGATTAGATGAACTACACAGTGTTTTTCTTCTACTCGGGTCGAAAGTTCTATATCAACATTGCGAGCGCATAATCAAGTCAAGTGAAGTAATGTTAGTGCATTTGCTTGGTGATATATATATATATATATATATATATATATATATATATATATGCTACAAGTTGTGTTTCCAAGCCTTATTTTGACATCTATCAAAATAATTGAACAAATATGGAAATACTGAGATCTTGCTTATAGACGTTCGTGCAAATATTGGTTCGAACATCTGATCAGTTGTTGAGAAAGAAGTGCATCGAATCAGTTGAATCGAATTACGGGATATTTTCTGTAACAGTTTTCGCACGTTCTGAAGTACTTCGGAAAATGTGTCTGAATCTGGTCCACTGCGTAGGTAACACTACGTGGACGTTTGCGAGTACGCTTTGAAACATTTAAAATCTCTGGCAAGAAGACCAACAAACACATCTGGATAACATTGTGGTCACTGAAGGAGAATGCAATGGGAAACAAAACACCTAATTTACTTCGGACAGAGTTCATTGATGGAAATTGACCAGCTGGGATCATAGCTAAGCGTTATGAGAACAGATTCGACTGTTGTGTATTTTGGCATGGGTTGGAAATCCGTGTGTATTGGGAAATGATAACGAAGTACATTGTTCACAAGCAGTTTCGACAAGGAAAATGTTTTATTCAGAAGTTCTAGTTAATTCCATTTCATTTTTCTAAGTGGTTGGGCAACACGCGTAATGAGTAATAACGTCTGGGAGTCTATTGCCTCCTTCGTATTTTCGGGATACACAACCCAAAACATCGTTCGCTCAAGGAGAAATGTTGTCTTAGGTACGGGGAATCTTGAACATACAGGGAGGGAACTTATGGATAGAGTTTGGTAGGTTACAGGCCGCCATGGTTATGCGGACTTTGGGTCTTTGTGTGACCGATTGACCAAGTAAGTTACATCGGATTGAAGTGGTCTCCGACAAATCTTTCTTAGTTTGAAGGACATTCGAGTCACGGGTCCAGTGTTGACATCCAAAAGGCAACGTTGAACAGCTCCACATTGTTTGCCATCCCTTACAAGTCTAAGTAAACGTTCTCATCTTTGAATAGCATTTGCGATCTTATTTTAGAAAGAAGATAGTTTTTTTTCACGTATGGCTCGACAAGCGTTAAGGCATGGTTTTTTTCTTTTGAGATCGGTGTGACACAAACATTCCTTCGTGTATACACCTAGAGCACAGTACTCAATGAAAAGAAGTATTCGCTAGGAGCGACTGAAGAAACTCCATCTGGCCCAGCTGACCTGACAGATTTCATTAAGGTTATTCAGAACTTCTGTTTTGATGTGTAGACGTACTAGATTCGAATCAGCTACGGAAATTTACCACACCGCTTATCTGTAGTACAATTTCAGTGTTCAGTAATGGTTGCAGTGAATTTAAGCGTGAACTGTTTGAGAAATCCCGCCTGGGCAGTTGGCCCTTTAACTCATTGCTGGTCATTTCTTTTGGTCCCTAGTTCTTTATCATGTCTCTGGTGACAATGAGGCGGAATCTGTCGGTTAAGCCGGGATCGGGATTGCACTGATCTCTGAAGCAGGACAAAACTTGCTCGAATGGATCTCAGGGAATGGTCGCTTGTGCATTGTTAGACTTAGTAATTCGTTCAATCTGTCAAGGCAGAACAAAAAGCCGTTATTTGTTGTATCTGTATACACTCTGACAGAGGATGATTCGGATAATGTCAGTGACGCCTTTTCTAGTATTCTCTTTGTTCTTCTGTAAGAAATTATAGTGTCGGACATCGTTTTGCTTCTTGGTTGTATGAACACACAGTCCGATCGTTTTCTTAAAGGAAAAAGTGGCTGATAGTGTTCAAGCACCCGAAGTGACACTTGCGCGCATTTCCTAGATTCCTCATATTGAGCGCAAACGATGGTTGTATGCCGCAGACCACAGACGCAGCTTGACAGTTATGTGAACCTTTTACGATGAGGTTTATTCCGCAGGTGCCCCGCAAGTGCGATAGAAGTGGATTTCTGCCGATTTGCCAGAGAAGGGGTTAGAATAGACGCCGTCGGACAAAGAGCATTTCGATCGTTAGGCTGTTGATTTTGACTGTCAGCGCAGTGTCCTATAAGGTCAAAAAGGCAACAATACTAATAAAAAACTCGATGTAGATTTGAACACATCAGTTGTGTTTATCGATAGCCAGAATCCGACGCCAACCTTTTATTTTTTCTCCATCGGGCTCCTTTATGCTAAGTCATACTCGTCAGTTTCCGCAAGTTTCGCAAGTTTCTATGGCGACTACACCTTTAAGTCCAGTGTAGTGCTTCTTTGAGATGCGAATATACGAATCAAGCGCCGTCATTCATTTGGATTCAATCGCAGGTATGTGATTACTCAAGCACTCCTCGAAATTTCTAGTAGGCCGAAACTGAATTTCGTGGGCATTTTGGAGAGTGGATCCATCCGAGTTCCAGAGCAAAGCAGAGCAATCCAAGTGTACAGTTGCCTGCTTGCCATTATCTTCGACACTTCAGCTGGTGTCTGTTGGCACAAATCAAAAAAGCTTTAATCTGTTTGTTATCCCGGCCTGCGCTCCAACGGACAGCTGTTCTGATTCTGTTAAGAATGCAGTCGGTGACGCTCTTGTCTGTCTTCGGAGGCACACCAAATATTCATACTTCGTCATGCTAGCCGATAATTTGAATACTCAGTTTTATCGTCTTGTTACAGAAGAGAAAGTCAGTGGTATGCTTTGTGTTTAAGCACCATACTCTGGCAGTGGTGGCTGACTGCTGTATCTATGCGCATTCAACCTTCTCCATATCTGGGGTACCGTATTTCAACCCATTACGTAGGCTTGTATCACATAGAGACCACTAGTACATCTTAGTCTTAGACACAAATTGGTCATGTTTACTATCCAGTTTGTTAAAGACCGTCGTGCATTTTGGAGCAACCACATTGATTCGTCTCATGGTGTCCTACACATCTGTTTCGTCCTACCATTTTCTATGAGGTCACACGCTCTCTGATGTAGAATAACTAACCGACATTCATACGAAGAGAGTCTGTGGAAGCCGTTTCAAGTGTCACTGAGGAAAAACTTGCTCAGATCAAGTAAGATGAGAGCTCCTGGGGACAAATTCTAACTGTTATGAAGGCTTACTGTGATGTGTGTTTTGAATGAACTGTTTAATTGTGAGAAATAAGATTTTTGTTGTGTCCGTGAACCTCATTGACGCGCTTCGCTTGATTCATTTGGCTCTGAGTGTGACAACAATTGTCGAAAATTTGGATTCAAGCTGTCTAAAAGTTTGCAGAAGGATCGTGAACATTACTTGGTCAAACGATCGGAAGGGCCGTAGTAAACCTTTTTGTCTGGGAACGACAAGGTGATCTCTTCTTCAACTTGTGATTTTGTTGGCCTCTGAATTGGTTTGAACGAGATCGCAAGTGAACGGAACATTTTGCTGAAATGTTCTCAACCAGGTTATACAGACGACGAAACCCGATCGGTCACTTACTGCATTCCAGACGACCATTTGTCAGTGGCGGAGTTCGCTGTTTAGCATAAGTTATTGAAACGTGAGAAGGTTCTTGGTCCACGTCTCCCGTTTTATTTGAAACTAGATCCGGCAAACTCTAAAATGGTTTAGGTTGAAAAGAAGTATCTCATACCTTGTGCTTATCAACGGCTATTACAATTTTTGTTAAAGGGACCTGAATTCTGTATGATAGCCATAGTGACATTACTCTTGTCTGCCTCGTCTTACTTACCTCTCGGTTTACTATAGTGTTAACCCACCGAACACAAGGCAAATTCAAGTACATTAAAAACACAAGAGCTTTACTCGATTGCTGATACGTTGACTTCAATTTTATGTTGCGACAGGTTTTAACACCCACATCTGTAGACACCTATGCGGTACTGATTCAGGAATTTGCCAAGGAAAAACACCAGCAACGAATAATAAGATTGTTTGTATGGCTTCGGGTTTTGCGACACACAAAACCTCCTGGTTTACTATCAGCACTTGTTATGGCAGTTGATTTCAGGTTTGTCGGAATTGGACGAGAAAACGAAGGTAAGATTGATGAAAGAGCAGTTTATCCGGAGTGCCGACGGAATTGCAAGAGAGCGTTCGGATGGCCGAGTCTCGTGGAATCACGGACATCGAACGGATGGTCGGAATTACACAGCTGGAATTCTGGGAGCTCGAGGAGAAAGTGGAGCAACTGACGAAGGCGGTGGAAGGTTTGAAGACGAATGTGGAACTAAGAGGACGACAAGTAAGACGAGCAACCACATCGTCATCGTTGTTTTGTTTGTAATAGGGTGGGACACTGCCTGCCAGTGCCCTAACAGACGTTTTCCTTTTTGTTTTTCGGTGGTAACGAGTAAAAGTGCTGTTCGAGAGAGAACGAAAGATTGCGGCGGTAGATACGCGGGCGGAAGGGTCACTTGCAAGCAAATTGCGAGGATTGATGGTTAAGCCCGGTTACTGGGATGTGGTCGCGGTCGGAGGGACGGTGTTAAAGTTACTGGGGACTCGGAATATTGAAATTCAGATGGGTGGTGCCGGGCTACGTCACAATGTTAGTAATCTACAGCCTGAAAGAAGCGATCATAGGTGATGATCTGTTGCGTAGACTGAAAGTAGACTTAGGCCTGAAGAGGGGCGAACTGCTTGTTGATGGTGATGCCGTGAAATTCTGTCATGAAGAGACGGAGGGACAGTACCGAGTGATTAGCATTGCGGTGAAGTATCTACCAACATGTCCGTTTCCAGCCGTCAGATAGTGTGTTAATGGGTTCGCACATTTATTCACTAATGCGGATGACCAGTACGGATTCTGTACATGGATTGAACATTCGCTAAACCTTCAGTCGGGTGCAGAACGCAGACCAATATACCAGAGGATACAATTCAAGTTTATTCCAGAAGTGGAGAGGTATCTAAAGGAGGTGCTAGAGAAAAGAATAATTCCACGGACAAACAGTCCATTTTCATCACCGTTCTCGTTGACTGGGAAATCGGATGAAACCTACCGATTTTGTTTCGATTTCAGAAAGCTGAACCGAGTGACAGTCAAAGATGCGTTCCCGATGCCTCGAATGGAACAGGTCTTCGCACATTTGCACGAAGCCAAAATAATATCTCTCATAGGCCTGCTTTCCGGTTACGGTCAACTATTGAAAGCATAAAAGAACAAAGCGAAAACCACCTTCTATGTGGACGGACAGCAATGCGAATTCGTTAGGATGCTGTTTGGCTTGTGCAACGTTCCAGCCGCTTTCAGACATCTCTTGTTTCACATTTTGGAAGGCCAGGAAGGAGAGTAATCGTGTGTGAGGGTGACTTCGTTATATTCCCGAATACGGTGACGGAACATCCAAAAAGGTTACTAGCAGTGTTATAACGAATCGGCACATCCGGCCTAAAATAGAATAATGAGAAATGCCAGATAGGTCGCAGTTCGATCGTTTGCTTGGAACACACGGTTGGTAACGGAGAAACCACAGAAGCTAATAGCCATCAGGGATTTCCTCACACTAAAATCGAAGCGGCCGATGAAGTCTTTTCTCCAAATATCCGGTTACTATTCAAAATTTACGCCGAGGTTCTCTCAGAAAGCATATCCACTCTTTTAATTGCTGAGGAGGAAGTTTTTCTGGACTGAAGACTTGGAGGTGGCGTTCAACCAACTCAAGAAGGAGCTGGTAACATCCGACGATGAACCACGATCTTCAAATCGAGTGTACCATTAATTGTGTCAGTTGATTTAACTGCTATCGGAGTCGCAGCAATTGAGTTTGCCAATCGAGTACTGACGGAAGCAAACAGAAATTATTTTGAACCAGTTCGTTCCCTTCAGAAGTTTGAACAACACCATTCGAACACGAAAACTAGTAGATGCAAGCATTTCGTATTGACTCATCAGTACCAAATTTACAATAACTTGAAACTTTTTTTTATATCGAACAGTTAAGAGTGGGTTGGGTGGATAGTCAATTGATGTGTTAAGAAAGGTCACTAAGGAACTCCCAGCTATCGCTAAGTGGAGAACCTACCTGATAGCGACCGTTTTCATGTTGAGACGAAGCACAAACCACTGATCTGGATGAAGAAAGCGAAGGATCCACATGGATGACTGTTCTGCTTGGCACTTCGATTGCAAGACCATCGGATATGTCAACGGCACAAACAATGAGGTAATTGACGCACTGTCGCGGTCAATACAACAAAATGAGCTGCTTACTAACACCATACCTGTGAGGGCAGTATTGGTGGCAAATAAAGGAATATTGGCTAATCAACAGCAAGACCCTCAAGTACGCGAAATATGTGAACATCTACTGGCAGGTACCAAACCCAAGAGGTTAACTTCAGGACTGAACGAGCTGTTGCAGATCTGGGACCGGCTACACCTGGAAAACGGCCAACTCGTCGTCGATGTGGAGGTGCAGAGGGGGGCTGAGACCTCCAAGACTGCTATTCATTCCAGTGGACCAGAGGGAACATGTGATTCGACTGGCACACACAGATGTTCATATGAGACGAGATCTACTGCAACGGAGAGTATTTTGGTCCGCGATGTAGAAATTATGTGATCGATTTCATTCGATCGTGTGCCAACTGTCAGCAGAATCGAGAAACAATGAATATAACGCCGCGTAAACAATCCATCGTAACGGAGCAAGCTGCGCACACCTGGGGTATAGACATTTTTAGTCCACTCCCAACAAGCCAAAACGAAAATTGCTACAAAGTTGTCATGATCGACCATTTCACACGATAGGCAAAACCCATTCCAACGACCGATCAAACGGGCGAAACGGTTGCACAAGTCTTTATGAGCAACGTCCTGGCCCGCTTCGGAGTACCGTACGAAGTCACATGCGTCAAGGCCCGTGTTTTGAGGGGCGACAGTGTCAGGGAGTTTTGATGAATTGGTTGATTCGTGGCATGAGAACATCTCCATACCGTCCATAAACGAACGGGTTGACGGAGCGGTTCATTCTTACAATGTAAGAGTGGTTGAACAGCAGAGACAGCAACTAGAAAGAAAGACTTCCGGACTTTTTTTTCGGAACCTGCACGATGAAGCACGCAACAACTCAGAATTCACCATTTGAGCTTACATATGAGAGGGAGCCAAGGATTCTCTTGGATATCTGTGTATCCGGTGACAGAAAAGTACAGTTACTACTGCAATGACGACGACATATGGAACCCTATGTGTTTGAACGGACAGCAGAAACATAGCGCCGAAAAAACAAACAAACCTACATAAATGGCGTCCGTTAATGATCGGAGACCAAGTGAAAGTAAGAGACTTCGGCCGACAAGAAACATCTGGCCCGGGCGCAGGAAAAGCTAGAAGGCGGTGGAATGGACCATTTGTCATTGCGAACTGCGGGAATACGAGCTTCCAAACCAATCAAGTTCTTCGTGAGCGATGAGTCAATGATGTACGCTTGCCACACCGGCACAATCGTGGCAAGTTCCTTGAAGAAGAGGCGAGTGTGGTGGATAATCAAGTGCGGGTATTCCAACACTCGATGGAATACCTCGACGCGGCAGGGAGATGTTTTCAAAAGCTCACAATAAGCAGATTATAGACAACACGGGCGACCGGACGAGCCATCGCTCAGCGAGATTGAACCAACGGACGAGGAGTGGAAAGCGACCCCCCACACACACACACCTCGACAGAAGGCCTTAGCCACAGGCCAGCTGACTTGCTGCTTAAGAACGCTGTTCAGGTTGACAGTTCGTTTCAGTCGATGGCATGCACGTATCCGCATCACCGTCAGTTCTTTGATTCCACCTTATTTTACCAAGTTTTTTCGCCTACTTTTGTTAGCTTTTTCACAAGTTACTTCACGTGTATGTTGGGGTGAGCCACGGCATTGTCTGTTCATGCTCACTTTCGTTGTGAGTAAACTTGCTTCTGTTAGAACTCATCAATCCAGATTTTCCTACCATTATAGGAGTTTGAAGTCTGTTCGGCGCTTGGACAACGGTCACTTTTTCTCCCCATGAACTCTAAATCTGTCCGTATCACTTTGGGTATTTAATATCTTACGCAGGTCGTTTCTCTTACTTGGTAATGATGCTTCTTTGTACCTCTTGCTCTTTTTCTTCATCCGCTTGGTTCTCACAGCTCACCCTACTTCGACGCACTTGCTCAAAATGCCACTCGGGCCGGTAATCCAACCGAACCTTCATCCGAGTGTCAGGCATCGTTCCATGTTTTGGATCGATGAGGCTAGCGGGCCAATTCGCCTTTGTGGAAACCAGGTTTTGGTGACCATTTCCGGTAACCTCGTCCCGATCACACACTATTTTTGTTGTTATCATTTGCCCTTTTCGTCTTCCTTTCTCAGGCTATTGCCCGATAATCATTTGTCTTGTTCTGTGTCAATTTGAAGTATAAATCAATTCTAAAATGTTCACTTTTCACTTTGAGTGTGTAACATTCAGTTCGAGGACTGTGTTTGTTTTTGATTCTTTGTCGGAACCAGCGTTCCTATCTTCCCTGTCTCAGAATGTAATTGTACAATGGATGCTATCCCTCCCTCAGACTATATTTGAACTCATTGCGATTTCCAACTTCTGAATATATGTAGTCGAAGCTGTGCGTTTGATCCATTACACTCCGATCGATTTTCGACAGATTGCTTAGATATGTGATTCACTCAGAAGCTTACACCAGTTTTAAGTAAATGCGTAATGTGTTAGAATATTTTGTCTACCGGGGAAGTTACACGAGTTTGTGTGTAAACCGATTGAAAGTGGATTCAGACAATTCATTGAACTTATTTGTACGTAACGTCCGTACGTTGGCCCAATTTGAAATGGGGAACTTAAAGTGTTCATATGGTGGGGACCACTGGTGGCTTGCGCTTAGCTGTATAATGAGGATTTATCGACGACGCTAAATCACCATCAGGATTGGTGATCAAGTATTAAGAGGCCGTGTTTGTGATCTGAAATTTTCTAATGTGAAAGCTACTTCCGCTCTTTTTTCTTTTTGACTCTCCACACAAACGACAATCTTTTCTACTGTACTAAAGATCGACGATCCTGGTGTCGTCAGCACATTTTCACTGACTTATGTGTACCGTTTGCCTGATATGGCAACTGTTTCGCGTGGACTACCGAATTAGATTTTTGCATGTTGCGATGTTATGGTTTAGTTCACGCCGCGCGCTTTTCAGCGAAACTGACATTAGCCGGTCGTCCGTACATGCCGTTTCTCAGTGCGGTTCCTATTTTTCCGATATAGCCATTCCAGTAAGGAAATTGTTTGTGTGAATTTGAAGGCTGTTGCACTATAAATCAAGGAAACATCAGAATACGCATATATTTGTGTCTCAAAATTTCGACATATTAGACATGCTGTTAACTGCGTCAACACGAGGGCCAACAAGGGCCGAATGACCTTGGCCATCAGTAAGTTGGATTAAAAAGGCAAATAGTTATTTGTGTCAAAAGTAGTTTTCATACTTAGCTATGTGCAGACGTGAACGATCGATGCCAGGTTAACCACACTTACACAACCAGAACAAGCACCAAAGTCCGTTCATTTTCATCTCAGACTTGTCCTAATGATCGTGTCTGATATCATCTAAAAGGCACTGACTGGGACACCACCTGTTGGAAATCCAAAATTACTGGCATTCAAACGTCCTCACATGCATTATACTTCCTGGTCCCATTTTTATTGTTGCCGTTTTCCGGGCCTGTCTCCATGTGGTGCGACAGAACTGGTTATTCTGTACACTCACAAAATCCGAACATTTGTCTATTATTTGTGCACGATTGTGACATGCTGAGTGGTGAGCTGTTGAACCATGGTGTTATATCTTTATATAGCATGTTTATATGACGTCCAGTATATCGTACGTTATGCGGTGGAAGAATGACGCTTTTAATTCCCACGTTTCGGGCAAACTTTATCAAGGCAAATTTTCAACCAAATGATTACGCGAGGAAGGTAACTAATCCGATCATGGATCTGTAGTGTGCACTTGTGCTTAGCTATCTATCGGTCAATTATCAGTCCCAGGCACCCTCCTCAATGTGTGTACGTGTTTATAAGGTCTGTCGGTCCCTGTCTTCTTCTAGCAATCCTTGCTGAATAACTCGTTCTCTTTTTTCCCCCAGCAACTGGAATCATAGTGAGCTGTTACCTTTTCGTTCATTCAGCTTTATTAATACATTTTTTGCGGAAAGTTTCGTTCGGTTTCTCAATACATATTTGAATCTTTTGCCTTTTCTCTTATTTTTTATTGAAAACAATAATATGAACACTTGTATCGAACCTCCTCTTGTCTCATATTGTCGTCATCTTTCTTGCTAGCTTATATCTTACTGTGTGAGTCTATTTTTTTCTTTTTCGATGAATAATGATTTCATTCTCATACTGGCGTACTGTCTGGTCAACCAGTATTGACTTGTTGGTCTACAAAGACCTCCACTTACATTTCAGTCTTACTCTCCTGGGTTTACACTAAAAGTGAGATATATGTCCTGTCTAGGTCTGGGCGCCTTGGCAGTATCTCAGCTCACACACAACCATGAATATTCACAACACAATTAATTCTATACTGCATCCGCCGTCTCGCAGTATAAACCGGGTCGCCCTATCTCCTTCATACAGCAGGATGGATAGGCGAAAATATGCTACTGCTGACCTTCTCCCCCACTGTCCTATCAAATTCAGTTCTCAGGCCCCTTCCAACCTCCATTTCTGATAATTACTCCACAAGTCCCACAACAGATGTAGCTAACCGTTGTAACATTGAACCCGGAAGTTCCGTCTCATGCCACTTAGCTTCAGGCCTCCCTCGTCCCTTGCTTAGACCCTGAATTCGAATTAATATAGGTGTCTTCAACGTTCTCACTCTAAAACAGATAGGTCAACAGACCGCCCTTGCACGAACGTTAGACTCATTGCATGTCGATGTCTGCTCTCTCTCGAAAACTAGAATCCAGGACAGTAGTCAGCGTATGGAACTAACGTAACCCGCATTGTCTACCCGATATTGGTTATACACTTCGGGTGACTCCACAGCCGCTGTTACAGGTCAGGCTGGAGTAGGTATAGTCCTTAGCTGTTAGCGGTAGATTTTGTGCTGTCCACTTGGCAGATTCCGTTAAGGCCAACTCTAGACGCAAGACTTTCAGAAATCTTTTCGTTGTCTGCTTACGCTCCTACTGACTGTATTGACGTGGGCGTCAAGGACGCATTTTACTCGGATCTAGCCGCTCTCCTGCGGTAGACACGTGGCTCTGACATAGTCGTTCTGGCCAGAGATATGAATACCCAGGTGGGTCGCGTTGGTGGGACCGAATCGCGTTTAGATGCCAGGTTTGGGATGGCGTCACATCGGTCAGATAATGGCGGACGATTGTTGCAGCTGTGCGCTGAGCATAAGCTACTTTTGGCCAGCCCCAGTTTTAGAAATCGTGCGTGTCACTGCAATACTTGGTGCCCGCCTTCTCCGAATCAGGCCTGGTCTCAGACAGACCACATAGCTGTTAGTTACAGGTGGCGTGGCTCTATTCAAGACTGTCGT
>LUCH01000349.1:5556-133501 GCA_013368495.1 Paragonimus heterotremus | reverse complement strand
GCGCAGACTTAGATGGTTAGGTCATGTACTAAGAATGCCAACTAGTCGTTTGCCACACCGAGCACTATTTGCCGACGCTTCGACCGATTGACGTAAGGTGCTAGGTGGACAGATGATAACCCACCATAGACAAATGAATTCGTTCACGAAGGGGTTGGGCACTGTAGATCGGGTTCGTCTCCCGGGTTGGAGCCCTCGCGACTCACAGAGTCGATGGCTTGAAACTTTAGGTGAGATGGCGGCTAACCGAGCTCAGTTGCGTGAATGTTGTCGTTGTTTGTCCGGGTTGTCCGTGAAGTGAATGCACTTAATGACGCGGGGCAGTGAAAGCCGTGAGGAAGCTGTTTTGCTGATGACGCCTTACTTTCACTTACAGCTCGGTTGTTTGTTTGCAAGGTGTAGGCGCCTTGGTGTTGTATGTTTGAATGTAGACGCGTCTATTTTTAGTGACTAGGTCCCGCCCCCTTTCTCTTTCTTTTCTTCTCTCTTCCTATACAAGGTTTGCTTTTTATTCTTCATGGTTGTGTGGCAGTTAAGCATAAGTGTGTACCACTGATGTATTGCTGTTTGTGATGATGATGAAATAAATGCACAGGACCGCGGGTGGTTCAGCTTACGTCGCTTTTGGTGACGTTTATGCGTAGTTGTCCCTTGACTCTGCTCTCTGCAACAAACCGTTCGGGAAACAGAAGCCTTCAGCCAATAATGATGTCACTCTTAGAGTTGTCTGGGATAACCTGCTTGATATAATCTGTGCTGATCTCGCCTGGCACACTCCGTTTCCGCACTGTGATGTTTGTTCGAGCGCGTGGTTAGAGCTTTCCAAACGATTGAGAGGTTGACCCAGTCACTGCGTTGAACGCACGCAGGCTCTGTTGGCCGCGAGGGGCCTCCAAGTACTTCTTTACAGTCCTACGCCTGAACTCTTGCACGTTCCAGAATCGTTCCATAATCGGTTTTTTGATCTCCATTCAGCGCGATGACGGAATCATCTTCCAGTTTTCTTAAGTGCATCGCATATGTTGGCAGATGGCGCGTGTGTGTTCACGAATTCTTATTTTCAGCTCTCTGAATGTTCGGCTAATATATTCATTCAGGCGTTATATACTGTTTATGTTATAGTTACATCGGGAATGATTGTGCGGTTGGATTGAATCTTTCATTCTTATCAGATGGTATTGTAAAGTATTGTTTAAGCGAAAGAACTCACTGGTTTGGTAGTCCATTAGGACTGCTGATTGCCTAAGCTGTACTCTTTCCGTAGGATATTGCAACCGAAATAGTTGATGTTCTTTATTTTATTATGCTTTTGATTGTATCACAGATATGGTTTTTCCGTTTAATGATGTACGGTTTTGGAACTATGCCTAATCCTTTGTTTGATCGAGATTTTGTAATAATCGCATTTTGCGTCTTACTTCCTATCTAAATCGTCTTATCAAGATTGTGCGCTTAGCTGGACGGTTCAAATCTTCTGCTCTCAATATACTTTTTCCAGATTATTCAATTCGCCTTATCCGTGGTGTGAATAACTGAGCTTTTCACAGACTTGCTAGATGATCGACGGGAACTTTTAGATGTACGATCAAACTTGTCACCAAAACGTTTGCTATATACTCATTATGTCAACGGAACATAATGCCAACGTGAACATCTCAAAATCTAGGATAGTTTCTGATGACCTGTTACTGTTCACAGATTTGTCATTCTGAGATGAAAAGATAGTCGCAGCGTTCCCGTTTATACACACTGATACTTTCACCTCGTTTAGTGACTCATGTACTGTCTAAATGTCAGGTTGGATGTACAGCAGAACACCAGGTGAAGTACTAGTTACTGCAGACGGGATTGGATTTACAAGTACTCATGGACCAATCACTTCGGTCCATTACCGTTCCAGTTCAGTTTTTCTCTATCCCACTGTCCTATCCCCGTGACCTTCAAGATAACTAGGGTATGGAAAAATTTGATATTTTCGGCAACCTAACAGTGCACTTTTGTACATGTTGATTTTATCAGGATTTTAAATGCAATTTGATAAGTGATCTAGGTCAATACAAACAAGCTTCTGGAACTGTAGTTCTTTGGATGTCTTAAAACTGTTTTCGTGAAACCTTTATGCATACATCTTTTGTAATTAGCGTTGCTCTGATAACGTTTCTACTCATCTTCCTTGTCTTTCATACTGTCTCGCTGATTAATAGAAACTGTGACATCATCCATAGCTATCCGAGACCCACCAGTTCTTCTTCGATCGTTCATGCAACCGATCAGCCGGGTACCGTCGGTTTGCAGCTGTATTCGCAGCTAAAACGTCCCGTTCTTTTGCATTATTTTTGAGTTTCACAGCCGTGTAACCCACTTATACTGTTAACTCCACACTCGTTTGTGCACCTCATTTGGCCCTCGCTTGACTTAGCAGTCATCCACTGCGTCACCTAAATCGACAACCCGGCCTGCTGACAGCCTGTCCGTCGCAGCATAGTCGCATTTGTTCTATCGTCGCAACCATTGATCCATGTAGCGCGTTGTCAACATACACACTAGCTTTATATATGCTTCTTGTGTGTGGGTACTTGTAGAGCATGACTTCCTGGACAAAGTATGCATGTGACAGATTGGCTTTTATATCCATGGAACGGCCTAGTTATCACCCGTGTGTGCACATTGTGCAAGTCTGCACTTCCTCTTGGTGTACCCGTTCAGGTCTGTTCATGGATCGTCTTGTTATCTGGACACATTGCATACACTCCCGAGCGTGTGACTGACCAATCGCCGACTCTCACCAACACTTGAATGTCAGGCCGTTGACATCAGATGAACGTCGAACGGTGGGATTTGGTTATCAAATGATCATCATTATCTCAGCTAACAGGCTATGTTCTCCCCACCAACGAACAGTTGGTAGGCTATAAATTATGCTAAATTCATAACTACTTGGCATATACTAGACCGACCCAAAATGATGCACACCGTCTTTAGTTGTTGTAGGCTCAGTTTTAAAACAACTTGCGGTAAATATGTTGATTGGTCACTTGTCTTAATCGCCCTTGAAAGCTCGATAGGAACTGTCTAACTCTCATAAATGCTCAACAAATACTTCCTCGTCACCTCGAGCTGTTTCTGATGCGAGACTAGGGTAAAGCGATGCATTGGCAGCGCATGCACTTATCATCCAACCCGATACGTGTTGGACATACACAATTCCTGTATATTCAGGAACTCATTACTCTGAGCAAGAGACGATATGTGAACCCACATGAAATAGTCCAGTTGCAACCTCAGGGTAGTCTTTCTCCAGCTGGTTTCGTCTCAACCCTCACAGACATTTCCCCGCTTTTGGACTTACTGGCCCCTTCGAACCAGTTGGATCAGTTGGTACATTGAGGATGCTCAGAGCGAGCAAGATACCAACCGCTACAGGATTCTGTAATTGGGTACTTAATGTGTGTAAAATAAAACTAAAGGCTTGTTTAGAAGCTCAAAATTGTAGAATAGACAAATTTGGTGGCAGTTTACGGAACTGCCTGAGAATTATTCGAAGTGGATACATTTAGGGTTTTCACAACCGAGAGCCATATGTGCAGCAGATCTCGTGAATACTTTGTGAAACTAAACAACTGTTTATATCAATAGCTAGAAGTAATCGTCATTATCAAAAACAACAGGCTTTTATGAACCAGGTCGTTTCCATTCGCTTTCATTTATCCATGTTTCGGTTTTTTAACGATATAGGTTTGGTGAGCCTGACAATATACAGTCGACATGTGACTGTGTGTCACTTGACAGCGCACATCTTGTGGTGTGAAGCCTGGCAGCTTGACGTATGGTAGTTAAGCCTCAAAATCAGCTACTGATGTATCATCGTCGTGTGAGAAAATGGTAAAGAAAATTTCATCTAGGTGATTTGATGCCATTCGACTGCGTTACATATGAAACTAAGGCTGTTTGTAAGGCGGATCAATAAAAGTCGTAAAGAAACTGTATTGCGGTGCTGTCTTCTCATTTTCGATTCACTTATCGATTGATTAACGTTCGAGTCCGTTTGGTTTGTTCTTATGACTGTATCTTAGTGAAACACCAGTATGAACCATTTATGTGTTGCTGCTAGTGATGTTCATTTACTCGAGTGCATCGGTTCACAAGTCTTCACTTCAAATTAGAGGTTCAAGCTTGCTTTTGACATCTATCAGCATTCTCTAAGTTATTTTCAGATTGTCTCCTGGTCTTCTTCAAATATAATCGGTTTTATGATTAATTCACCTTGCCAGAATCAGTTTCGGCAATAAACATTGTTGTTTACTTACAAGTCGTGTTAGATTTGCAATACGCATGGAAATTTTTTCTGTCAGTCAGTTCGGTTCCCTTTTAGATGTAGTTCCATACGTTTACAACCACAACGTCAATAGAATAATGGAATCCATCTCCCTTTCAAAAGACTTTTCAGGTTTTGGTAACTGAACTTTCGTAATCGTCAATAAGGTAACATTATCAATTGACAGTCAGTTGAATTTATGCAGATCATGCTGGGTCAGCGTTACTTAGTATGATAGATATATTGATTTGAGAACCTGCGAGATTGATCGGCTACGATTGTGCTGCATTGAAACGTGTACTTTTTATGGCTGATTCGAATCGACGAAATACCCGAAGTTTTCACAGTTAGAACTTTTCATTCTCATTTTGGTTTCAAGCAATTTTTTTCCATTACTTCGTTTTCGTCCTCCTCCAAATAGCGGTTGCTTTACAACTGCTAGTTGCTTCAACAAACTATAACTATGGAAAAGAAATTCATACGGATTGCATAGATTTTCACATACGTGTGGGCTTCGCTGTTTGGCTAGCATAGGTCACCACGAATTTTATGGTCATTTGTGATGTCACCATTCGGGATTTTCAGTGGAGTGATTTATTGTGTATACGCATATTTTATGTTCCAACTCACTAAAGTGATGCTGGAATTTGGTCCGTTTTGTGTTTGGAAAATTCAACTGCCTTTTCCTTGTTATTCCCGAGCTATCTTTTTCATCTTTTCAGCACTATGTTCCTCTTGTTTACTCTCCACTGATCGTCCGGTTAATCATGCGTGTCGGTTTGGGCAAGGTCTTGTTTGGCTGGACAACACATTGTGGAGCTGCAATGAATTTTCCATCCTCTTCGTCTTTTTTCTCTTTGTCTGCCTGTCCACACTGGACAGTTGCATACAATGCTATACATTCTTTCACACATTCACCTAGTCCATCTATCAATAAGATCTTCAGTTCTGCAAAACAGCAGGCATCTGCATTCAGGAGAGCTAAGGTGCGTTGCATGCATGCACATAATTCTGGTTGTGCCTGCGTAAATGTAATGATTAACTCACTACCTATTTGTTGAATCATAATCCTTTTTGGTATAAACTTTTTATCACTGTTGAGTTCCATGATCTATTTACGCGTGTACTCGACTTTTTCTATCCAGATGTTGATTGTAGTCCTGTCGTGAAGCCTTTAGAGATGCTCTAGGATGATACAGTGTATTTCAGCCCTTGAGAGCACAACCATATTATAAGCTGCACAAACGCAGTGCAAAAACATGAAGTTCATTATATTCAGTTCATCAAGATGGCTACAAGCATTTTGTTTATTCTCGTCAATCGTTCACATAAATTATTCAGTTATATAGGTTTAAGGGATGGTGACAAAACAATGAACTGGGCGAATATTACGTATATACATATCCGCGGTGGGGTAAGCGATTTCAGTGACAGCGAAGAGATTGATTACGTCAGCATGCTCTGCTAACTGAGAGCTAATGTGTGACGCCGATAACATTAGCGTCTTGCGTTTTAATTGCGTACTGAGGCTATAAACAAAGTTTCGGGGTCAGCCACGATCTGTTCAAGTTAAGTGTTTCGTGGTCGAAGACACCGGATTTCTTTCCGGATGTTTGGATTCCATTTCGTGTTGTATCGTCGTCTGCACTAGTCACTTGAAGGATGTGCTCCGCCTATTTTTTGTGAAAAATGCTCTAATCCACAAAATTTTAAACGTCAGGTTGGATCGATAACCGACTACACGTGAAATACCTGAACTTTCGATGTGATTTCGTAGCCCAGCTGGTATGGCACCTTTAGGAATGCTGGTCCGAATCCCGCCTTAGCCCAAGTTTATCGCAATTGAGTTCCTTCTAAGTTATCAGATCTGTCACACTACGTTTAGTACTACGGATTTTATCTATGCAACCGAGTGAATTTTTCTCGTTATTTGAATGATATATGCGATTTTTATGCTCTGAGCCAGTTCATTTAAGTGTTGTCTTGTTTCAAAAAATTCGTTCCAGAAAATTCCAACCCCTTCTTCAGCCACTATTACTGCAGAAGAAGCCGATCGTCTCTTACAGGATGGCCTGGCGATCCAAGTAACTGTCTGCTTTTCGACGCTTGACGTTCTCACATTTATCGTGTTATCTTTGTGGTGTGGATCAAAATCCATGGTGCACATTTTTCGTGTGCGCGAATCTAGCGTTTACCAACTTTCATCACTTGCGACTTTAAGACACATTACCACCCACTAACCTGGTGTTTTGTTTCCGTTTATTAATAATTTTCTGAAAGTTGTCGTGGTCGGTTCGTTACAGACGTACACCCTTCACCCGCCTAATTTGCAGCAATAGATTTGGCTCAAACAGCTAATGTATACTTTCTCTCTAACCGTCTCGGGTTTGTCTTTTTTTTTTAAGAAAAACAGTTCATTCCCTTCAAAAATTTGAACAACACAGTCAGAAAACGAAAAGTGGTTGATACAAGCATTCCTTATTGACTCATCAGTACCAAATTTACAATAACATCGAACGGTTTTTCATATCGAGCAAATAGGGGGTAGGGTGGGTGGTCAAGCGATGGGTTAGGAAAGGTCACCAAGTTCAGGGTAGGGTCAACTTTGCGAGCAATTGTTTCTGAACACACAGGGTCGGATTCAGTCGATTGATTGCGACAGCTTCAGTAAACCGCAAGAATCTTGGATTGGAATAACGTGACAGGATTTTGAATGCACAAACTGAGTCGATAACGTGATCAGTGGTCACGGTATATCTTGCGACTGCGACCACTGGTTGCTTGCGTGTTTCACCGTGAACACCTGTTCGGACGGTAGTTTCGGTCTACCATGCCTTTTTGGATACTCATCAGATTATAGTACAGAAGTGATCAAGTCTGATTCATCCACAAGATTATCTTGTGTACAGATTCATCTTGTTCGTGTGAATAGTGTATTCACTAGTGCGTGTTTGTGGTGGACCGGTGTGAAACTACTAAAGTTCAGGTATTGACGTGGATTTCCTATAGGTAGTTCTTTTAATAGAACCATTATCCCGGCGATTTATGAGTATGTCTAGAAACGGCAAACAATTATCAGATTCGAATTCACAGATTACCTTCAGATTGGGATGCCCACTAGTTAAGCGCTGCACTAGGTTATCTGCTACCTGTTTGAACTGACTGAATACTAGTGTATCATTAACGTAACGTTTTTAGTATGACAGGCTCACTGTGTCTGTGGCTAACCCTTGTTCAATCTTTAACATGAAAAAATCTGCTAATATGGGCGGTAGGACTGATCAAGGAAACGGAAACTGACGTTTTCAATGCACAGCAATAAAGTTTCCCTCAGAATATCACTAGAGAGGTGTAGAGTAGTGTGGCTCGTTTCAGTGAGCTCACAACCATAATCAATTGTCCCGCGTAGTGAAACACTGGTAAACAGTGACTGAACGTCTTTGGAACACATCAATTCATTAGCAAGATTGATGTTGTACAAGTCACTTATCAACTCAAAAGAATCTTTAATAGAATAGGCCTGAAACTTTTGTTTTAATGGCGTTTGGATGGTGACTAACCAGCATGCCAATTTATGGTATGGAAAATTAGTCATTGCCAGAATAAGCCTAAGTGGCATTCCAAACTTGTGTGTCTTAGGGAGGCCGTAAAGTTGAGGTGTCGATGACTCACACGGCTTAAGGAATTTATACGTCATGTCGTTAATTATGCGTAGTTGTAAAGGAAGTTGGAGATGCCTTCCTATACGACCTTCTATTTTGGTGATATTGATATTGCTCCATTTCTTGTTTTTTTTTTAAAAAAAATAGTTTATGTTTAGTTACGCCATACTACTCGTTAACATCGTTGAGTAGAAAATGGTCTGTTCGAATGTACTTCTGTTCTGATTTATCTACGTAATATCTTCGTAATAAGCGTGTGAAACCCACATTTTCGAGCAGTTAATACGTAGAGGCGTATCAAAGTAGTCGCTGGTTAGGGCTACAATTCTTTTATTGACAAGTTTTCTAGCTGACTAACGAATGAACACTATGTGCCACGTGAAATAGTCGCCTGCACTTACTTTCTGAAAACTTTTGATTGGCTGGAGAAATTGCTGTTGTCCGTCTCTTATTAGTGTGATTCACTTACACCTGATTAATTGACTGGGCGTGACCCACCCTCTTTACTCAGATTACCCAGGTAGTGGTCGCACGGTGACCTGAATTTGAATTGGGTTAAATCTATCTTGATGCTAACACCCAAATCAATATTCCATCGCGCGACACATTTCATCTCTGTTTAGACTTATCGATCAAAACTAGCCGGAATAATGTCCATACGAGACAGTCTCAATGTAATATACCCCACTCAGCAAGACCATCGGCCCTATCGGCACCGTTTCGCGGATCGATATAGTGACGATGTCAGTCGTGTGTGTGTTACTCTCGCTAGCGAATGTCGAGCGGCATTCGGTGCAGTTCATATCATGTAGGTACCCACCGTCAGGGTATATCAACAGTCTATTCGTTTCATGCTATTTTAAAATATCTAGCCTTTCGTCTTATACGATTTACATTTCCAACTGTTAAAGTCCATTGATTGTTAGTACATGTTACATAATTCCGCAGTTCGAAATAAGTTTTCCTTTGAACCATATGCCATCGACCTGTATTGCATGTGTCATCACGTTCTCAGCCACATGGATCGCCGTTTACGCACCAGTGCGTTAGACTAGTCCTCTTGACCTTGATTGCTGTGTTTTATTCTGCTACAACGGTGAATATTTTCGCAGCTGTATAAGAATTGATTGAAACTGTAGTTGTTCCTTGGTTCTTATTTATCAAGCGTCAGTACATTTTGATGATATTCTGTCATTTTTCAATATTGCAAACGCCCCCTGATGTAATGTTTATCATCCTAATAAATGTGTCGATCCACAAACAGGCTATTTAGCTCTGTTCCTCTTCATGTAGATTGTAAATCACGTACAATTGATCACAGCTGTCGTATCCCCATAAATTTTCCAGTCGACCTCTTAGGGAAAGAAGTGCTAGGCTCGAGTTTCGCTCTCATTGGAACTCGTCAATAGTGCATATCCTTGCCACGGCCAGGACTAGAATTCCGGCCACGCTTTCATGAGGCACCCGTGTTGACCATTGCGCTGCGCCATTGACATCACCGTGGGCACGACCGGATTATCATATGTGAACACTCAACCGCTTTCAGTTGCTAGTAGTGATCAGGTTACCCGATCGTCCCAATTGGAGACACGATTACTGTCTGTTAACTCTAATCGAGGACTCCTCGATCAGGACTTCTCTCCAAGTTGAAGTCACAGAAATCAGACCGCATCGGATCATTCATTCTCACACACTGTTTCTCCTTTTATTCATAGGGTGAACTACGAACTCTATCCCGTTCGATTGCATATGTCGAACATCCATTGGACAAACAAAGAGTGCTCGTGTTCGGCACCAATCGTCTCCACGCGATGCACGGGGATATGGTAGTGGTCCGGGTGTTCCCGATTGGTCATTGGAAAGTGAGTCTACAGCATTTCTCTCATCTGCTGTACATAATTCGGCTTTCTGTGCTAAGCTCTATAGATTGAAGGAAATAATTTACTTAGAATTCTCAAGTGCGTTCAATAATTTTTCGTCCACGAGTCCTTTACTTCTTTCATTATCAGACAGTTTGGTTGCACTCATTATCTGTTTTTGCGTGTTCGAAGTTATTGTTGCTATCTCAATGTCGCACATCGACTGGTTTGAGTTGTTTCCATGTTCATGTTTATACCTGAAAAATACTTTCAGTCAGAAGTAACTGGCTACCATCTCGATTGTTTGGATGAACACAACCCAAAATGGCAACAGCCACAGGGGCTTTGTTCTTGTTTAAGCTACCTCAACTGGCTTCTGTAAGTTGAACCCTATCCTGTGAATGTGGAATCAATAGTCCAGCAAAGAAGGGTTTCAACTGGTAACACGAAGATAACTGTTTAGAATCTCGTTCAGACTGTCGTACGATTTCAACTAGGGATAAAGCTGGTTGTACTAGAATACTGGTCTATATACATCATAAGACAGTTGGATCCGAACGGCAGTAGGCTGCATTAATTCAGGTGTATTTACACACACGTCTCATAATGGTCAGCAAGCAACATTCGAAACCTCTAAGGAGTTATCTCCTATTTTCTGCAGATATCTATCCGTTTTTTTGCGGCTGATGTACGAGTTATTTACATAAAGTGTTCTGAGGTCTCACTTTCTGATATGTACTCGGGAGAGAGAACGATCTTATTGCACACATACAGTGGGAGCGATAGTCAACCAAGTTTAAAACATTGAGAATACTGGTGAACCCTATCTAGAACAAGTCTCGAGTCCAGCCCTTTGTTCGAAAGCGACTGTGTGAAAGTCTTTGGGAATGCAGAAGTCGCGGTCGACCGTAAGCAATGCCCAATGTATAGAGGCCAACATTTTCTGCTAATTGCCAGTAATCGGAATAATGCTCAGCAAGTTTACTTATTTCTATTGTTTCAACCTGAAGAGAACTCTTGGTCGTTGGGTGATTGATTTGAGTTAACAGAGCAGTTGCTTTATTTCCTTTCGAGACGATCGGGCAGTCTGAACATTACTCACAGGCAAATGTGGCTAGCCTTGCACGAATTGGAATTCAAAAGCCGCAATTAGCTGTGGGCGATATTCGACTTATATTAACCAATCTCCCCTACTCTCTACCGATAAGCTCAGTTTTGTCGCGAGGAAAGTGCGATCAATAGCAAACTTCAAATTTCGACTCATATCTTTAGTTTCGTGCTCTCTCTTGTAAGGAAGGTTCATATAGGCTGGTCTTTTCGGGGCTGGTTGTGGTTGCAAGTCGGCGACTTTTTCGACAGATGTGGTCGGATATCCATTCGCAAATATAGCGTTCCTCGGAGCTCCTCAGATTTTAAGCGATCGGTCGTGCATAATTTCTTCGATCAATGAACACCGTTCGCAGTAAGCCAAGGTTATTGACCGTTAGCTCAGCTGAAGAGCATTGCAAGTACTGTCCGCTCCATGCGGACCGCCGGTGAACGAACTTGCTATCTGTACCCTTTTTGGGGTTAGAATTTAGAATTCTTAAGGAAAGCAGAGAGCCTTTTAACTAGTCTACAGAGGCGTCTGAGATTTCAGTGAGTGGAAATAAACTAATGTGAAAAAGTTTTGAAACGGTCACAATCGGTAAAGTTTAAAATGTTATCAACACAATGTTTATGAGGCAAAGAACCTTAAATACTATCAGATAGTTCATTTTCATCATAATTCCAAAAAAATATACCAACAAATGTGGAGCCTAGCAGATTGCATGTTTCTGAACGATCAACTCGTTTACGAGTACATCCATCGAAATCGTACAGAACATTTTCCGTACACACAGATAGGAGACCATTATGAAGCGAAATAAAGTTGCATAAGAATCAGCTGTCTTGCGCAATATAGGTGAATAGTGAATCAGCACTTAAGTACAGTTTTTAGGAGGAACTCACCGAAGTACCCTCCAAACTATCACACAACTCGGGAGAATCTTTCACAGAACAGGAACTAAGAATTTTATGGATAGGATCAACAGGCTGAACCAGCCATCGAGCGACTTTGTGCAATGCCAGTTCATGCATGACAAGATAGGCTTCAACGGAATACCAGTTGTGTAGTTACGGGTGATCCTCTCATTCTTGGTGTACATGTCCCAGTCGGTTTCATTTGTTTATACTCCTGTTGGTTAATGTGGCCCAGCGGTAAAAGAGTATGCAACTTCTTCGATATTTGTTTTCTCACTAGAATGTTTGTCGGATTTACGATCAGGTTTGAACTTAACGTTTATCAGCCAGTAGGGTTCACATTTTCACCATATGATCAGCTATATTTAAGATTACAGTACCGGCGTCTTCGTCTGGTTTTGGAAGAAGCATGTCCTATATCTGTTTTAGTTGTTTGATGGCCTCATTGTGTTCTGTGGACAATTATGTTGGGTGATGATGCAAACTAGTGTGAAGCGTCGATCGTTTTAGCGTTAAACCATTCTTCCGTTTCTGATTAAATGAGGGGTATCTTTAGCTGGTCGTATAGGTTTACAAACTGAACTTTTTCGGATAGGTGGTTGATAACTTCTCTCAGTCTGTTTATCATTGAATCCACGAAGTTGGCGATATGGGACTCCCTCTCACTCGGTTGAAAGGTACACTTAGCACAATTTTTCAGGTTGTTCTTTGATTGGGCATTTTCCAGGTACCTTTCAATTGGCACAAGAATTTCTACTCATCTCTTATCCAGGCATTTTTATAATAACCGGTACTCCACACGTCATATCCTCTGTTATCAAAAACGACTTGTGAAATGTTAAAACAATGCTCCACCGTTCGATTACTGTCAAACAGTGAACGACAACATTAGCTCCTTTCTCTGTGCATCGTGTTCCTTAAATCTAACACCCATCTTAAACACCTGCGGTCATCTCGACTGTAGTAGAATGAGATCTCGCACCTAATCTATAATTTTGAGGAGCTTTTGAAATGTCTTGGAACAATTTCCATCATTCGTATCAATAAGGTGACTTACAGTTGGATAGAAAGACTTAGCAAGCTTATCGAGGTACATGATGTAAGCGCCGACGTTCTCTTTTTCCTCACAAAGAATACAGGTGTTTTTCCCGGCAACATTTTCTCGTCGAGAGGATTCTCAGTGCTGCGTTGTCATGTCGTAATCGATGATGGAGCAATGGAGACCATTGAATTGTGACATGAAGGACGCCAGATCGAATTTCGTTCAGACTTTCCGTACTTGATAGGTTCACACGAAAACAAAACTGGTGTGTGACGAACCTATTCTCGAAACCGCCAGCTGATACCGCCGTCATCATCATCGAAGACAGCAATATATCAGTGGTCCTAGGTGGTACTTAACGGCCATACAACCGTGAATCGCACTAAATGCGCCTTTTTAAAGACTTCATGATTAGATGCCATTCTAAAAGTGGCAATGTGTTACTAGTTGTTCGCACTTCTAATCCTCCGTCTACAACCGTCAGTATCACAGGTTGAACTTATTTCAAGATCATCCGACTCAACTGACACCATCCAAAGGAACACTAAAAAGAGTTTCTGCTCTTGTGATATTTTTGGAAGAAATGTGAAATCATAACAGCCGAAAACCTACAGGGTCGTGTGTCTGTTAACCAATCAAACTGGTAAAATCAGTGATTAAGTTCCCTTTTGAAAATGGTGTGAGTAGGTTATTCGGTGAAACTTGCTTACGAACACGAAATTATTCCAAGGAATCCATAACCCTATGGAAATCCCCAGCCTTTTTTCATACTTAATCAGGAAACTTCAACTAACGTGATTTGCTTTTCTATTTTGTATCTGGATATAAAATTTCCCACTACTTCTGTGAATAACTTAGTGCCTGTCATTAATTTGTAATAACCCACCGCCATAATTCAGACTATTGTTTTGGATATGTGCGGAGTTTCCATATGCGTTTGGGCACCGATTGTAACTATTTATATTCCATTCATGCCGCAGTCTACAGGCGGCGACCTTTGGGATATCTCAGTGGATTACTCGGTCTACTTAATTTCTTGTTATGTAACATGTTGGTTTTTTCCGGTGACGCTCAATGCAGAAACTCCTTTCCAACTTCGAACACTAATCACGTTGCAGTTGAAAAAAAAGTAAATCTAACCTCATCACCATTATCGTAACGGAAATCGGAATAGGCAAACCAATGTTGATAATTTACGAGACACGTCGAAGCCAATCTCAATCAATGTTGATGTTGAATGTACCTATTCCATTAAGACAGTTATTCTGTCTTTGAACAGTTCCAAGGACTCAACTGCATAGGAATTGTACAACGGAAATCTTTTTGTAGGACACTGCGAATAATTCGGATTTTAAAAACTTTCGGTTTGAATAAAGGAGACAATATACTGATATTGCACGATTTATATCCGGACAGATTTCGCTGCATCTTTACGAGTGCATACTACAGACCATTTATATATAAGTAAGAGAAAGCGAACAAGATAATACAGAAAGTCAATTGCCGAAGTGCACAATCATTGTCACTACCAAGGTGGCGACAACCCTACAAACAGTTGTTTCTGAACACACAACACGGGTTTGAACTTTCGGATTGCAGCATTATCGGCATAGCCCAGTGTTCGTCTGTGTGACGTTGAGTAGATAAGGTGAAATGCCTTGTGGGATCGCATTGGTGTTCCGCCATTAGAATATGACGCGCAATTGATGATGCAGGCTCTCTGTTTCTATGTGCGACCGTGACGCCGTATGCCTGCATGACCTGTTTCTTGACCCACTTTGGGATGTGCTCCATTACCCTGGTTCGCAACTGGCACTCAGTCCTGCCTATGTAGAATGCTCTTCCACGTTTGTCGCGAGATCAGCGTGATGTCAGAACCGGTGTCTAATTGTAGGCGTGCCGGACTGCCGTTAATTTTTACCGACACGTACTTTCGGCGTGCAGCGAAGTTGGGGTTACAGGTGGCCAAAACGGAATTCAGCTTTGCGCATTGTTTCTTCGATTTCTTCCGATGGTTCTTTGAAAACGACGGCGGGATTCTGGGTGACAGAGTTGAACGGCAGCACGTCTCCTTGTGTCAGAATCTTTTGCACTTCTGGCATTTGTGGTGCTTGATTTAACAGAACCGCACAAAATGCCAATCACCGCATTGCCAGCATGCAGTTGGGGGCTTCGATAAGGGTTTTTCACCTTGCTTCTCGGTTGCGTGTCCGCTGCGAAATGGCAAGGACTGTAGGTAACCCTGGTTGTTCAATCATGGCCGCGTGATGTTTCAAATTGATCAACCGTTGGCACTCCGCTGTCACAAATGCCAAAGCCATGTCGGTGTCCTGTTCACTCTTGTTCAAAATTCTGGTACGAATGTCAGCATCTTGGGTGGATTGTAGACCGCAGACAAAAATTAGACACCTGAACTGATCCTCTGTCATTGTCCTTAACGTGAACTTTTCACACTCTCTGTTCACTGTACTCGCGTAAATGACAAACTCTTGTTCATTTTTCATCAACTTGAGGCATTGATACCAGATGTTGAACAAAGTTGACTGCTCCCCGAAATTATTCTTCAGTATCTTCAGTGTTTCCTCAAAAGTAAGATCACGGGGTTTCTTTGGCAGAATGAAATCAGCAAACCTCGAATATTCGGTCGTACTGAGTTTGAGAAGAAGCAATCGCACCTTCCCTGCATCATCCATGTCAGCCAACTCCACTCGGAAGACATCTTCATATCGGCTTAGCCAGGATTCGAATGCCACTCCGACATCGGCATCATAAGCAAATTCATTGGTGCTGTTCGTGATCGTGTCCACCGTTGATCTCGGTTTGACGTTTGAATTTGCTGACATCAAAGATAAGTTGCGCGTTAGTGTTTCGATTAATTTCAGCTGAACTACATCGAATTGTGCCTGTTGCTGTTGCAGGATCAGTTTCATATCTTCCACTGAGATTGTCATTTTCCGCGTAGGTAACGTGTGTAGCACCCGAAGTCGCCAGTTATTGGATCGTCACCTTGGTTACGCGTTCAGTCGCTTGGCCCAAACCGAGAAATCAGAAAAGACACGGCTGCACTGTTTATTGGACGAGCGAGACAAGACGAGACAAACTAAAGCCACAGAAGCTCTAGATTTATAAGACAAAACTACTACCATAGGGGGTCGACAGACACAAAGCGGATCAAGTGAGACAGTCATATATGGCAGTCAGGGAGTCAGAACAAATCACGTTACAGGGGGCGTCAGTAGGCAACGCCAGAAAACAATACTGTCCAGATAGCGCACAAGCGTCCGACCGCACACCTACAATCTGATAGGCTGAGTGAGACCATAACACCACCCACGGTGATATCATCCGAGCTGGGCCGGCCGATCGGTGTGGCGAGATGCGTTCTGGCTGTCTTGTTAGGATATGCGCCTCCGAACACTTTGTGTCATCGAGATTGATTCGGTACTGACTGATCTTGTCATAGACGACATTGTGGAAGGTGCGCTTTAGGAATCCAGTGAGCTTTATCTTGCGCTTCTTCCTGGAACTAGGTTGACTGAAATGGAGTATGCGGACGATGTTGTCTTACTTAGACCCTCCGCCGAATGCATGCAGATCATGCTGAACAGAGTGAGTGGCCGGGCTGGTTTGTATGGAATGCGCTTCGCACCTTCACAGTGCAAAGTGCTGCTTCAAGACTGGGGCATTCCCACTCCTGCCTTCTTTATTACAGATAATCCGCTTAAGACTATGAACAGTTTTACATACTTGGCTAGCACTATCTTATCAGCCTGTAACATTGCTGATGAGATATCAGTTGGGATAGCAAAGGCACGAGTTGCCTTTGTCACACTGCATCATCTGTGGCGTCGAAAAGGCGTTCGGTTTTTGTTGCAAGGAAGGGTATATAATGCCTGTGTGCGTCCGTTTTTGATTTATAGTTCGGAAACGTGGCCTATTCACAAAGAAGATATTAACAGTCTTGCTGTGTTTGACCATCGTCGTTTCCACCAACGGTAAGTGGACTGATTGCGTGAGCAATGCGGTAGTTCGCCGACGCGTATTCCGGAACGCTCGGGATGCGCGATCAATTGGTCAACCACTGACGTTGCACATCATTACAGTGCAGCTGTGATAAGAAGAACAGACTTTTGTTTAAAGATGTAGGCCATTCCCTGAAACCCTGTCCAAACTGAAACCATCAACAGCAGATGCGTTCAAAATGTAACGAAACAACCGAGTTACAGGTGATAGTAGGGCGGCGTCTAATAGATAGATGGCGGCTTCCACTTATCCCCTCGATTACTACCAAGTACGTCATGGACACTGCAGTCAACCAGCGACAACATTCACGCGCTAAATTCAGCTAGTCACCATTTCTCCTAATGTTTATAGCCAGAGATCAGGTGAGTGGTTAGGGCTTCAGTTTGGAAGACGAATGTAACCTGCCGTTCTTGGCTCCGTTAATTTAATGACTGACCATCTCTTACGTTACGGTGGTGAGCTGGGGGCTCAGCAGAGAATGCACAGTGTGATGGACAGCTAGTTGTTTTCTAAAGTTCTCGACTTAACTGTTCCTATCCATATATTGTCACAGTTTGGTTTAGTGATCTTGTTCGATCCTTCCCATCAGAAACCCTTATTTTAATCTCCTGACTGCTTCTATGTTGGGTTCATTCGATACATACGAATGGATGCAAATATCTTTACTCAGAAACATCAATATATTCTACATACTCTGTCTTTGACGGCCATATTTTTCCACTTTAAGCCAAAGCTGCTCTAATTTCAATGTTGTATGTGTTGTCTTCAGGTTGATGTAAAGATGTTTGAAGTTGTAAACACTTTTCTGGCCTTCGAATTACTTGCTTGGTTTTTCGTCTTCTACACTATAGATTTTCAAGCTGCAGCCTCTTAAATACACAAACAGATCAACTTCATTGTCTGATCTAAAACCAACGTTGTTGTTGAAGCGTTGGAATAACATTGGAACTTCCACCCTGTACAGCAAGTTATTGAGAAAACCGAAAAATGTGACCTAACAGAATTGATGCCTCATTGAAAATGTTCATCGCCATTATCTCATCTGCATAATCCAAGTTGGTCCTTTTCTCTGCAGGAAATATACGGCATAGCATCTGTGTGTATGGTTACCAACCCCTAGCCACTTCAGTCGCATCACTATGGCAAGCGAACAAATATCACTTGATGTTGTCTGTCGCATATCGAATAAAGCCCAGAACGAGGATGCGATCGCCTACATCATCAATGACGACCTGGACGTTTACTTACTCCGTATAGTTCATATAAGGCAATAGGACGTCTTCAGCGGATTTTCTTCTGTTGTGGTGGGACTGCCAAGGTGGAAGTAACTCGGGAAATGATAACTCGGATGCGTTTTGCAGCAACGTAAACTATAAACTCATGTAGTTGTCAGCGTTAGCCGAAATGATATAGTTGTTTTCGTGCGATGCGTAATTAGGCACACAGGTCGTTTGTAACTTGTGCTCAACTGCATTGGCTTCTCTTTTGGGTTATCATAAATAACTGGCTTTTATTGGCTTCATGCTTAACACATTCCGCCTTCTTTCTCTGCCACGTATAAATCCTTTTTTGACTTGTCAAATACTGTCAATTTTGTAAATCTTCTTGTTACCCTTAGGTCGCGGGTACAGAATCTGTGGATCTCTTCGAATCACAGGACCGGGCATCTGATGCAATGCTCACAGAAGAGGAAGACAGCCTCATTGCAACGCCTGAACTTACTGCGCCACAAGATGAGAATCTTGAGGCGGAGTTCACCGACTTGCCCCCCTTGGTCCCTGTTGATAATTTGCCGATTTCCAAAACGTTTGATCGGAATCCTAGCAGATATCACCACCTTTTTAGCTGTAAAAGCTTGTTCGAACTTGCAGCGGATCCGCTTCGTTCCTCGTGGCCTACGGAACTTCCGGAAAACCTGAACCTGTTTGATCCCTTGTCCACATTTACACCTCTGCCCAGTTCGAGGCTTCTGAGAACTGGTCAAGTAGTGGCCATCCTCAGGAAGAACCCCCGTAGCCGTCGCTTGCTTGGTCAAATTGCATTTTTTCGACCCAGTACTGGCCGCATTACTCGAAGCACCGTGCCTATCAATCACGACGAACCGTCGGTTGAAGGAGCTGTTTGCCTGTTCGTACCGAACTCCACCAACCAATCCTTGATCAAACTTGATCCCGCCAGCGTGCCCAAAGGTATGTTTCTATCTATCGGTTGGTTTTGTAAGTAATTTTAATCTGTTTTGTTGAATGCCGATCGTATTACTTCGTCTTCCCTGTTTCTCGTTATTCGTACTTGAGCTTAACAACAGTTCCATACCCCGGTTTGAATACAGCTCAGTCAAGTTGAGTAACTGCTGCGTAAGCTAAAATGCAATGAATTTCCACGTACGTATGCATGTTTTTGCCAGTAAGGTACTGTACACAAATCAATCCCAAGATCACTGGCTTTTTCCAATATATTGATCGGTTTTCAGCCAAAGTCTTTTTCATCTGAGGGTGTAAAAACATAGAACACATTTTCTGGTATAACGCTTTTCATCATTTATTCGCAGATAACTCAGAAATGAGGAAACTTTCATGTGAGTCTCAGCTAGTTATAAGGTTTCTTCGGACAACCACCCGGTGAACTGAAATTTACAAAGATTATTAAGGTATATTTCCTCTCTTATTTTATTAGTGAAATATCTTTTCCCAATTTTTTTTTACTGAGTATTTGGGTACTCCAATATCAGCTTTCCGTTGGTGTTCAACAAGGAACAGTCCTCAGCTAATCCTTGGTGAAAACGTTTGCCATTTTTATTTAACTTTGCTTATGAGGATGCCTTTTGGTACTTTCAGGGGTTCATATCATAAACAGATAATAGTGCGACTTAAAGCGACGTAGGATGAATCGATGAGTTGCACACCTGACTCATCTCGAAATTCACGTTATGGCTAAAGACTGGGAAGGAAGAAGCTGTCATGTAAATTAGGTCACAGAATGTCTATTTGGACTGCAGCAATAACCGTAGCAATTGTTTCTGAACTGAAAAAGACTGAAATTTCAGGTGGTTACAATTGGAATTTGGCAGGTGATAGATGGTATCAAAAACAGATGCGAGTGCCGCTACTGATCGGATCACACATTTAGCATTGTCCAGTATAGACAGAACATCGTATCATCTGGTGTGATTGTTGGGACGAAACTATCTATTGTCACTGAATTGTGGTAAGGTATCTGGTGTTTTGGGGAGGATTTTCCTTTAAAGAGACAGACTTGCATTAAAATATTAATATCGTCTAACAACCTCCTCAAAAACCGCCTTTTGCTGCATGGTTGCATGACGGAAACTTCATCTATATTGGTGTGTACCATCTGACTAACTAGCGTCAGTATCTACTACAGTGTTTCAAGTTTAGATTGCCTTGAACGCAGTCTTGATATGTATTTCATTGAGTACCTATGGAATATCTTTACGAGCAAATGAATATACAACTGACAAAAGTCTTCAAGAAGAAGATAAATTGAAAACTGTTCTCCTTGGATCGTGTCGACAAATGTTCATCAGATCCGTCAATTTTGAAATGATATGGAGAACGCGTATCTCGTCAAATTTCGTCGATTTTCACCTACTGTATACTTATTCAAGTCGATCGTTCGAACTTTTCTCCCATCTTTGCGTGAGTTTCCGTTCAACACCCATTACCATGTCACAACTCAAAGACAAACTTCCTTGCTATACAACCAGCTGTTGTGTGTACTCATTTGTTTGCTCGTGTCGAGCATCATACATTGGTCGTACCACAAGGCGATTGTCTGACAGAATGCGTGAACGTCATCCTGCTTGGTTGAATAGTGGTGTGGTTAAAACTGTTACAAGTGCAATCGTTGCTCATTTGACTGACTCTAGTCATTCTGTCAGTAAGAAAGACGCTTTTCAGAATGCCAAGGAATCGTTCAAAGATAGTGAGATTCCGAATGTTGACCATTGCCGAGGCCATTAGTATCGGATTTCGCAACCCTGACCTCTGTGCTCAGAAGAACTTCGTGCGGACACTTAATATACCCTGGCCCACAATCAGTCAAGCCCACGAATTGGATCAGTGATTGCGTAACTGATAACACACGCCGTCCATAACCTCTATTGACCGTTTATCTTACTCACCCCAGTTACCGTTTTCATATTTATTGTGTTGTAATTAGCCTGATGATCAAATACGGAAAACAAGTCTTGTTCGCTACTTTGTCGTTCTCATGACTCAATTATGAGTACATATTGGGATTCGTTGAACCAAACATTATCTCCCGTTTTGCATATCCGTCCGAAAAGTACACTCAGTAGATTGAGAACCACTTAAGATATAGAAAATACCACATCATTACCTCTATTTTGCTCACCTTGTGACTTGTTTATTGTTGATGAACGTACAGCCCTGTGCAATGCATTATGTATGGTTCGGGGGAAAAAAGTGAAGTGTCTTTGTCTTCTACCACCATAAATAGAAAGTAAGCTGGTTCTATTGATGAAGTTAAACCTTCAGATATAATCACAGTCTGAATGTTGTGTACAAGTTTTGTGTCGTTTTTTTCGGTACTACACTGTCGAATTAGCTTTCTTTTGATTTCTTTCCATACTTACTGAGATTTGTCACAGGTTTTTCTCAATGAGGGATTAGATACCAAGTGGTGGCAGTTATCGATACTGTTTTTTTCGAATTATTTCCACCCATATGTCCGCCAACGTTCAGATTGTACCGTAGTGTATCGACTTCCTATTCCTTGAAAATATTTTTCCTCTGTCTTCTGCATTGTTACATTTCGTAAGTACTACAGTTAGTATGAGGCCGCTTGCATGTACTGTTGCACTGTACCCCACTTGGATGGGCTACCGTATGCCATTCATCGTCTGTCTCGAAGCTCCGATTATATACGTCTGAACTCATTGTACTTGATGGATTTGGACTTGCGCCTGTTCTTCATGGCTAATTCCAAAGTAGTACGAAATAGTAATTATCAAACCGTTTGATTTCCGCACTGTTGTTCGATTACAGCGAGACTGATGACGTTCATTGGTTGTCACTCTGTGATATCTTCAGGTTGAATTCGGTGTTTGCCTGAAACGAATTGTCAAATTCTTGGCGCTGCTCAGTCGTGCTCAATAGTGGGTACAGACTGGCCGCATGAATAGAGCTGTCATGAGTAGACAGATCACAAACCTTCTTTGCAACCAGAAACGCAGTCGATAAATTATGATGTCTGAAAACAAAGACCTATTTTACGGAAATTAGTCTCCTGCGCCGAAAGCCTAAAATCTCAAAAAGACATAACAGACAGGCGTTTCAAATCAGTGAATTTCATGTTATGCATCTATATTCATTGTTGTTCACAGCTGATGTCGCTCCAAGGGTTGCTCATGATGAATTGGGTGAGAATATCGACGTACATCATCAGCAGTACATCACTGGTTGAAACTACTGCTCAACCGTTACAGAGTTATGGAAACAGAATAGCGTAAAGTAATAGCTTGAAGCCAAAAATGAAGGTACGAATGAGCCTTACCTCGTGGTAAACCTCTGTGTCTACGGAGGAATATCGAACTTCAAGGTGCTCACATCTTGTGAACAACCAACCTGATCGCAAGTGAGAGTAAGACTGCCTCTTACTGCTCCGCCACGTTAATTCCACTCACGGGGATAATTCACTCCTCTGTATCCGATTAATCATCCTACTTCTCGACTTTTCTTTATGTTGACTATGAATCGCGGGCGACTCCTGTTGAAGAGCTTAATCCGACCTTCCTTGGCTGATCTTTTAGTGCGTTCCTATTTCTCTGTGCTAAGACATCGACTGTCTGTCTGGAGCGTTACACCAGCTGGCTGCAGGAGCCGCAAAGCATGCTTGATTTGACAGACGGTTGGTTGGAATGCACTTCTTTACACTAAAGTGGATGATAAAAGGTCGACCAAATAGACTGGTTCGGCTCTTATGATCGAATAATCACTTTGTCGGGGAAGTCGTCAGTTCCCCGAAAATATTGTAACAAGATGACTAACAAAGTACACTTGTCAGTGACCTTCACCGTTGCTATAGTCGTGTACTTCTCCGGCCTACACGATCGTCCTCAGCCATCATGACAACGGTTTCTGTCATCCCGACTACACATCTATTCGGCACCGTCTGCACTTTTGTTTGGTCCATTCTTTTGACCCGATAAATGTGAACGGGTTTGTGACCGTGTGGTCTTCGGCTGAGTGACATAAAGAAGCTCTGTCTGAAGGTCGGTCTTTTCCCCATGTTCGTGCGGTAGCCTCGGGTGGATGGGTTGGTTGGAGAGAGACTAACTGACCGCGCATACTCCGTAGTCTGTTGTTTCATTGGTCGTTATTCCGTTCCGTTTACGCGCTCGTAAGCCGTGGATCCAATCTTAATACACTTCTTTATCGCATAGTTACTGGTGGATTTCGCGAATGTGTCCGGTTGGTTACAAATATCTATAGTCAAATATTTGAAGATTATTTTATCTTCCATTCTGTGCAGCCACGGTTTGCATTTGTGGAGTAAAACCGCTCCCACTGTCCACTTGCCTACGACTTCAGAGAAGCCGTGGTGAAGACTGTAGTTGTGGTCTTGACAGGACACTTATAACTGACACATAAGAACACGAGTTTCTGCTTCATTCTCTCTATATCCTCTCTCTTGTTAGCACAACTTCCAACTTGAACGTTTAAATCGACTTGACGTTAACAATCGGAAATCGTTTTGTACATTGGTGCTGTCTAGCCTGCTCGATACATCTGACAGTGCGTTTTCTTAACCGTAGAAAGTTTGTCGAAACTTAACGCTTAATCACTAGCGTAGTCACCGTCAGCCATCCCGGCATTTTGCGGTATAAATATCCACCCCGTGTTTGGTCTGTGATGAAATTAGACCAAACTGATGAGAAAAGACAACCTCGGTTTACGCTGTTCTTGCTTTTGAATCTGATTCGGTAGTTTCTAATCTGGTTCGACAATACACTGGAAACAGTATGCACACGTATGTCTTCGGTGCATTCTTGTCTGACTTTTATATTGAAAACACAACCACCAAAACACTGGTGACCTCATGCGTGCGTAGACATTTGAGCGTAGTCTTGGTAGCTCAATTTTCTACACAACTTTACTATTGCCTCGTTTGCTGACGAAACGTTATCGGTCTAATTAGCACGCTGGAAACCAAACGGAAACATAAATCCGAGCCACCCACTTCACCACTACACTGAGTCATTTCATTGAAACTTTCGTTCGCCGAACTTGACAGTTTAATTGCAATCATTTCACTGCCAAACCACAGTAAATAGTATCGGTGCATGAAAGTTTTGTGTGCAAAGACGCCTGTGATCAACAAATTGTTTATTACCAACCAAACGCCATAGTGTTCACGAAGGCAGAAAAGCGTTGTAGGTTTGTAAATGTTCATCGTGAGACCATGTTTTATCTCATGGCCATAACGAATATGAAGGTTCACGCAGGATGAATAAGCTACGTGGTAAGAAGCGTTTTTTGTTAGATCTGTGTATGCTGCGACTGACATGTTCCAGGAGGCGATCGGTGCTCATTCATTTGAGCGTCCACGTGACATTTTTAGTCAGATGGCTGGGACTAGTGTTCTGTTTCTAGTCGGGGATGCGAATGCGCTAGCCGATCGCTTGTTGTCATTTTCGGACTCAACGGTTTTCCTTCTTGCGACGGAATATGTCTCCTGAGTTTGCGTGCAAATCATCGCTTATTCCTGGTTACTAGGACCTTCTGCCCTTAGAAACGGCAGTCCGTCACTTGGTGCTCTTCTTTGAAACAAAAATGCCCTCAAATTGACCACGTTGCATACAGCCATACTCAGCGGTGTTGCGTGTGAGCACTTCCAACTAGCACTCTACACCTCCTGGTCTGAGTCGTGGGTCCAGTTATCCTCCTCTGTTTGCATCTGCAGGCTTTCCCATGGAAACTGAAATCCAGATCATTTAGCATCACTGGACACTCTGCTTAGACGAGCTTCCTCGGACCCTTTCTATAGATAGCTGGAGAATTGCTTATTCTGTTCCCCAAAGTTTAAAACATTGAACAGTTTCCTCAGTGCTATGGCAAATCAATAGTCATTTGCATTGTTTTAAAAAGATGCGCACACCGTGTGCTTCACTCTCGAAAACCTTAATCTGTTTTAGCTTCACCTAAGCTGTCGGTGTCATTTGTACCCCACAGATTGTCTTGAAACCGTGTTACGAAAAACCGTCGGGATCTTGCGCTAACAGTGGGTGCATTGATCATCAATTTACCTTCTGTCATATGCACGAATGTCGCCACGTCTATCAACGGCTAACAGTATTCACAAATTTACGGTTCTATAGGAGAAGCTGTTCTTTGGTATTGCTTGTTGATGAATGGAATACCTGATAGTTATCTGTTCAGTATGTGTTTTCGACCAATCCAAAATACATCATGCAGTGGGACCTCAGGCAGAGTGAGGTCCCATAGTAAACTACCGCCATCCTTTTCCTTCTGTAATGGATTGTGACGAGCTTGGCGAGGTCGTTCTGAATGTCTTCGCTAGTGACGGCTTAGAGTTTACCTCTAAGAACAGAATTATGGACTTAGACTATGCTAATGATACCATCTTCCTGGTCGCCGTGCCCAGGTAGTCCCTTATGCGATAATGTTTGACGGTTGCGGAGCCTAATTGTTTCATTTCGATATTCGTTGGCTACCTAATTGTCACAATCGTTGCCTATGGAGCACTGCTCGTGTGCACTGACAACATCACACAAAGGTGGACGAAGTACAGTGACGCGTGTTGAGCACGGATGTCTCTCTTCATACAAACAAGTTTCGTCCAGTGAGTACTGGAGGTTCGGACATGTCTTACGTATGTCTATTCACTGTTGATCATTTCACGCCTTATTTTCACATTTCGGAGGTTGATGGAAAAATCATCGCCTAATAATCCATTACTATGGGTATGAATTAGTTAGCATCAGGCTTGCTCTCTGTTAGCTCTGTCCGGATTTCCGTCTGAGGTCCATAATGTACCGACTGTCATTGGATAAACGTGTTAATGAATATGGTCGCAGGCCCATGTTCAGTGGTCATGGTGTTCTTAAGATGTTCCATCACAACCGTCTTTTGCTGTTATTCAAACTTCTTTATAGTGCAACGAAACAATTTTCAAACCCATGTGCCGTGTAAAACTGGCAAAACGAGTTTTTCTTTTTTTGCCATTGTATCTTTTGCCCTGCTTTTTTTTTTACTTCGCTGCCGTCTGCTTATTTTTCAAATGAGTGCTCATTTCGTGATGCCGAATTGATATTTGGTCTGTTTTTTGTAGTTTGAAATGAATACAATTATAATCTTGACCAAGTCACTTTGTGTTTCTGATCGTTTTTTAGCTATTCTGGAAAATCGTGCTCTGGGTCTTAACACAAACCACGTATGTATCATCACCGGGTGGAGCAGTCGCATGAATATTCCATGCGGGTGAGCGCTTATCTGCCTCATGTATTCCTGTAATGTTGACTCTCCTTCCTCTCTTTCGGGATTCTTCATTCAGTTTTCCCCTCCAGATATCCGTGCACGGGTGTCACTGTCTTCTGAGTTGCCGATCATTATCCGCTAAACTCGTCTGAAGCTTGTGATTACGTACAACTTACTGCGGATGGTCTGTTTCCTTTTGTGCACTTCTCAATATAGTGAATTTAGTCTCCATCAGCTTTCCTGACGTTTGACTTATTGGCACCAGAGAACTCAGTTGTTTCGTACCCGTTGAGTCCATATACTGTGAATTTCTCGCTGATCATTTTTTTGGCGGTTGAACGCAACTACCAATCATATTCGAACTGTTTGGCTGTCGTTTTTCGTCCACTACTACATTTTTAAGACAAAGCATTAAGCACCCATGAGGTTTTATCAGACCCATTTCCGATTTCCAGGGCTGATCGACAAAGTGCCTCATTTGTGCTTTTTTTCTTAACTTTGTCGTGAAAGACGTTCCGGAGAGAACTTTAAAGGGCGAATGTTTCGAATATTCCAGGTGTAAAACTTCGTGATTTTCATTATGCTGATAGCACTACAGTAAACTGTTTCGGTTCACGGCCACCTTAGATTGCCTTAAGCGGGATGTCGAGATCAATTCGCCAACTAGAAATGTGAAAAATACTCTTTCAAAATTAGCAGACATACTTTCATGTGCCCATTTTCGAGTGTATCCTGTTGGAAATGTTGAATACGTTGTCTACATAGGCGGTCACGGAAACGTTATTGGAAGGACTACTACTATTGGAAAGACTGAGTAAAGCCTTCGACAATTACTGAAGTCAGGACGGTGCTTGTCAACCTACGTCACGTGCAGCAATACAAACGCCTTAGTAATTTCCAATTGTTGGATATACTCTACCTGTATTTCTCTTTAGTTACAAGATTCGGCCTATTCGAGCGGAACCTGCCACATGTTGGCAAACAATTGAATCTGTACAGCTGTTGCATTCCCATAGACTTTCCAGTTGTTGGTGATATTCAATTTGTATGAATATCGTAATTGTCAGGCAGTGGGTAATCAGGAATAGCGATCTGAAAACCTCTGTATCTGACATGGCTCCTGTTATTGAGTTCATTGTCTGGCGAGGGTGTGCTTCCTATACCACTGGAATACTCGATTCATATGGTGTTAGTTGCGGAATCTGAGTGTTGTTTGGAAAAACAGCGCGATAGCTGATCGCTGACTTGCCTTAGGAGTATGAAACAACTGACGGTAAGGCTTGCTTTTGTTAAATCTCAAGTAATCGTGATCATCGATTTCGTCCGATATGACATAAAGCGGTAATTGCAAAAATTTGTTTCGTTGTGAATATACCAACTTGCTTTATCATTTACATTTCTTCCAGGCTGTGTGAATACATGTCTATCACTGTAATTTTCTATACATATTGTGTTTATGCACATAGATGTCATTTTAAACGATTGCAGTAACGTTAATCAGTTTCTATACATTTAAGCGAATTGCGATGAATTGGTCATCTCTCTCATCCCACTAATTGTTTAAGTGAATTCCTTTTCCTCACTTATTCTCATTATCTTTCAAGCGTCATTTTAGAACAACTCGGTGACATGAATCAGCTGGAGCCAGCCACAAAACAAATTCTATTGGAATATGGTTTGGAGGATAAGGAATTTCTGCCGGAGGTATTTGTTCTACTAACCATTGTCCTTTCATTTCGACATGAATAGATGGTCTAATACAATGATTCTTTCACGCTTTTTAAGCGCTCGGCATAATTAGTGTAGACTGCATTATACTGTGTTTACACTATATTTCAGTTTGTACAAGGGACCATCGTTTTTGCTTAGATTTAACAGAATACACTTGATAATCCCATGTTTCGTTAGCTGTCCCTGTTGTATTCGTATTAAGTACGACTAACCTTGCCACTTTTGCTGTTCGACGATTTGGAGTTTAAAAATGTTGTTGAAAGGGAACCTGTAACCTGCGGCAAGTATGTGTGCATGCGTTGCCTTATTTAAATTTACACGGCCCGTTCAGAATCAATACAGACGTTGAACAAACGCGAAAACTGTGTTCAGCGGTTTCACCATCCAACAGAAAACTTTAAGAGGAACCCAGTGGTAGTCACTGCGGTTTTGTGGGAATTTCTTTTACGGTGAAAATTCGGGTCAAACAACATTCAGTAAAACCACGCTTGTGTTGTTAACTGAGCACTATCCTGCTTGTTCTCTGGGATGTTATGGTCTCATTCATTCATACGTTTCTCAGAACGAGCACGAGCCTGACCACTGTTAGGTTGCTGCCCGACAGTGACGCTATGAAGACTACAAATTAATGAAGTCAAAGCGGAAGGACTAAGAATGGTATACCACTGACTGAGGCACCTACCCATCTCGGATAGCGTCTCTAACCAGCTAGGTGATCGATTACGAGGACCGCAGCCTGGTAGGCAACACCTACCCACTTTACTCAGTGGAACAATCAGGGTCTCCATATTACGTGATCACATTATTGCTTGACCACCACGCGGTTTTATCCAGGTGTTAGTGGTCTCAATATATAATGCCTACACACCAAATGCTCAGCTGGCATGTAGAGTACGTGACCCAACTATCACAGGCTGTTGAACATGATTAGTTGACAAGCTGAACGCGCATCATCAGCGTTACGGAGTACATGCCGGCGAATCGCCACGTTGGTCACATGATCACTCTACTTGATGTAAACTAATCGGCGGAAACAGCGATGGTCAAACATAGAAAGTCTGCTTATATCCTCGTTGCGGACAGGCCACATTTCTGAATCGTACAGCAAACCAGAACGCACGCATGCAACAACAACAACCGAACATCTTTTCGACGCCACAGATCACGCAGTTTGGCAATGGCAACTCGTGCCTTTGCTATCCCAACTGATATCTTCTCAGCAATACTACATGCTGACGAGATAGTGCTACCCAAGTATGTGGAAGTGTCCACAGTCTCTAGGGGATTACCTGCAATGAAGAAAGTAGGAGTTGAAGTGCTCCAGTCTTGAGGCAACACTTTGCACTTTGAAGGTGTGAAGCGCATTCCATATGAACCAATCCGGTCACTTATCTTGTTCAGCATGGTCTGCATGTTTTCAGCAGAGGGTCTAAATAAGACATTGTCGTCCGCATTCTCCAGGTCGGTCAACCAAGAGGAAGCTCAACACCAAGTTCACTGGACTCCTCAAACGCAATTTCCAGAATGTCGTCTATGACAAAATTGAACAAGAAGGGGGAAATCGGACATCCTTGACGAACACCATTAGAAATGATGAACACCCGAGACAGTTGTCCACAAACTGCACATCGAGCATACAACGATCTCAACAGATTCACGTACTTCTTTGATACTCCCTTACGGAGAAGACAGTTCCAGAGGAAGTTACGAGCAACTGAATCGAAAGCAGCCTTCAGGCCCAAAAAGACCAGGACCGTCGGCTGCTTGTAAGAGTGCTGATGTTTTATTATGCGTCGCAAGCTAAAAATGAGATCAACGCACCCTCGACCGGTTCGGAATCCTGCCTGTTCTTCGCCTGTCTGACTTTCTTTGGTCTTAGTAAACCGACGTAATATAAGGCCTGTGGGTAATTTAGACGCAACAAACACTAGACTGTCTCTATGGTTGTCACATAGATTGTGGGTCCCCTTTTTGAAAACGGGAACTACTGTTGATAAGCACAATCACGAGATACCTCTTCAGTTTCCCAACTCGTCTGGAGGGGTTTTGTCAGTTCCGACATCAACCGCTTCCCGCCATCCTTGAAAAGTGGATTGAGGAAGTGTGGACCAGGAGCTTTATTACGCCTCAAAAATGCAAGCTCCAGGGTCACCTCTGCTTTTGACGGATGGCCGTCTGGAACACAATAACTGACCATTCGGGACCCATTGTCTACACGGTCTGGTTGAGGCCAGCTAAACTGCTCTTCAAAATGTTCAGTCCACCTGTCGAGTCGATGCGATTCACTGGTAATAAGTGAACCATCTTTTTCACATATGGTCTCACTTACACCGACTTGACGACCAGTACAACCACGGATCAGGGAAAAAAGCTTTCTGCTATTCCCAGATGGGAAGGCTTTTTCCATCTCTTTCGATTGTTCGACCAAGTATCGCTCACGGTCTTTGCGCAAGCTTTTCGTCAGTTTGCGTTGAGGTTCTCGACGGTCGTCATCATATTGAGAATCAGGTAGAATCGTACGACGCTTGTTTATAAGGTTTGTCGACTTGACGGAAATCCAGTTCTGTCGCAACTGAACAACTCCTTTGGAACATACATGTTCACAGCATGCTTTCATAGCTTCGGCGATTTGTTCCCAATGTTCGTTAGGATCCCTCACCTGACTCAAACTAGGCAATTTGTTCACCAATACTTCTTATTAGGCGTTGTTTACACTCTTGCTCCAATGCCAGTTAAGTACCGTGCGCTTACGCGTTTATGAACTCTGCTCATATGAAAAAGCAGCACAACTACATGATCCGAGTCCTGATGCTTGCTCTAAAATGCATGACAGTCGCGAACAGCGTGGTAGCACTTGTAACCGATTTCTATGTGGTCAAGTTGTTTCCTTGACTCAGAAGCACAAGACATACTCTCTCAGTGTTGATGGAAGAGCGCTTGGATTTACAGTAATCTAGATGTGAGCACATGCGCTTATTAGTGCAGGAATCGTAGATTCGCGTTTTTCATATCACTCATCTTTAGTTGTAAACTTGAGAGAATTCTCGCCAGGGCAATTTGCCAACCAGCTTGTTGGAGGGTGCGGACCCTGAAAGTATCAATGATTACCGATTGCTATGTCTTTAGAGAGTAATTATCACCCGTGGGTTTAGCACAGGCGAAATAATTGGTGGTCACCATAGAAAAAGACAGTGGCGCAAAAAGAAGTTGATGTGAAGAACTTCACTCTGAGTCTCTGACTCAGAAGTCTAATCTGCGAGACAGCAGAAAATAGGGTTTATCGCTTCACTCATCACGTGGGATTCGCATATGAACAAGAGCATAACGTATATTGTTCGGTTGCTAGAATGCGGTTGTGCTTTCAATGTGATAAAAATACATACTGTTTAAAACTATTCACAGTCTATCGTAAGGGCACGACCATCTCGTGTTAGTAGACGCACCGGTAGTAGGATTGTTCCTTTTAGCTCATAGTTCCCAGATGATTTCCATTTCGTTACCAATGCCATCAAAGTCACACTCATTCACTGTTGGTTTTATTGTTCATGTGATTCCAACAGCACCTAAATGGACTGCCGAAATCGCCGGATGACTTTGTCATCCCTTTGTCCGAATATATACACAGGCGGGATTTTCGTTCATGCTGTATAATAAGCATTGATCCAGCCAGCGCCAAAGATGTTGACGATGCTTTACACATCAAATGCTTGGGTTCTGGTAAGTTCACTGAAGATGTTTAGCTTCCATCGCCATATTTTGACTTTGAGCTTACAATCGTGAAACTTAGGGTCACTTTTTCAGAAAACGGCTGATACTTCCATTGCTTTTGTTGTATTGATATATCTGTATACCTTATATGATCTGCTTTAATTTCCACATCGTCTCGGATAAAGTAAGATTGGGTTTCCCCTAACCCAACAACACTACTCATCGTTAGTACAACTTCAGTGCCAAGCGATACCTTTAATCGATCCCAAAATTAACTGAGAACTCCCACCGGCGCACCTCCGTCGACACAGCTTCTTAGCTTGGCCGGTAGAGCACATGCTGCACGATGGCATGCGATTATCTTTCCTGGTTCGGTTTCAACATTTGTCAAACATTTTCGCAAATTGATCCCTTCCAACTCGCTAACGGTCACACTACCACTAAGTAAGACAACTTGCTTCACAATTTACTGATTCCACATATTGTTTGAGTTGGCTGTTCTTTAAAAGCCTGCCATTTCAAACGAGTGGCGCTATAACAAAGGCTTGTGAAATAATTTTTATTTATCTGTGGCTACGATAGAATCCTTTGCCGTTCCTAACTCTGACGTATAACTAAACAATTCATTGCATGAATCACGGTTTTACTGTTTCGCTTCATTTGATTATCTTTAAACCTCATTAAAAATTAGTTTTCTGTCCATGTTAATGAATTGTGTAACGGTCGGTGTTCAACCGATTGAGCAGTTGTTTCGGTGCTTACTTCTGTAACCAAAACTCTAACTGCAAATGACACGAGGAGAGCAACCCGAAGACTAACAACTCATCAGTCAGCGTGCTCCAAAGTTTTACGAATCACATTTGGAACTCTTGTGTTCTCTGCCCATGCTGATAAACGACCTGTTGCTTCAGCCGTTGCAGACTACCAAATACAGACCTAACACAATTTAAGTTCGCTTTCTGTTTTCTTCTTTCTTACATCAGCCGGAAAGGCGTTTCTCCAAGTTGCTGAGGCTATGACTATTGAGTGCAACAGTCTCTGTACGCCCCAAAATAAGCTGTCTTAACGCTGTTAATTGTCATTCTGTATTGCTAGCCCTAGTGCTTTATTTCCCACTCGTCTCCCTACTCCTCTTCTGCCTGACCTCTACTCTATGATTCATCATTCAGTTGTTTAACCCCAGTTATCTATTCATGTACAGTTGCTACGCGCGAAAATGTTTTGGAAAATGTCACATTGTTCTATCGAAATTTACTAAAGAGGTCGATTGTTTCATATCCCTAGTGTAGTGAGGACTAACGATCGCACTATGCTACTCACACTACTACTTAGTAGTCATGCAGAAATATGTGTTCGGGTGTTGAAGTAACCGAGAGAAAATACGTGAAGAAACATTTCAGAGCATTGTGACATGAAATGGTGCTTTCCATACGTGAACTTAGCACTGGTAACTGTGACGTCCTTGGGTCATTGTTTTATATTAATATGCTTTTGTTTGTGGTGGTGTTGAAGCGTGTGCACGATGCGGTGATTTTCCGAATAATCAACCTTTGCGCCATCCGCGTTCTTGGTTCAGAACACCATGTTAACCTCTAACTAATACTTAACTGTAAAGGGTTCGTTATTACTGTCCACCGACTTCTAGGACTAATGCTTTTTTGACAAAATATCCCGATGGATTTTAATATTGATTTATGGCTCCAATTTCAAAATGCTACGGACAAATGGGAGCTTGCTATGTGTATGACATCAAGTTCAGAATTAATCCATTATTGTTGTTTATTCCAGTCACGGAATACTACAAACTACTATGACACGCTGGATACCGAAACTCTTAACGGTGCCACCATTTCATCCTTAGTTCGATACTCATTTTAGTTGTAGTTAGCTTTTAAGTTCTTGGCAAATGCATGAACTATTGTTGCAATCAGGGAAAGTTTATCCGTTTTCATACGTTTTATTTTCATGTTGCTATTGCTGAATCGGCGTTGTATCGACATTGATGTCTGTCTGTTTCTTAGTTTTAAAACGTTCGACAGAAATAACTACTTCAGCGAAATAAGACTATGCAGAACAACAGGATGTCTAAAAATACTCTATTTTCGATATATCAAACTTCCTACACCGTGCAATTCTACAAAACATTCTAGGTTCTCGGGATCCGTGCATAATTACTAGGGTTGGGCATATAGTTTATACTGTACGTGATGACTGTTGTCACTAGACACGCTACCTGATTTTGCTTGCTTTTACTCTCTGTAGTGGACCTTTGGAGGTGATCATCCTTAGGTGTACTTCCCTAGATGCTTATATCAGAGCTAATGAAATTTCTGATGACTTCATAGGTGATATTTGCTTACTCGCACTGTGTCGTAAGTCCTTTCTCGAGGGTCGAGCAAGTAGTGCAACCATGCGAGCAATCCTATGATATGACTGGGAAGTCTAACCATTCCTCACAACGACTGTTCACATTCTGTCTTCGATCACCGATATCTCTAGAACATTCATTGCCAGTTATCCACTTGAACTCTATTATGTTCCGTTTGTGGGTGTCATATTAGGCTGAAAGTGACAGCCTGATTTCTGGTGTATAACTTGGATTTGAAGAATGAAGTATTGCTTCTATCTGGCGTTGCTGGTCGATGCCCAAATCATAGATGATGCTGCCGGACGAGACTAATTCCCGTACTCACTGATGCCGTATGTTATGACTGTGTGTATGCTTCGTCGTTCATCTGGTTTATCCTCTCACTCTCTGTTTCTTTTTACCTTACCTTCGTTTTGACGCTGGTGCCAGATATTCATCACCCGGCTAACTGTGTTGGCTAATAATATTAACATATTGCCGGAGTCGAACATGTGATTATGGGTTTTGTAATCGTAAGAGTTATCCCATTGCTGTCCCAATGATTTTCTCTCAGTCAAATTGGTAAAGATATTGACGGATGTTTCTTTATAACTTGTTCTTCTTAGTCGAAGACCTAGCTTTCTACTTCAGCAGCATTTCCTTATGTTAAAACTCTGAAGACCGTCGTTTATTTTTCAATACGTGTTCCGATGGTATGCGCTTTAAACGGCTGGGAACACTGTTCTTTCCTGAAGGCGGTAGTTTCCGGTTTTTTTTATTTGATCCGTCCAATAATGTTTACTCGTGCAGTTGAATTTTCGCAGTCAGTACTAAAAGGGGGCGATCAACTGATCCGCAACCAATTATCCTGCGATACTGGTAGAAAACAAAAGAAATTATTTTCATTTTATAGTCTACCAACAATAAGTTACGTGATCCATTTGTTTTGTGGCTTTCGAATATTCGGAACTTTAGTCATCCTTCAGTAACAGACTTCAAATTATCCTTCTTAATTTTTCACACTCGGCTTCTTCAAAACAAGTAGAGATCACTCGATGTCAAGTTCCAGAAACTGCTCAGTGCAACAATTTGTCAACTCGGGAAGTATAGATTGGTGGCTTGTTGTACAGAGGGAAGACATTTCTCCTGGACTTTTTCTGTCCTATTTACATGGTCGATTTACACAACAGGATCATCAAGGCGCCCGATATAGACTTACAGACTTAGCTTCATGGGACGTGTGGTAGGTTAACATTTTCTGGGGGGTTCTAATTACCACGATCTTCACCTACCATTATGTGTAGTATTGTCGATGGTGCAAGCTCACCACGCCCCCGTTGCAAGAATTGCTGTTTGATTTTTGTCTCGTAACATATTACAATCCAGAAACAAAAATTCGCCCAATGCATCCTTGTATGGTCCAACGAAATTGCTGCTGCAGTCCACTCGGTGTTCCCCCGTCAATTTTAACATTTTCGATACAGACCAGTCAGATACTCTTGAGCTCCCCAACGTTTCTTGCGGGATAGGTGCTAGACTGTAATAGTATATGCCAAAACTTTACGCTGTCTGATCTGCTGTCAGTCACTAATCTTGTGGGCATTAGGCATTCCGCATTGGTACAACTTTCGGGAGTTGTCACCCTCACGGATTGGTCGTTACGTGAGTCATCTATTTGACTGCCAAGCTGGCTTGAATTCAGTAACTCACATCCTCCTTGTAATTTTGGAAGGAGTTTGGATGTGTACTCTTTGACAAAGCTTTCATAGATATTTTTCTGCGTAGTTGATTCAAAATTATTTCATCGTCTCATCGATCATTGGAGTTGGTCAAATTCACCTGTAGCAGCCATCCAAACCGGACGAACCGGGTATAAATCAGTGAGTATTCAGAGAGGAAAACCACAAGTCTTGAAAGTTGACCCGGAATGTCACTTCAACAATGTTTATTCTCTTGATTTTGTGCAGCACCTCCAGCACGCCTACCTTTTTATCTTCTTTTGTTTACTTAATTTGCAAAATGTTTATATCTCTTTTTACTCCAACCACACTGCGTTTTTCAATTTTGTCTTAAGTCGTGCCAATGGATTATAGTATAAGAACCGAACACAACGGTCCATACGCGAATCAGTAGACGATCTGTGTATGCCTTGTGATGTTTAGACTCAAGGTTGTTGATGTGGCTTATCATTGGGTTATTGATGACGTGACAGTTACATAACATTACCCCTTATCTAACTTATGTTGCCTTTCACGTAACTAAACCTAAATGTGTGTCGCCATTACTATCAATTGTAATGTTTTTCTGTGCATGTTTTTGTGTTTACTCCGACAGTCAGAACCGAGAATGGAAGAAAACCTCAGTCTTGTATTGGTTACTCCGCTTTTCTGCTTACACGAAGATTGTGCTATTATGCTCATTTTGATTCAATAATCCCTAAGTGTACCGCTGGCTTATAGACACATTTGACAGGATTGATGTGGAAATTCTCTTTCGTACCACCATTCCCTACCAGTATACAACACAAGCCTTATCTATTTTGTCGATGTGATTGTTAAGGTGTAACACTTACATTACGTTAGTTTTATTTCACTGATGTTGTCTATTCATGTACTGGACTTCTGTGCTTTCTTGTTACAGACCTATATGAAGTCGGCGTACATATTGCCGATGTGTCTCATTTTGTGAAACCAGGAACTTCACTGGACCGTGAGGCTGCAGAACGTACCACATCGATCTATCTTGTTCAGAAGGTAAGTGTCCTTTTTGTTACCTTAGCTTGGTAGTCAGGCTTGTGCGCTTGCTTGATCTGAAGAGGAGGGCTATGGTGATTAAGACCATGCCAGATAAGCCATGGGACGAAACAGTTAGATAAAAGTAGTTTCGCTCATAAGTTTGTCTCACACTCCTGACTACGCGGGAGTGCTTGGTTAGTGTTATGTTCGGTTGAAGAACTCGCACCACTTCACGGAAATTTTGATATGTCGTGCGATGCATCTGCTGTGCGCAGCGGTAATCAGATGAAGTCGTTATTGACGTACTCACCGCCTGCCGGTCTGGGTTCGCTCCTTACTGTCAACTGAGTTAAACTGTCGAGTCACAGGTTTCGGGTAGGATCCTCTAAAAAAAAACTTCATTCTATTGCTTCGTGTGTGAGGGTTTTTGAGTCGGAGGCTCATAGTGGGGTTCCTCAAGACAGCCTTATTCGCTTTTGTCCCACAGATCAAGTTAGTGGGTCGGAGACTCCAGTTACAATCTGAGACATATCTGTAGACACGAAAAGTTATTCGTCAGGACATGAGATGTGCGTACTCTGATGGGTCGATGCAGCACCAGAAGGCCAGAACGCCACATCGCAATGATGGTCATGGAACTGAGTCATTACGGCATTGATGTAACAGCCCTAAGTGAGACAGTGGCTTGCATACCAAGGTAAGCCCCGAGAAGCAGGTGCTGGGTACACCTACTGGATTATTGAGCTACTCACCAGAGTACACTGAAGAGCACGGTATCTATTTCGCAGTAGCCTGCGACTCGGTCTAAATAAGTGCTTATGGTCAGACTGTGTATCGCACTGATTACACGAAAAACTAGTTCTAGAATCAGCCACTTGCTACAAACTGCTCCACATCGGCGAGTGACGCATTCTATGTTTTGGATGACTTCAACGCGCTGGTTGGGCGCGACTCAGCAGCCTTCCGGGAGCCCACGGACCCCACAGCATTAGTTCAGTCAGCGGTGATTGATGATCATCTGCTCTGCTTATGTGCTGCGCACTAGCTGGCTATCACCAGCACTCGTTTCCTACGGGATACCAGATGTTATATCATATGCCGCGGACTCGCCCCACGAAGTGGTCATCATTATTTATTTGACCATCTGGTTGTGCGACAGCGTGGCATTCACGAAGTTCGCTCGCGCGAGTGATTCGCCGGGCTGAATGCAGCATTGGACAAAGACTGAACAAGACAAAGTTGTTTAATCATATTTATAAGTCTCCTTATCTTCAAGCATCCGGAGTGCGGCGAAAACTGAGGGTTGGAGAACACAAAGACGAGGATATTGTTCCAGCGCACAGTTTGCTCTCGACTTAAAGACTCCCTGGTATGTACTACCCCTGACGGTGTGTGACTTCCTCTCAAGGAGCAGATCGTGGCAGCAGCCATCGAGATTACCCTTGTCCACTACCAGAAACTTCCTGACTAGTTTAACGACAACGTTGCGACCATATCTGGCTTGATACTGAAGAAGACCCATGCAGTGAAGACAAAAGAATGCTCACAGTCTACTCGCAGAACGGCTCCGCGGAATCAAGAACGACTGGCGAGAAGAGCAAGGTGAGTTGATGCAAGGCTACCCTGACCTCCGACAGCATAAAGTATTCTGTGATTCGTTTAAGATGATTTTTGACCCATCATTCCAATCTACTAAGGCACTGATTGACGGGAGCTCTGATTTTTCGTGCATTCAAACGAAGGACACCATGAAGTTCTGCGCAGGCACTCTGGTGTGATTGACTCAACCGGTCTGATACCGTTTATTGGATGATCTTAAATAGCTTGCCATAACAAGATATCAAAGCGTCACTTCCTCTCTTTCCGAATCTAGCGAATGTGCAGACAGCTATTGGACTACTTCGGAACAGAAGGGCTACAGGTAAAGATGAGTTGCCGGGGAACCTCTGAAGAATGGCGATCCAGCTCTTCAACGTGCTTTGCTCCTGTTTGTTCACTCCATTTTAGAGAAGGAAACAATCCCTCAAAATTTCAAGGATGTACGCTTGTTTGAAAGTAAGGGATACCAGTAAGTCACCGACAGCTGTTGGGCATAGGTCTGCTCAGCTGCGTTGGAAAGTCGCTTGCGAAAATGCTGCTGGACCGACTGAACGTGGAAGTTTTGTGACTAATGTTCCTCAAGATCGGTGTGGATTCCGAACGAGTTGCAGTACGATCGACATGGCGTTTTGCTGCTCGACAGATCCAGGAGAAGTAGTGTGATCACAACCAGTCTCTGTACACCTCCTGTGTGAATTTCACTAAAGCTTTTAATTCTGTGAGCTTTGAGGCATTGTGGACGGTGCTCGGTGAGTTTAGATATCCGGGTTAGTTCGTCAGTCTAATAAGCATTTTGCCTTCTCCGTGCGGAGGTGCTGTGCTTACTCCCGGAATCCCCATGGTAAGAGATTGTGGACATCCGTACAGAATTCTACTATTTAGGCAACAGTTAGTTGACATACCTCTCTCTGAATCACGAATAGCTAGCCTGTTTGCCGAAGGCTAGCGCTGCTTCCGGGCGTTTTGAAAAACTTGATTGTGAGAACCGCAGCCCGAAAAGAAAAGCTTCTTGTCTGCCTCGCAATGATGCTCTCCATGCTGTTATGTAGTTGTGAACCTTAGACACCGTATCAGCGGAATATGCGTTATCTAAGTCGTTTCCACCTGCGATGTCTAGGACGGATCTCAGGTTTTCAGTGGTCGGGCATGTTTCTGAACTCTGAGGTACTTCGATGAGCAGACACTGGCAGAACTGAAGCCATGCTAACGCTCGGTCAACTTGGATAGTTGGAACCCAGTCATAGGACGCCCGACGTACGTATTTGAAAACACCTATCGTACTGGCAACTGAAAACAGATAAACTAAATCTCGATATTCGGAAGCTGCTATTGCACGCTGTTGTCCAAGTAGGTTTGGAGGACGTAGTCTTTAACGAAACCGTCTTGGACGAATATGATCAAGGCGAGCGTCCGAGGGTTCACTGAACGACAATGGCGCAGCCGTGAATTCAAGCGCACGATACGCAAAGGATCTATGCCATAGGTCACGGCGACATGATTATGTAACGTTGCGATCAATACGACTACGAATGCGCTGGCCGTCTCGGATTGGTACGTCATCAACGTACCTAAGCACACCGTCAGCGAAGAGACGGTGAGTATGTTTGACGTATCAGCTGGTGACTGGTAGATCACCCACCCTGCTTTCCAGGAAGCTAGGTCATTATGATCTTCCACCTTTTCTTCTTTCAGATTTGCTGGCACATTGCATGATAAGTGTTCTGTCTTTCCTCCTTTATCCTATGTAGGGTGTAATAATATGTACCCTAGTATTGAGCCACTTCTTGCCTTATATCTTTGGCATCTTTCTTCCCAGCTTTGGTCTTACCATCGGAGTATATTTTTTTTCTTCCGAGGGGTAATGGGTTTAACTTCCATATTAACGTACCATCTGGCCAACCAGCATTGGTTGGCCGAACGACAATAGTTTCCACTTATACGCTTCCCGGTCTTATTCCTCCGGGTTTACACAGAGCACGTGGTGTCTGAGTAGATCCGCGATTAACGTAGCGCAAACTACTCGTGGTGATTTTTATGCATCTGCGTCCCCCGACTTCCGTTACTGTGACAGACTAATCCGTAAACGGATGCAGGTAACCGTGTTTATCGTCTGTAAGTTGATCGATTGAGTTATTTATCGAAAAACATTGGGTTTTAATTTAGGTCGTATTTCGTCGACCATTAAAGACCCTGGTTATGTTCGATATGAGTTGCTTGATCGGTTGACGTCCTTTCAATAGTTCTATTCAATCACTCCTTAGAAGGTAATTTTTGCCGCCTTCCGCGTCGAGCACTTTCACTATGCACACTCATTTCGCACCCTAAGATTCGTATCTATACACTTTTCCTTTCTCGGGTAGATCAGGTACATCATTTTTTTTAAGCTTGTGCCTTTTCCTAATCTAAATGATTACTGCCTACTTGAGCTTTCTGGTTTAGGTTGGTTACATTGACTGGAATTCGCACATGTTACGGTGTTATTTTTTCTATTGTTCTATCTACGCCCCAGGTAATCCCCATGCTCCCTGCAATTCTCTCAGAGCACTTGTGTAGCCTTCAGCCCGCGGTGGACAGGCTTGCTTTCTCCGTGGTCATGAAAGTGCGCGCCTCAGGAGATGTGAGTGTACTTGTTCCGTTTGAGCTGGGGACACCAATGTTGTTTTACACTGTGCTAATCATTGTGCAATTCGTTCTTATGTGTTTATATGTTCCGACCAACCTTTTCTGGGAGGTTTTGTTATACACTGACGTGTGATTTCGGTTTCACGGTATACTATGCTATTTCGTCGCTTTATGCTCTTTTGTCTATCAACCAGATGTTTTCGTTTCCATTCTGCGCTTCTATCCAGATCGTGGACACTTGGATTGGACGAACCATTATTCGCTCACGGGCAAAATTGTCATACGACCACGCACTAGCCCTTCTTGAAACAGCCAGTCTGCACGCCGATGATGAGAAAATGAAGGCTTTGGCCAAGTTGATTCCTACCCCGGAGGCTCCGTTCAATTTGGTGCACGTGCGGGATTCGTTGATTCAGTTAAATAATGTAAACGACTGCGTTTGGTGTAACCGTGCAGTTTTCACTTATGTTCTCATCGTCGGCCAACTATTCGCACCACTTAAACTAACGTTTTGTTACCACGAATTTCAACATGGAAGTATTGCCACACTATTTATGCGGACTCTTTACGAATGCATATAACAGACTATATAATATAAGTGCGTACAAACGTATCCGTCTACATGGAATGCAAACACAGACAAGCAAAACGGAAAAATTTAGTACAACAGTTCAATGCCACTGCTGCTATAATAATACCTGTAAACCTTTCCGTCCACCACTGGTTTCACCTTCTGAATATCGACAGCTTTAGCGAAGTGTTCGCCGCTAAGCACAGTTGATGGAACGCGGTTGCCGGATCGGACCGGTTTTGTGGTATGATACTTCAGCTTACCTGTAGATCGATGTAGTAGTCATCTGTTGCTTATCATATCGTACTCCTGATGATGTTGTCGCTAGATAGCTCGAGGAACAGTTCGCAGAAGAGTTATCCGAACTACACATTTGCGGACAACATGCGAATGGTATTTTTTTAGTCTCACTGACCTGAGTGTACAGAGTTTACCGAATCGGATAATTTCTCCTCCACCTGGTCATACAGTTTACTATCGAGAAGGATCAGTAAAGTAGTTCATCGTTTCTTGATTTGTTCTTAAGGAAAAGTTCAGTTGTTTCCATTGAGCAATGCATCTATCGTAGGAGTACTTGACCGAATTTTCATCTGTTTCCAAGGCCGTTGTACCTCTGTCACATAAGCAGTATTTCACATACTGCTTGATGCGCCGAGGATGCCGTCTATGAGGCGTTAATGTTTGTACCTAATAACTCATTTCTGAATTAGCTGTGCCGTTTGTCTCAGTCTCTTTAGAGTCTGTAGACTAGTGCAGATGCTGGGAGCACTTACTGTTGCAAGATGTGTGGTCGGGTACGTATACCTGACGAGTAACAACAACGGAGAAAGCGGTCGTGTGCTTTCGGCGGATTTTAACCACTAAACACATACTACTTATGTCACTCTTCACTACGAACTTATTGTCATCCATAATTTTGAGGCAGAATGAGTGTCTCCACAGTTCCAGCAAATGAGCTCAGCATTCACTCTGATCTACGGACATCATTAAACTTGGGATAAACGGCACAAATAAATCGCAACTGCATTAACTGCCAATTCTAACATCTGCCGTTTTTATAACAGGATATGTAATCGATGTTCGCGAGGCATACATACCTCATGAGTGGCTACAACCACGAGAGCAATCTTGTGCTTCTGGCGAATTTTGACAACTAAACACATGCTACTTATGTCATGCTACGTTAAGATTTGTTTCTGAAAGAGATGATTGAATGGTCGATCTAGGTATTACTTTTGCAATGCTTAAACTGCTTCTAAATATCGGAGTTTCACTTAAGACTATTGAAAAGGCCTGTACACCTCCAGTTTCCGTGTGATGGTGTCAACTAATTCAGCATTGTCTTGTTAGTTCCATCTTCGAAACACACAACGTTGCTTATTCAGTCATTTTGTTCAGAACCTTTCTGAATCCATCAACCCTTGTGAAACGACCAATTTATGGGTGATTGTAATACTCGGGATTAGGGACTTCGAATAGCCCTAGTAATCGTACTCGAATTGAAACATCTCACGCAAGTAATAAGCAGAAGACCTAGTACTGGTTGCAGTAACCAGTTCGCATTCATGAGACAAGAAACCAAATTTATGGATGTACAACAGTATTAAGGAAATCATAATCCCTCATTGGCTGGTCGTAGTAGCACATACAAAATCACAAACTGTACGTTAATTGGTGCAATACGGAACAAAGAAATAAGCGAATCACAGAAGACTTAACATTGAGACTGTTCGTTCAATCCTGATGTAGTATCTTCAACGCGACGTTTGGATTGGTCCCTTGTTAGATCTATTGTGGCGGGGTTTGGATAAGCGATGAATCGAGTAGATTTTCACCACAGTTTTGTAAGTCCAATGTTATCTACGGACATCAATGTAATTGCGCAGCAGCACCGCAAGTTATTTACGAACCGGGGTCACGGAACACACTCCCGAGGTAGTTTAAGCAACAGTCTACGCAAGATGTGGCAGTTGCGCTTGGAAACGACGCACGCCCCTCGAAAACCACAGTTATTGTTATACTGAATAATATATTCACTTGTACAGCCTGTAGAGTTAAAAGGAGATGGTTGCATGCTTTGTATCTGTCCTTGAATTTGCTGTTACATTCTCGCCCATATTTGTCTCTAAGTTTGCTATTATAAAATTTCACCAGTCACTGAGCTAATCACGGTTAACATCGGTCAGATCCAACAGTGATTCTAAATAGCACCACACATACACTGGACCTATCATAAGGTTGGATCCCCAGAACACATCGTGTTTGTGTGTTCAGTCCGTCAAAAATTATGCGCAATGCAATTTCTTGTAAAATCTATGCTTCAGAACTCAGAGGACTAACGTTTCTTGCAGTGCAAATCACTTGAGTATCGTAAAGAATGCAATGGTCTTGCTTCATGTAACTGTTACTCTCGTTTTCTGTATTCCAGATAGCACGAAATCTACGAAAGGAACGTGTACAAAATGGTGCACTTACTCTTCAGAAAGCCAAAATTGAGTTCGACCTGCCTTCCACAGTGTTCGACACAGACACCACAGATACTAGTAACTCACCGTTGTCAGAGTGAGTCATTGTTAATTTCGTTTTTTGCTGTTTTTCGGTTTGTTTATCAGATGACATTTATGTTGTACATTTCTGCCAAACCTTGAAACTGACTGTTCTGGATGAGATGTTCAAACATCTATTTCAGCGAAGATTGTACAATATGCCGTTGTTGGATTGTTTTTTTTTGTGGGAGGCAATACGGTGCAATCAAGAAGTTAGTTTTGTTATATTCCAGTGCACCTTAATTTGTTGTTCGTTTTAATTCATCTTCATTGCTTTTACGGACAATTTTTAATGGTGAGATGTGTCATATCGACTGAACTGCTAACTGAATTGTTTGTGTGAATCCATGTCGCTCTATTGGCCAATGTGTTCCTGGCTTTCCTACTGCATTATTTTATCTCCTAACGTCCACATGAACCGTTTGTCGTTACATTGTGTTTGTCTCACTCTGTCTCAACCTAAAAACCCTTCGGTATCCGTTTTAACATTTCGCTGTTGTTTGTCGTAGTGCTTAAGAAACGTCGGATTACGGACGATTAGTCGGGGATTTAGCTAACTTCAGGCTGAACGTCACTGACGTTTGTTTGTAGCTTTCGCAATCAGATGGATATTCCAACCAGCCTCTTTCGGTAGCGAGTTTCGCTCTTATTATAGCCGATCTGTAGTGTGTACCTTTTCCACGACCTAGATTTCAAATCTGGTTATGCTCTCGTGATGCACCTTGTTGGTCACTGCGTCGCTGACAGTATATTAAGCACAACCGAATGCCCAGCCATTTTTACTTGCGCGTAATGTTCAGATCGCTAAATTGCCATGATAGGAAACACATTTACTTCTTGTTAACCGTAATGTTCATCCATGGTTGACGGTTACGAACTTCTGTTATCGTCTGCGACCTGAGACTTTGCTGAAAAGACTTGTAATCCCCCAGTTTCCGTGTGATAGTGTCAACCATTTCAGCGTTGTCTTGTTAGTTCCATGTTCGAAACACACAACGTTGCTTATTCAGTCATTTTGTTCAGAACCTTTCTGAATCCAACAACCCGTGTGAAACGACCAGTATCTGAGTGATGCGGTGCTGCTCCACAGTTACATCGATGTCCACAGATAACTTCGAACTTACATCACTCAGATACCGATCGTTTCATACGGCAGTCGATCGGTAAGTTATCTGAAAGGTTCTCTACTTCCGTCAAGATCGGGATCAATACGTGTCACGACGTAGAAGTGTTTGTATAACCTTTCATCGAACATTCGGTGAGCGACTGTGAGTGCGTCCTCCTCTGTTTCTACTAATGCCGATTGTGCGCACCCACTCGTTTGTTGGCAGCCTTTCACATTCCGCATTTGACACATGCAGGCAGGCTGTTGAGTGACCGGCAACTGATGTCATTGCTCTAGCCTTCCTGACTGCTCGGAGATTGCGTTTACCTTCTTCTAACCTTCGATTTTTAGGCCTTTAAAACAGTTTTACTCGCTTACATCAGCTGTGCTTTACAGTTTGAAGACATTTATCTGTTTTGATCGATTCAACAGCACTGCTCAAGACGTTTCAGCTCAATCAGATCGCACTGTCTGGCCCCGCGGCTATTCCATTCAAGCTCCAGGACCAAGTCATCAATTAATTGAAGAGTGGATGCTCGCCGCTAATCAGGCAGTCGCCAGACGCCTGTTTGAAGCGTTCCAACGCCGAAGCAGTCCTAAAGCAGTTGAACGTGGTGACCAAACGGCTGCTGTGGGAACTCGCAATTCCGGTCGCCTACTGGATGACGGGTGGTCTAGCGTACTTCTTCGACGGCATAGTGCACCGTCTAAACGGAACATAGCTGAACTGGTAGGTGACCGGATAGTGGTCCCGGTGAGTTATTCACTGTGAATGTTTTTTCGGTCCATCTCATTGTTTCTTGTTGTGTTATACCTTTTTTTTGCAGACAAAACTGCTTGAAACAGGTGGGGTACAGTTGCAAGACGGAAGCTCAAAAGCATTATCGGTGAGTTAAGCCTGTTTTCCAACTACTGTCGAGTCGTGAATTCTTATTGAACTTGTTCATATTTCTTTTAAGTGGCGTCCTACTATGATAATTTTAAACTTTTATCATTTTCGAGCTGGTAGCCGGCTGCTGCTCCCGTTTTGCCGAGTGCATCATGTTATGTACAATCCAAAACGTCCGTAATTCTTTTCCTTGTTCCATCTACAGTCAGCATTACGTGATCACAATCAACATCTAAAGGATTCCGGTCGTCCAGATGAGGAACGTGCTGCGATCATGGATGCTCTCTCCCATTTGGTGTATATCCGCATGAAAGTATGTGATTTGGTTCTACCAGTTACTTTTCAATGATCACCCATCATTCTTGACAACAATACAAAAATGTGGTTTGTGTTGACACTTCACTAATATGATGATAGGAAAGCAAACATGTCAGTGTCGAAGTAACCGGGAGGAGATTATTGCAGTATGACTGATGAAAGCCTTCATGTCCTAACTCAAACAATCCATACCAAATTACCTGCTCTTTGCAACCAGGTAACAGAGCTGCAAGCGAGTTGGAGAGTGCGTCCACACGCCCTCTTCAGCTAAACCACAGCGAACGGTGCATTGTCCAGTGTTTGTCTTTATAATGGCAGCTCTGTACCACGATTAGCTTTAGCCAATATTATGTATCTGACGAGGTCAGTGGCGCAGTGGTCAACCCGGTTGCCTTACAAAAGCGTGGCCGAAGTTCACATCCCGCCCGTGGTAAGGATATGCACCATTGACCAGCTCCAATGAGAGCGAAACTCGAGTCTAGTGCTTCTTTTCGAGAGGGGCCTACTGATAGGTCTATGGGAATGCGACAGTCGTGATCAATTGCGGGTGATGTTCAATTTATGTTATCTATCTGTCGAGAGATTCATGAGATGCTTTCTCTCTATAAGTGTTTTTCACTGCGCATTTCCCCTTGCACTACTTCTTGTTTCTACTTCGATTAATATGAATAGAGCGAGGCTTACATGCACTACCCTAACTTCCCTAGTCTATATGCGACGCTTAACTTTTAGACACAGAAGCACAGGTTCTATTTACACTAATATATCGCGAAATATTCTTTTATCTGTCATGCTATCTATCGAAATGACGTTTTATGTTGTCGATTGCACTTGATTCACTGTGAATATTCTGGCATCCGTTCTATACATGTCAATACTGGACCGAAGTTCAGATCTCTGATGTGGCAAGGATGTACACTACTGACATGTTCTAAGAACAAAATTTGTGGCTAATACTCACTTACTAGTTAACTGAAATTGTGCATGTGAGGACTGCATTCAGTTGTGAGTAATCTTCAATTTATACGGACTTACGCCCTAACTGCACATTAGATACTGTAATTACAGTCCAGCCGGCACACCGCATCACATTTATTAGGTTATCATTCTATCAAATGAGCGTTGTTGCTTACACTTATCTGATTTTTTGGGTGTTCGCGGAGTTTGAAGTATTTCACATTAGCCTGATCGCTGTTTATAGATTCCGTAGCCTAAATGATAGTGTACCCTAGTTAGCATTGTTAGTGTAGCTGTGTTTTCTTTTTCGATTGCAAAGGCAAACAGGTTTGTCTTTGAAGCGGATTTTAGTTACATCATCTCGGTTTCTGCTGGTAATTCATAATCACATGCTCACATGGGTAAGGCATGCCGCTGGAAAACCAGTTCGGTCTTATGGGTTTCTGTTATTGTGTCCCCTATCGTAGATCACTCGCCGAATTGTGCCCCGAATAGATTTTGTAGCGTAACGTTTATCAATGCTACGGTGCTCATCTTGCTCCGATTTCAGTTGTTTGTTCACGTGTGCGGTCATACCGCAGTGTGAACGAGTGATGAGTTCTCAACACCTTTACAGTTGATATAAACAGTATGCTTACGACAATGTTTGTAAGGTGTGCTAGTTAACATCACATCGCTACATCGGAGATAATTTTTAGTCTACTTCAGGATGACTTTAGTCGTGTCTTGTAACAATGTTAGAATCTATAATACTCCGTGTTAGAAACTGGCATGTGCAGTCACCTTCAAGCTACTGTCTTGGTTGGTCATATGTTCGTCTTTTATCGAAGTTATACTTGTATAAGCTGCTCCTCACAATGAAGCACTTGTATTTTTCCAATTAAAATTACTATTTCCATTTTATGTTCCTTTTCCAGATGGCTACTTACTTTAGTTTAGACGATGTGATTAAATTAGAACCGGACTTGCTCAAGATCGCGAAGACCGAACCTGAACGAGTATTTGAGTACACTTGGCACTACGGTCTCAATGTGCCCTTGTACACTCACTTCACCTCTCCGATTCGACGTTATGCCGACTTACTAGTGCATCGACAACTGGCTTCTATTCTCCGTTTGGATCGACAGTCATCCGAATTAAAGTCCGGATTCGAAAGAGGTCTTAAGGCACGGCGAACCGCTACCAACAGGCCATCTCTCTCTCAGCTGACATTGCAAGCAGATTGGTGTAATCATCGTCGTATGATGTCCAGACGTGCTCAGGAGGCTAGTCAACGTTTGTTTCTGACTGCTTGTCTCAGGGTAAGCACTTCCGTTACTCCACCGAGCTGCTATCATTCAATGACCACTCCTGCAGATGAAAAATCTTTGTATCCGTTATCCAATTCTCTAATGTATTCTTGTAAGAAGTATGTTTATGTACGCTTGAAGAACTTGAATTTCTTCGTTAGCGTATACGATTGCTCATCAATACAAAAAATTAACTTGTCGGATTCGCCGGAGTTCACATGTGAATTACTGCTCTGTCTTTATGATAGCTTTCCTAAAATTCCCAATCCACATCATCGTTACTGAACGTATATCCGCGTTCTTATTTTTTATTCGTAACCACGCACATCGGACTAGTGTAATGGATTTAAAATATCTGAAAATGGCTAAGATATCCGTTGGGTTCAGCATTTTCGCTAACTACACATAGGATATCATCCACATATCGCTTATAAACACTATATCCATGAATGGCTTCTTCTAGCTGGTCGTTTCCAAGCTTCGATATGAGGATGTCTAAAAGCAATCGTCGCAATGGGGATCCCATTGCTAAAACGTCTATTTGTCGATATAATTCCTCGTTGAATTTAAATTGTACGTTGATTATAAAAGTACAATAGCTGTTTCAGTTCTTTGTAGGATATACAATAGATTGTTGGCCACAGCGTAATCATATAACTAGTCAATGGTCTCTTTCAGTGGGACATCTGTAAAAAAGGATGACACATCAAGAGAAGGTATTTGTTGTCCCTTTAGGTTGATGCGTCGATTGTATTAGCGAATTCAAAAGTCCCGTAGACTATACTTCGACAACTTCTGTCTGACAGATTCAAAGAGGTGAAATAACTGTTCAGGAAGCGAGTTGCACATGTCTAGAATAGGTCGAAGAGGTATGCCTGTCTTCTGAACTTCCGGTAATCCATAGAGCCTAGGAATTGTTGTTCCAGTTGGTCGGATACGTTCGAAAGTTGAGGAGTCAACTATCCCGTTTTGTTCCATATAACGTAGCATTTTCAGTAGCGCCCTCTTTATTTGAAGGGTTTTGTTTTCCTCATTCCTCACCTTCTCAAATTTGGTTTCGCCATGTAGTATAGACTGCATTTTGTTCACGTAATCTTATTGAGTAGAACAATTCCTGCATCTTTATCCGGATTGGAGAGAGTATTGTTTTCACTTTTCCTCAGATTTTCGGCTACTGAGATGTGCAGTTAGCGAAAATGTTAACCCAACGGATATCCTAGCCATTTTCAATTCGATCCACTTTCCGTGATAATTAAAATTCACGTTTACAATTTACCTTGTTGTTTAGAAACGCGTACGGTTACTTAGTATGTGCCTTCTTTTCCCGTTTTTTAGGACAAAATCTCTTCTTGTACACACTATCTTGAACTCACTGAGCTTCTTCGTTGTGACAGTGATCTCGTGTACGTTTGTAGGTTACAGTCAGTGAGTGAAGTATCTGAACTATCGTTTGCGTTTGTACAACTGAGCCCTTTCACGCAGAACGTTAGCCACGATCCAATTCGGACGGGATTTTAATAAAATTCATATACCTGTTGTTGCAATCTTACATATACATCTCACATTTGGAAATGTGTTGATGAGTGATCACTTTTTCGATTCTAGCCATCAGATTTGTGCACTACTTAGGTTAGCTGTCAGCCCTGTATCTTACTCTGTTGTCAGTAACCGATCCAATGTTTTATTTGAGTCGATATGAAATTTGGGTATATATGTTGTTGAGTCTATGGTCTTTATTAGTGTAGCAAATAGAAATACTGTTCGAACAAAGCAGTTAGAACGCGAACACCGGTAGATGCAAGCATTTCGTATTGACTCGTCAGTACCAAATTTCCAATAACACGGGTGCGCTTTTTTTTACAGCAAACAACTAGAGGGGTTGATAATCGATAAGCGGGTTAGGAAAGGCCATTAAGTCCAGGGAAGGGTCAAGTGCACGAACAGTTGTTTCTGAACGCAGAGAGCTGGTTTGAGTCGGTTGATTGCGATTGCTTCGGCAAACCGTAAGAATCTTGGGTTAGAATGACGTAACAGGACTCCGAATGCACAAGATGGATCGATAATGTGGCCAGTGGTCAGGACGTGTCTAGCGACTGAGGAAGCTGGCTGTTAACGCGTTTCAACAACATTGCCGCTCTCCGGTAACACGGATTTCTGCACCCATTTAGGTAGATGTTCCTTCATTCTGGAGCTCAGGCATCTCTCGGTTCTGCCTATGTAACTTTCTCCGCAGTTACATACAACTTGGTAAATACAATGTGAAGTGGCACCGATAGGCTGATCTCCTTTGACTGAAGGCACCGGAGTTCAGCTGCATTGAAAGTTTGCTTAATCGAGTTCCTCAATCGTTGCGTTGTTTAGTGCATGATATAATCACCCTTAAAAGACAGCTCTATCTAAACCTTCTTTTTCTCTACAGTGACCACCTCTTCGGATGGTACTTTTTGTCTACTGTGCCTATCTGTGAACCTTCTGGGGTAACCATTTGACTGTAAGATAGAAGTATTCAGATCTAGTTCTTCTGCAAGACTGTCATGCGTACAAATTCGCCTTGCCCGTGTAAAAAGCGTATTCACTAGTGCTCGTTTTTGTTGGACCGGTGTGAAGCTGCTGAAGTTTAAGTATTGACCGGACCACGTAGATTTCCTATAGACAGTTCTTTTAACCGAACCATCTTCTCGACGAGTTATGAGTATGTCTAGAAATGGTAAGCAGTTGTTGACCTCAAATTCACAAGTAACCTTCAAGTTAGGGTGACAACTATTTAGACGTTGCACCAGGCTATCTATCACCTGTTTAGTTTGACTGAATATTAATGTGTCATCGACGTATCGCTCGTAATATGACAATTTTCTTATCTCCGTGGCTAGCTGCTGTTCAATTTTTATCATGTTGCTTGAATAGGCACGGTCCAATCTGCCGGAAACTTAATTTCTTGCTCTACAATCGGTTTCGTGCTTGTTCGACCTCGTCACGTAAGGTCATAGTCGGAGCACACTTTTATTCGCTTTGTCTCAAACTGTGTTCATGAGATCGGTGGTCTATAATGGATAAGAACTTGAGTCGTTTCTTGATAGTTGTTGGCCTAATTCTCGTTCTACCTGGTGAACCCAAATTTAGACGAAACGTATCAAGTGATTTGGATTCAAAGTGGGTACTAAAAAGAATATGTGGACTTTTGCTAGTCGGACCAGGCCCTTCAGTTGCACGTTGGCTACCGCGTTCAATGCTTTTTTCCTTCCTTCTTACCATTTAATGTCTCGTCTACTAGTCTACATTGGGAGAAAACTGCCGGCGCCTTTATTGGTTGCTTTGTGAGCCACAAGTTGAGTTGATACTTCACTTTTTACTCTGCAAAGTGTTCGCTGTTTTGTTGCCTGTGGGTTCCGAGGATAATGCTGTGTGAACCAAGCGGTAGGCTCGTATGTATGTCACACATGGGACAGATCAGTTAATGACCAGGTATCGCGTTCGATACAGCGTTGCTTATTTGCTGAGTCATCTCGAAAGTCTTCGCATTTTTGAAAGGTCAAGTCCTTTTTTATTTAAAAAAAACATTTTTGGGGTGTATCTTCACCAACGGTGTTTTTTTTCAGACTGTCCCCCTTAAATTGAAGCTTTGGTTTAAACTCATAAAAGGCGATAAATCGGAAAGAATTTCTTCTTATATCGCATAACGCGTCTAAAAGATGTCCAAAATAACAGCAAATTAATACGAAGTCACAGCGCGCAAACATATTTGCCTATTCTGTTTAACTGTAAAATGCTGGCCGTCGAGGTCAACTGCAGCGAAGATTTAAAGAACGATGCTCTTCTATGCCGTAAAAGTTAGGTTTCCAGCTTTTACGCCGTATTTTTCTTTGTTGCCGTATGACGTACAACATATAGGTTGAATATTGTCAGGCTGGTCAAACTTAGGAGCAATCACGATGACCGAATCTCAAACTTCGCGGCTATGATTGGCGGACTAGTGTCTTCATCACTGAACTACGCCAATCAATTGTTGAGTGTCTCTATTAATATCATGATTCCACTGTATGTTTCAGAACTAGGGATACACAAGCAACCATAGGTGTGTGACACTTACGTGCCATTTGCTAAGCCTGGTGCCGCAAAGGTTAAATGGAGTAGGCACCCTTTCGTTAAAGTATTTCTGTTCTTCCGTCCGCATGAATTGGTGCATGTCATTTTGGTTTTCGAAATGCGACCACTGGTCGATTCATGTTTGAACTGATCAGGTCAACACAATTGTCAGTGATAGCGTTTCAGAGGTTTTACTTTACCCTGCCTACTTAATCTGACACTTCTAATACTCTTTGTCTATTTCTGTTCATCGCAGGACTGTGGGCCAATGCAAATGGACGCCACCGTGATCGCACTCAGCCAAACGTCCGTCAAATTACTCTTATCAGCATTTGGCATAGTGGTTGCTTGCCCACTTAAACAGGTAGAACTTTCTAACGTTTCAGTTGTTCGAGCTATTGTGATCAATATCCAACGAGATTGTTCCAGTCATAACTGCATAACCACCTCCCACTACAACCAATGCGGCATGTTACTGTTGCACTCCCTAGGTCGTTGTCTAACTGAGACACCGTTACCGGGTCACATCTGACGAGGTCATGAGTGACCGTCCGAGTGGTTGTCGAAACACTAGTTAGAAGGTTGAAAACATGCACAACTCGTTTACCATTAGACTGTTTCATCCGCACTAAGTTGTGAACTCAGTTGGCCGTACACATAGGCTATACACATTATTAAGACAATCAGGGTGTACCGAAATATCTTAAGGCGGATAAAGATTCTATCCGCTTACCAACGTCTATTGTCAACCTAGTCAATTATCTTACTTCACTCCCATCATATTCGGCTCAGTAATCCCGAACGTCATCACGATTTACCTCGTCGGTGAGTGGTACCTGAAATCTGTCTACATGTTGCGTTTGTATAGTCGAATTGGCTTCTGTATGTACTGCGTCTTTCCGTACATCACCACACACTAAGATTATTTCAGTTGATTTATCAAAACTCTGGTTACTTAATAGATTCCTTCAAGCGAATTCTGCCTGATGACATTTTTACTGAAGAGTAACGACGATGGTTTTTTCTTATATGTACGGTTTTGGTACTTGCTTAAGTTTTTCTGGCAAATCCCTTTTGGAAGTGGCACTAGACTGAAATTTTACTCTTGTTAGAGCTCATTAGTGATGCATATTCCAACGGGAATTTGCACTCCGGTAAACATGCTGTTGAGGCCAACGCGTTGGGCATATCTGAAACAGGTATGTTCATTTAAGAAAAAAATCCTCATAGTATAGTCATTTTTGTGGATAATCTATTACTAACACATTCCGCAATCTTATGGAACTATTATTGTACAGAGAAAAATTGGGAGTTCGGTTATCGTTTTTGCTGATAAGGCCGTATTCCGAATCGTCCGGAACTGATTTAGCAGCAAACTCAGTTGTGACATAAGCACCATTCACAGGTGATCACAGGTTGCAAGTTTCAGACAAACTCTTCGGCCAACCGTTTTAGTACTCATAAGTTTCACTCATTTGTGATGTGTTCCTGTCTCACTAGGAGTTTGAACTTCGGTCCGCGTGCATGGACGGTGAGCGTGTCTATCACTGACTTGACATTTGGCGCGGCCAAATTGCCATATCTGGTTGTTTATATAAATTCACCTGTAAACAATTAACTAGGTATTTTTAAAAAATCTGAGAGATTAATTATTTACACGCTCTCTTCCCTTACACGTTTATCACCATAACTGTAATTTCTTTTTCTCTTCAGTTTCTACGCCACACGCTTAAATGGGATGTCATAGTTAATGATAAAGAACGTGTGTCTCGTACCGATGAACCAGAAGTTGGGAAGTCGGAGAAATCTATATCTCACATCTTTGTCCAGTGGACTGCTCATGTGAAGATAGATAATGTGGAACCTGAGACGTTGTCACGGGAAATTCGCGTGCTTTCTGTCCTGCCCTGTCGTGTTTGTTGTCAATCTGATCGCCTCAATCTGCACGCAGAATTCATCCCACCTGAAGCGTCCGAGTCAACTGCTGTTAACTATGGTCACGTCTCATTATAATGTTTCGATTATATCAGATCGCCTTCAATGTGCTTAGAGCATGCCTCAATTTGTATAGCTCCTTGTGATGGAGGATGTGTTCCACTCTCCTGGCATTTACTTGTGTAGCTTCTGAGCTCACTCTCGAGACTTTATGTACTTTGGAGCGATTACCATGTTACTCTGTACAAAGGGGATATTTTTTTAATTTACATGATGAATCTTTTGGCAAAGTGGTCTTCTTCGTGCACGACTGCTGAAATCAAATGAACCAAACGTTTATTATTGTCTGCTGATTTCGACGATATCTGTTGACTTCATAACACAATTGCAGTGGCTCGTTTAGCCTCGCAAATTTTTGTGTTAAAACAATTCTTAATGTTATTAAATTTTTCAGATATTAATCTGCACTTTGATCTATCGGACAAGCATAGGCTAGATGAAGCATATATACACCTAGGTTTTATAAGGCGGTCAGCGACTTCCAGGGTGTACAGAGTTGAAAGCCAAAGAAAAATGATGAACCGACTGGGCTTCAGAACAGAAAACTGTTCACAGCCTTTTAAGCATGTTACACGCATAAGATCAAATAGACGTTTATTGCACTCAACTGGTGATTTTTCAATTGTATATACTCAAGCAGGGTGTACTCAAATGGAATACCTAAACTGAACAACAGTCAGAACTGTTCGCAGCCGTCGCATTTCTATAGATTTCTCAATCATCCCCTTTCTAGTTCCAGCCGTGGCAAAGATATGCACTGCTGACGAGCCCTAACAAGCACTAAACCCCAGTGAATCTAGTACTTCTCTTCGAAAGGGGCTGACTGAAAAGTCTGTGGGAATGCGATGGCTGCGACCAATTGTGAGTGATGTTCACTTTTTGTGAAACCTAAGTATCCTACTACTCACGAGCCATCAAATCAAATAGCTGGAATAGGGGTTGCTGCGAGGTGAGTTTTTATTGAGGAGGATATCCGTAACTCGTCCAGACTTGCTTATCGTTGTCTATAAAATCAAGAGCTATATGCAAGCAAATAGTTTCAAGATGAGCATATTTAACTAGGGGTACCACCGTTATACAAAAGGATTCGTTTTCCACCAAATTCCTTATCCTAGTCCAAATCACTATTCTGCATAAGATACCTGTCTTATGCTCTTAACTGTCGAGAGTAACATTACCTAAAATGTTTTACAGTATAGTGAGGGAATCTGTATATGACTTTATTCATCTGCACTATTCGCAGTCGCTTCTTTCAGCTGGTTTCAGAAAACTGTTCAATTTTCCGAGCGTCATACTTGCATGTACAGTATGGTTAGAATTATCCGATGCTGTCCGGATTGTGTTGGCGCATGTATGTGTGTATGACTAGAATGGTTTAGCGCGTGTTCCAACCTCAACCGTAATCGAGTGCGTCAGTCGTCCTGTAAACAGTGTAGGTAATTGTCATGTTGGAAACCTCCGTAAACGGTCACTACGCTTATCAATTATTGGTAGACTCTGCAGAGGGATTGATAACTCGAAACCCTTCACTGTTGAAGGTAGTCCTTTAACAGGTGGCAATTCAGTTTGTTAAAAAAAGAACGAGACCAAACAGAAGTTTGGGGGAGCCGCTGTAAATGCGAATAGATGGAATGTTCACAGTTCATTTGTGTATATTAAGTTCGGTTTAACGATATGCTACCAAGATGTTAATTTGAGCAATATCAGAGCAGATTTCACGCAAGTTTAGCGAAGACTCCTGTGCACTTCTGATTTGCCGATAGTGCATAGGGGTTTGTCCCGATTAAGGTAATATGACCGGATGCAGTAAGATTTAGGAAAATTACAGATTTCACGAGGTTGCCAGGGCCTATACAGGTTCAAATTTGTGTTGAGCAGTTTAAAATAGAAAACCACAGTTTGTCAAGTGTATTACAAGCGCGCTTTGGCGTGGAACGAACAATAACAAGCGGGAAGTCACACGAACCTGCGTTGCAATGTTAACTAGATAAACGTTCGGTAACGCTTCGGATTTCAACGATCACAAATTTGCAAAACAAATGCTAGTCGTAGAAACAGCGGTACCACTGATTACAGAGCGATTAATGCACAAAGTCGTGGGTTAACTCCCACACACGGCAAACTACGAGGGGAGTTGCGAACAAAAGCATCATCCAAATACGGCAGTTACAAAAAGAATGAAGTAGTGATCGTGGAAGAATGAACCACTCGGGATTATACAATGCGATCAACCGATAAGCTATGATTTTGATAGAGGCTTGATAAGTAGAACAAAGGATACGGGTGTGTGCGGTCTGAGGAAGGCGAACAGGTGTGCACGAGAGAGCTAGTCGCCTGGGGTTTTAACACTGGGTTAATTAGGCAAGAAGTGGATTAGGAAGAATTTTGCCTTCATCTGCGACCGTTGTTCATTTTCTTACTTCATGAATGCTGAAACCGGAAACGTTGCTCAACACATCTAGTGAGGATTACGGCACGAAATCAGATCAGTGTTAGCGGGACGTGTCCATTTTCGTTGACCTATGTGAAGGCGGTACATCGAATAATGTCATTGATGTCCTCCTAGAATAATTCGTATGTTCATCGTACAATGCAAGTTCTTACTGCTGTTTTGTTCTCACATTGACTATAAATGATCTAGTAGTAAGGCCGGCTCACAGTTTCTATCTGCAGGATCAAGGAAAGGTAAGTTAGGAGAAGGACACGAAGTCAAGGTGAGAAAGATGGAGTTGAACTACTGAGCTTTCAAAGATCAGTATGTGGAGATGACAAGGTTCGAAACCATTTTGGAGAAGCAGCAGCTTAGTTCTATTAGTAATGGAACAATCTATAAGGTATCCCGAATTAAGCGTTATATTGACGATTGTTAGGACCATACTCCTTTTGAAATGATACCCAAGCACGACCCATGTTTGCCTGATACGCATGCTGATCCCGTGGATGGACAAACTCTTCAATCTACCCCGAATGAATAGGGGTTTTAAACTTCCCCAGTACAGTTAAACTAGTTTGGCGGCGAAGCTTTCGTATACGGAAATTTCGTTAGAGCTTTAATATTATTTGGAAAGAAAAACACCAGACTGGAGCAACGTTTGCTGTGTTTGTTGCACTACTGTGAAGTAGGCGTTAAAGTCTCCAGTAATGTTATGCTGCCTCTTAAAAGTGGTCACTTTGAAGCGAGAAGGATACCTGGAGAACTCCCTGGTCGGACTCACCAACCTTCCCATGCTTTGTTAGACAAATTGATGATGGTTATCAAAGCTTCTTCTCTGAGTTGGAATGACTTGTCAGAATTACCTGCCAAGACGGTAACATCGGATAGGCGAATTACGCTGATTTAAACGCTTTAAGCACTCCTAAACCAAGTGCGCGCACTTTGTTGAAGCCATCGCGGTGCAGCTGGGATGAACAAGTCGCACCCAAGAACGAAACCTTTTTTATTTGCTATAATGTACGGCAGTTCATGCCCAAATTGCACGTAGCCGTCTTGGTCAACTGGCAGTTGGCGAAGACAAGGAACCAGATTCGGTGCATTTGGCCTCATGATAGAAGATTTCATAGAAGGACAACGTTTCAAACCCTGTCAACTTCGGTCGCACGAGCCACGCAATCTTGCCAGACAACTAACTGCGTTTCAAATGTCTTGGACCCGAGCATCTTGTCACAGACTGCCGTGTATCAAAGGGATACGACACTGCAAATGACAAGGCAGCACACAACCGTCTGCTGTATAGTGATTAAGCACAGCTTGTGCAGTGTAAATCTCGTTCGTAGGAAGGCAGGTAGGGATGAGTTAGGTCGAGTAACCTTGTGGGTTGTCCCGGTCTGCGTTATTGCACCAGAGCATGAGTTTTTTCGCCTACATGTTTATTGATGTCAATATTTGTGGTCGATTGCAGCCTTCTGCGGACTCGCGTGCCGGCAGTTTCCACTGCAACCGGTAGCCAGCGTGTTGACTCAAAGGCTGTTTCGTTTGTGGTACGTGCTCTTAACGATCGAGATAATGCACCTGTCGATCAGGCATTCATCATCTGAAGTTCACCAGCTATACCTCCTCTAATCACAGCGCACAACCTATCGCTGATTCTACTCTATCGACGAAAATTCCGAAAAATTAGTGGAAAGCTGAGTCGAGTGGCTTTTTGACACAGACATTCATGACACAAATCGGATTTCAGATCGACTTCTCGGAAAGAGAGCAGCGATCTGTCGTTAAAACGAGTTTACGATGGACGATGCCTTGTCCCTTTGGAATGGGTGGGTGAAAGATCACAACGATATTCGGCTTATGTCAGAACGAGGGGCCGCTGTTGCATCAGCCGCGAAAAACAATGCCAAACTCGAGGTTCTAGCGTTCAGTGTGAGCATACGGAGTACTTGAAGCCTCTGCCTACAAAATGATCGTTGTCTGGTCCCCCTATACTACGGCCTGATGATCGTCCACTAGCTGAGAAATAGTTCATGTGCTCTAGACGATTATATGCGCCGGATCAAGATTTCTATCATATGTAGACGCTATTGGTTAGAATCTCATAAACGGACATAGCATTCGGGTACCTGAAGTCAAATTAGCACCAAATTTAATCTGCGCCGATATTTGCCCCATCATACTGCGGGTGAGCCGGGAAAGCAGAATAAAAAATAAGTCGTGTTTGATCGTTCCACACAGTTCAACAGTGCGTCGTCGAACTATCAAATTTTCCAAGGTCCTGATGTAACGGACAATCTAGTTCTCATTATAATGCGTTTCTTTAAGCAACCGACCACATCAGCCGTCGATATACAAGAATTATTCAAGCAGGTAATCGTCCCAGAATATGTCGGAGGAGCTCTGCAGTTTTGCGTTGGCTCCACACTGATCGGTCTAGAAAGTCTGCGAATTACCGCACGGTTATGATCGTGCTTTGGACATCGTGTGCACGTTTCGCACTGAGAAATGTGGTGGAAGATTTCCGACATGAATATTGTAGCGAAAAGTCGTTCAACAAAGTAAGATCTTTATGGCCCAATTCGCCAGATCTCCGCCAATCATGCGCTCGCATTTTTAAACCGGCATTTCCGTCCACAACACAGCGAAGTTTCTGTTTAAACATTCCATTCGACTGACATTTTCTGTGGTGGTTTTGCGCTTGTTACTTCTCGTCCGTTGCGTCGACTTCTCTAATTGATGACTAGTTTGATCCCACGTATTGCCCGTGATGTATCCGCCGTGTTTTGACCCCATCTCACAACGGCTTTAAGATGCTCCATTAGGTGCTGGAATAATTGTCTCCCTGACTTGGTAACTCATCAAAATGTGACCAGAATGTCGCCAGCACAACTTTTATCGATGGTTACCTAGTCTCCTTAAATAACTTTGACAAGGCCAAGCATTTTTGCTATCGAAAAGAGAACCTAGACTTTGCCACTGAGTGTCACGATAAGAACCCATTGGGGCACATTTTCCGTGTTAAACAAAAAGTTAATTCCTGTGTGCGTGCTCCCTTTAGGATAGGACAATTTATCAGGATCGTTTTAGTTGATTTTCTTAATCTGGGTAACTCACGAGCTCGTCGTGAAAATTTTACAAAAGGGTTGGAAACAGGTAAAGCAGGTTGCCACCATATTTTGCCACAACTGTGTGAGAGTTTGTTTGTTTACACTTTCAAGCGCGCCAAAAGTGGCTGCGTCCCAGGACTGGGTTTTGTTTTGGTGACCTAATACTCGTTGCTGGCAACGATATACCAGGTGGTAGATAGACCCTGGTGTCCAACTATGTCAAGTTAGCAAGGGTGTTTGTAGTGTCATGAGCGCAATTCAACGGACCGTTCGGTGCAAGAAACCATCGGATTGTGATTTTGGTGTCCCGAAAAACAGCTTGCGTTATAGGTGCCGCTCGATTTGAAAACATTGCTCAACGCCATCATCTTTGAATAATTTATTCCTGTAAGTGATTAGGAGAATGGCGTGTGAATCAAGGAACGGCACGACAGTTGTTTACGTGAGACTCATGGAGGAATTATGGCAGGCGGTATCCTGACTTTCTTAGATGAAGGGAAAATTCCTCCCAATCTATTTCCTATCTAATTAGCGAAGTGTCCAAACTTCGATCGATTGGCTGTTCGTTCTGCAAATTTATCCGCCTGTCTATTTCATCCACGTTTATTGACTACATACATTCATGTGTCCTCTATTCTGTTCGTGACGCATATGCTGAAGGCATCGGTTGTCAACACAGGAAGTTTTCTGTTGGTTCCCTCTCTCACGATCGAGATTGCACTAAGGAGGCTTCGTTCGTTTCAGTTTTCACTGCATAGAGGCTTCCGACGTGCCAACAGTGCAATAAGAACTGTCTCAGGTTACGCAGCCCATCACAATAAGAAAACGAATGGAGTATCATAGCCCGCTCTGTTGTACATTCCCGAAAATAATATTTTTTTTCTGAGGTAAGGATCACAAGCTTGTATATTTGGCTCGAAGTGAGGGGTGCACCATCGAGCTGAACATAATCACAAAGCAATCTGAGTTAAAGACCTTACTTAGTCTTGAAAGTAACCAAAACGCCGAATTCAGGTCTCCAATCGTTGTTGCACAGGTCAGTCACAAGTTAAGATCGTTTAAATATACCGTGGCTAGATTCCGTTCACGGATAATGACATTTAATTTCTCACAGCAAATAAGGTACTCAGTGTAGCCAAAGTGAAAGGGATGCATAATCCTATTTATCCGTATTGAACGGTGACTTATTGTCTGCAGCTCAGTGGTGTAAAACGTTCGAATCACCGCTTCTGCCATATTATCCATTATGCAACAGCTTTTGATGTCATCAGCACGCAATGTTAGCAGGGAATTGACAAGCTGCGACTTTAAACATTAATGAAATCAAAAGCAACAACTTTAATATTGTAATATACAAGCCGAGTGTTTTTATTCTGATTGCTCGTTACACTTGTGGACGAAGTTTCAGCAACCGGGAGACACCGGTGGAGAGTGTTCTTCTGAAATGAGAGTTTCGGCAGTAGTCCTGCAAAAGAAAACAAGAACAAGCGTAAACCAAAGGCTCAGTAAACAAAAACCGAAATGGCGCTAGCAGCTCGCTCTGTTACACTATTCGAATTCAGTTCATACGCGCTTTCCAATTTCAGTTACGCTTTACACAACCCTTCTCTTCGCATCGCGCTGTCCCCAGTGGTCCAAAGCATCTATAAACTGGCTAGTGATTATGTTGCTAGAGAACAGTGCCTTCAGGCTTTCTGTTCGTTTCCTTGGGATTTCTTTTTGTACACATTTTTGTCCTGGAGCATTCTGACACTTTTATTATCCTGGCAAAGTCGCCAAACTGTAGTGTACAAGCCGGCCGTTTTTACTCTGATTGTCCATTACAATATGGAACCCAGTGGCACATCGTTAGACACACGACGCTAAGCAAAGAATATACCGTTCGGTTTGGCATTAAGGCGCCAAGCTTAGAGGTAATGGAAGGCCATATAAGTACCAGTTTATCTAAACCATACTTACAAAACTTCATTCAAAGTTCTAAATGGTCTAATCAGTTGAAGTCCTTATAAGAAGATTTAAAGACAACAACTGGTTTTCTTTCATCAAACGCTTTTGTTTGTACTGGATACAAGTGATGGAGCTGGTAGCGAACAGGATGAGATACTGCCTACCAGGAACACTGAAGGCGTTGCTGCTGAGTTGGTAATTCTGTTCCCACGGCTGAAGTGGTTATTGCAAGAGGGCTACTGATGCTGGAACTCACGACGTCGTAGGCTGGCGCCACACACATTTTGATCAGATCTAACTGATGTGTACGTGCACCGTTTCGTACAGTTATTGTTACTCGGGTATGACCAAAGCTGTAGACTTCGTCAGTCCTCTCCAGTTGGCACATGTTGCAAGATGACCGCCTAGTTGTCAGGAGGCACCTTGCGCAGCGCCGAAGTGAAGTTATGCCTTAGTCGTTTATTACGTCCTGCTGTAACCGCGTCCACGGTCAGGTAACAGGCTAAAAGCTAAACCCTTAAGTCGGAGATGGCTAGTTTGTGTTGTGAAAGTTCATCGCACATTTGTAAACGAGACAGAAAACCTGTACCTTGTGCATTACTTCAAATAGGATAAGGTTAACAGAAGCAGTGTTAAGGACGCCTTCCCATTGTTACAGATAGTCGATCTACTTTTATCCTATCGCCTGCTTATTTGTCTTACCAGCCGTTAGTGATTTGGTTAAATTGGATCAACAGGTTTCTGCCTTCTGATTAGTTGTTTGTCAGATTGGTCATATTTATGGGCAACATGACACATTCGTTTTGGTCACCCAGTGAGTGGCAGAAATTCCCATTGTACGCTCTCGAGTCTCGTGTTCTGATTCCGCACGGCTGGTAGAGTTGTAATACAATGATTTACAAATCATTAACCGCGTTTTTTTAGTTAGAATTTAACTCAATCTGATGGCTTTTTTTGGAATTTTCACCACGTCACCGACGCGGGAGATAGGCACAAATAAAGGTGAACAAGTGAATCGAACATTGTTCAACGGATTTCATGAAGAGGTCTTAAACGGCTACTCAATAGGCCAAAAGCCAAACTTACGTAGATAGTTGTAATAGCCAGATAAAATGTGCGGAATGCGAAAACAACGCGTGAGAGCGTACACTGGTTTCTACCATTACCAAAACGAATGTCATCTAGACCACAGATGTAACCAGCCTGATAACCAACCAGTCGTAAAGCTGAAACCGATTGATTCCATGTGGCCAGATTTTCAACGGCTAGTAGGACGAACAAGTACAAAGAGATGATTAGAAAAAAGTACATCGGTCATCTGCAACAGTGGAACGTCGGTTGCAACGTCTTCCTTTTGGCAGAACCAATTTAATTAAATGCTATTAAAATGCCGCTTGCAGTCAACGCCTGATCGGCCGACTGAGTGACGAGCAACTGTGAAGTTCGTTAGTGTTTGAGGCGGCAAGGATTAATGAGTGTGTAGGCGTTAACGAAACTGTGTCGAGCAGTATGACAATCCGTAGCTCACTGTTGAAATGCTGGCAATCTTGGATCAAATTAACCCATGGCCTCAAGTGATTTAAATGTCGCGCCTAAACAGTTTCCGACTCTAATTTACGATTGACAATGATGTCTGATAGCCAGACATTTCCAGTGCGACGCATGCTCTTCACAGAAACTGTACCTTCAGGGCAGAAATGTCTGGAGCGTGCCACATGAAGCCTGCTAAACTGCAATCTCATCGGTCTATTGCTCTTCACTGGAAGGATCTTTGGCCGTATAGTATCAAGTTAAGGGCTCAACCGTCGTCCAGGATACACGTCAGCCGGTAACTGCTGCTCTGGTGTCGGTGGATTTAATTGCTGAACGGCAGGCTCTCAATAAAACCAATTATTCATCTACTGCTCCACTGCCTTCCATTTTCTATGAGGCTCCCTTCATCGTGTCCACGAACCTCTTCGTTTGGTTGTCAAATTGTGAGTGATGAACGGACGTTAATGCATGATGAATGTCATCGCTAATACAGAATCCTCGATAGTCTACCGAACTAGTGTTCGTCACTAAAATCTCCTGAGAAGATAACCGTTGGAGGTGAGATTGCCTATACTACAAATATAGTTCAGATTTAACAAGCATGGTTACTGCACAGATTTAAAGAGTGTGAGCAGAATTTCTGATTTGATAGTTGGTTCCCGGTCAATAAGCACGGCTGCCAGCCATCGATTGAAACCAGGATAACCCGAGTGTAACTACCTTGCCACGCGTATTTTTGAAACCGCTACGCGATCTTCCAGCACTAAAGAACTGTTGATCATAGACGGCGAACCTTTACAACGAGAAAATTGTTTCAGTCCTTCACCTTCTGAATCAGTTCGCCAAACAATCTGGAGATACTGTGTAACTTGTTGCAATAAAACATCCCCCTCTGTTTAGTCTGCGACAATTTTGACACTTTTTGGTAGGCTACGGACTGAGTCCGAAAAGATTCTATATACGTTCTCATTCGTTGATTTTGATAAAATGATGGTCCTCATCAGCCGTTGTTCGCGTACGTCAATCAAGACTATTCACAAAAGTGCTTATATTGTCCTTGCACTTCTGAAACGATTTTTGCCGTCGTGACTTCGTCTATCATTGCTCTACCTTTCTTCCACGGAGATGTAATTTTGATAACTGAATTAACTTCAGTATAGACTGAATTTAACGATATATCGAATAATCCCAACCTATACCTAATGAATTCAACGTTGTCCTTAAAAATGTGACAAATACTAGCAGCATGTTAATTACCAAGTTGAATCTCGCAGTTTGATCATCTATATATGGAATTCAACCTTCTGAGGCATTGCGTGTCACACGGTTGGTTTGTATGTACACTGGTATGTGCTACTGATTCCGAGTTTCTTTTGAGAGGAGGAGTTTAGAGGCTGTACCCACGCGTAGACGTACTTTCATACCATTCAGTAATGTGTCAACATATTTTCCGTTACTTGAAATGTCACTATCGAACGCCATGAAAACAACCTTGGATTGACGATCACTATAAACCAACGTCTCTTTGGATTCATGTAAGCGCCCTGACGAGGACACTCTTCCAGAGTAAATATCCTTTTGTCCATGTTTTCCACATATTTGATATATGCGATTTCGAGATTAGAAAAATGCAAAAAGGCCATTCTCCACAGAGTCAACACACATTCCGCAGTCCTGCTGAGAATTACACTGTCTCTGTACAACGATGTTTCCTTCGCTTCTGCGCACATATTTAACCAACCTATTGTGGTTTTCTAGATTTGTTAACAGTGGGTATTCATCTATCACCGTTCTTCTGCAGATGCCATAAGATACATGCACGGATGTCCACATCGGATACGGATTTAAATCCACACATGAAAAACACTTTAAACTGATCACTGGTGAGATTTGACAGCTTGAGCTTTTCACAATCAAAAACGAGCACACCAAAGAATGATAAAAATCATTAGAGTATGGCTTACTGAGCTGCACACAATTAAATCGAATGTTTAACGATAGGCTACGTCCACTAAAAATATAGGTTAAATACTGTACAGTCTGCAAATGAAAATTCATGTACGTTCTGTGACAGTTTAGTCACAATACTGAACGTGTCCCGTTGGGTCAAGCTTGTGTGAAAGTAATAGGACTTCTGCACTATTGCGACGGATGACCAAATCGGAGACGCGAGTATTCGAACACTTGGTGGAATACCTTGAATTCTGGCTCATAAACGCGAGCGTGCGCGCAACGTAACAACCAGTGAGTTGGACAACAAAAATCATGCTTTATTGAACGACTTTTCAATACACCATTATCAGAGTCTGTTGCGACATCAATGAATAAGTACCCACAACGCCTAGGCCAAGGCTAAACTGTGATACGGCTGTCTGGTCAACAGTTAAATTCCGTTATACTGTTGGTTAAGGATTCGGCCGTATGCACCGCGGTTGAAACTACTGAGCTCTGCCGAAGTGTCATTTGAGTGCCGTCAACACAGTCAGCTCAAATAGAGTGGTTTCAAGCTGTTCATGTGCCCCTTCAGAGACCTATCGATTCAGGGTAGAATAAGTGGAGAAATGCTTTGATTCCTGCAGGTTTTACGTGTAATGTGGCGACCAACTGGCGGCCAATGATATGAACTCCTGATCGCCTCACGGAATACTAATACACTACCCACCACGCCAGCCTAGCATCCTCAAGCGTGAACGCATGCAATGTTAATCCCATGACGTCTTTCATATTGATATGATAGCCTCCCTTCTTTCATTTCACATCCTTCATTCTCGTCGTTTGCGCTAACGCTGTATAAGGTACTAATTGCCGACAGCTGCTCTGGTGCAGATTCCTCTTGGTCGTATGTCGTGCAGGTTTGTTGATTGTCAGTTACTTATATGCAGAAACAATTTGATCCTAGTAACTTTTCAATATACCGTCTTGTTCTGTTCAAATAAAGAGGTTTACAGCAGATTTTTAAAAGCTTCTGAACTGTGTGAATTGATACTGGCATGACCATAAGGATGATCTATCATTGGTCGCCGCCGATTTTTATAAACCGACCAAAGATACAGCATCAGAACACAACGCGTGAGAGTGTGCACTAGTTCTTACCGCAACGGACCAAAATAAATGTCGTGTTCTGGTAAAAAGCCGTTCAATAAAACAAGATCTATAATGTCTATTTCGTATACACTCGCGCCCGCGTTTATGAACCGCGATTATAGTCCACAAAGCAGCGAGGTTCCCATTTAAACGACGTGTGTACTCTTGTTTGGTTGTGTGTATGTGGTTGACGCTTTATACTGTGAGTTTTTGCCTGTCATTTCCCGCCCACTGGTCCGATTTCGTGCATTGTTGACTTATCCGGTCGCTCATTTTGTCTGCAATCAAGTCGCTGTGGGCAGTTACCATATTTCATCACCACGTCGAGATATTCCAATGAGTGTTGGAATAACCGCGTCTCAGAATTGGTCATCTACCACAATGGTAACCTCACATGTGACAAGCTCGATAATCAACACAAAGCAGAATTTTATTGATCCAAGGCGGCCAGGCTACAAACGGTTAATACGACAAACAACAGTCAGAAGGTGATTAGATAAACATAGATCGGCAATGTGCAGCACTGGAAACGCGGACGCAGTCTGTTAATTTAATCTAACCACATGATCAATTTCACATCTAGTCACCCTGGTAGTCTCAAATGTAAAGTATACAATTAGGAAATACATTTATAACTTTTGACAATTATTAGACTAGTAGATGCAAGCACTTCGTATTGACTCGTCAGTACCAAATGTACAATAACACGGGTGCACTTTTTATAGCAAACAACTAGAGGGGTTGATAATCAATAAGCGGGTCAGGATAGGTCATTAAGTCCAGGGAAGGGTCAAGTGCACGAACAGTTGTTTCTGAACGCAAAGAGCTGGCTTGAGTCGGTTGATTGCGACTGCTTCGGCAAACCGTAAGAATTTTGGGTTAGAATGACGTAACAGGACTTTGAGTGCACAAGATGGATCGATAGTGTGGCCAGTGGTCAGGACGTGTCTAGCGACTGAGGAAGCTGGCTGTTTACGTGTTTCAAAAACATTGCCGCTCTCCGGTAACACGGACTTCTGCACTCATTTAGGTAGATGTTCCTTCATTCTGGAGCTCAGGCATCTCTCGGTTCTGCCTATGTAACTTTATCCGCAGTTACATACAACTTGTCCCTTCCCTGGACTTAATGACCTATCCTGACCCGCTTATTGATTGTCAACCCCTCTAGCTGTTTGATGTAAAAAAAACGCACCCGTGTTATTGTAAATTTGGTACTGACGAGTCAATACGAAATGCTTGCATCTACCAGTGTTCGAGTTCTAACCGCTTTGTTCAAACTGTTCAAGGGAACCAATTGTTTCAAATTATTAGACTGTTTGGGAGAAAACAATGATCTACTGTTCAGATCTATTAGGAAATGTTTATATTAAAGCCAAAATAATCTCAATGCAGTCTATCTTACATTTTCGGACGGAAGACAGACACCGGGCGAAAACCAGACGCGTATAACACCTTCACATCGGCAGGCAGACTTAGAACCAATCGATCATCCGATCCACGACGAGACATTCTGAATCGCACGCGTGCCACACTGGCTAACTGGTTGCGACGGAAGCGCACTGCACGCTGCTTAACGCGACGCCATCGGAAAAATTGTTTGCGCAGAGTTGAAAGTCGTTTACCACGTTTACTGTAAGCGATAAATAGAGTAGATGAGACAAAAGTTCATTTTCAGTCTTTGTATCCCATAATTTTTCATTTCGTATAACGCACTGAGTACCATCCAGAGAGGATGAATAGTATCAGCATGTCCGAAACAAGCCGTCTGTGACATTCGAACTACGTAGATGAGGGCTGAACTCATGATCATACAATCGAGTCTTTGCTGTTGAGACCAAATCATAACGACCAAAAAAGAACGGTCATAACCGTCTAGGTTTGGACATGACATTACTATCCACCCCACAAGTGATCTTGTGTACCAATAGCAACGAACAGTGCCACGGAAAAACGTAACATTATATGCAAAGTAATTTAGGCTGCAAAATAAACGGTCCGCAAAAAGTGGTACCACTATGATACTACATCAGAAATTGTGAACTACTGGCTGAAATTGTGTAGAATAATGAAAAATAAACATAAACAATCACAACCACCAAAAGCGAAGCAAGCGCGCATTTTGGTTGTCCGCAAAAGCTTACCACACTAACACTCATTAGGATAGTGTGGTTTCGGGTATTGTGATGAAGGAACAAATCGGGGATTCACTGATGACTCTCAACTTCGATGGAATATCTCACTGACCATGGAGAATGGTCAACATGCGCGAGTGGAATACGGATAATAGACCGAACAAAACTAGTCACTACTGCTGGAAATCGATCCAGCAAGTGGTAACGAACTCCTGTCATTGATTCCATAAGAGATGTCAAAATAAAGGACGAGATAATGATACCTTTTGATGTAAAATCACTCTTTACAAATGTTCCGCTAACTGAAGTGATATAGACTATTTATAACTTTGCAGCAGAGCACAACCTACCCTTTACACTACCTCTGTTTGAAATTTGTAAGCTCTTGTATCTATGTACTATAAGTATCCAGTTTTCATTCTATGGTAAATTTTACCGACAAGTTGATGGAGTAGCGATGGGAAGTCCACTGGGGCCGATACTGGCTGATATTTTTTCTGGCGCATTCAGAAAAACAAGCAGCAACAGCCATTCATTCTGCAACGCTGTATAAGCGATATGGTGAAGACATTTTGTGCGTGTGACTCACGAGACCACGTTGACCAATTCTGCGCACAATTGAATAGTCTACACCCGCACATAGCGTTCATCATAGAAGTTCAGGAGAACAACAAATCTTCCTTCATAGATGTGGAAATGTCTGCGAACGATGATGGATTCACCACGAGCAGAATGCATCGGAAGCCCAAGTGGACGGGACAGTATATTCATTTCAAAAGTTTTGCACTAACATCACTCAAACGTGGTCTCGTTCAAACCCTCTTCAGTAGGATTCTCAGGATTTTCTCACCCGAAACAATCGAGGGACAATCAGCTTTTATCCACCAAACACTGCTGCACAGCGGCTAAGCCGCGCGATTTATCTCGAAGTACGTTAGAGAAGGATCGAAACAGTGTTCGGTCAACCCGTGTATACAACACTGTCATATAAGGGTGAGGATGTGACCACCGTCATCCGACGCAAACTAAAATATGCCCTCAGAGCTGTGTATAACTGAATAGAATTAAGACTGATCAACCAGGAGGGATCCAAGCAACTCACTCGCCACATCCAACATTATTTATGAATTCACCTTTACTTGTGGAGTGAAGTATATCGGCCGAACGGTGAGAACGTTTGGGACACGTGTCCCGGAGCACATTCCCAAATGGCTAGCGAACAACAAAACCGGCGCTGCCCAATCTTCTGTCACACGAAATTTGAAAGAAATGGGACATGTAATTCAAGTGGAGAAGACTTTTCGTGTGTTGTATCGCTCAATCAATAAACACACTTTACCCTTTGCTGAAGCCGTTGCGATACCCGTTACAAACCTTCACTTTATGTACGGAAGCAAACGGTAGTCAACCTATCACTACCATGATGTTAAGAGTTTACAATTATGAGTCTATATTATTCGTTAAGTTGTTGTTATTATTACTTGAATGTTTTGGTTGTACCGTTTACATAAGTTTATTTCCTTTTCTTGTCTTGAGCTTTATGTTAGACTGCCTATTAGCATCCGTTTATTCTCGCGTGCCTTACTGTAAGACCGATATTGTCTGTATTGTTAGTTTCTTACTGTCAGGGTGTTCATTTTTTCTCGAGGACGGAGGTGATTTTGGACGGAAAAATGGACGCTCTAACACCTACTGGACCAGTTTAAAATTTGAATTTTGTTCGTTTGTTTTTAACTAGTGATGTCTTATTCGAACGTGACTGGTTGGTTCTGTGTGCTACTCCCATTGCAGCTGATGAGTCATCCCTACGCTTATTCAAATTGATGTATGCTAATTGATAATGGTCCGTGTATCGTAATCAAAGTAATCGATCGGAATGTCTCTGTAGTATACATCTTACGTAATTCTAATTGCGAACTGCAGTCAAAAGGCTCGAACTTAACGGAAGCACAAGAAATGCATAAATGAGGCCTTATTGTGTATCATATTTAAAGTGCAGTTTGAGAAGAAAAATGCTTGCGAGCAGCAGACGATAAACATCTGGCTTCTCTTGATACTGCGGAGGAAGAACGCGTAAATTTTGGTTGCTCACGGATGTCTATCAGTCATCGGACTCCGTCTCAGCCCAATTTGACAGCCCGGGGGCGATTAAGATTAAAAATACACCTTATAAGTAACTGAACCACGCACCAAAAAGAAAACGCTAGGTCTCAATAAACTGGCAAAAAGTAGTATACAACATTATTAGCAAGCAGTGAAAGACACATAAGTTCAAAGCAAGAAACTTAATTCCGTTGAGAAGGAACATACATTTCTTTAATAAAATGAGCAATTCTAATTCTGTACTTGCCTGTAAAGAAAAAAAGAATGTACCTCTTTTCGCAGTTTAATTACATTAATCTCCGAAGAAGGAACACTTGTTTCCTAAACATTATTACGAGGTACCCAAGCAATTTTGCATCGGATATCTACCCTAAAAAAAAATTCTGCTTTCCAAAACCATACACGAATCATGTTTTGGAGAAAAACTGGACACAACTCCCACTGAAAAAAGTAGTATGGTAGTATTGCCAGATAAAAGTCAGCTTCTTTACGCATTAATTGTAGAGTGGGTAACCACGGCGGGTGGGATCCTTGGTGAACAAGTTTCCCATATCGGTATTGTTAAGATGGGCAAATCCTAACTGCAGATTTCAAATCTGGAGTCAAATATAAGACAGTAACCCAACAGTTCAATACGCTGACGTGGATATCAGCCAACCAATCAGATCATTGAAAGCGACGGAAATTCCATTTTTCTTCAAGGCCATTTTTTATCTACAAATAAAGCACGATTATACATTAATTTTCAGCGAGCGAATAAATTCGTTTCTCTCCCATCTTCTTGCTTTTTTTGGAGAAGTTTGTGGGTTTGACGAGAGCTGAAGGCAGGGAACGGTTTTTTTTGACAGTGCGACTTTTTCGTTGTGAAGGGTTGCTTTATCATCACAGTTTCTTTCACAATTATAATAGGCTTGGTAAACTAAATCAAACAACTGTAGAGACGCGTGAGCGATATACTCCAAGAGTGATGCTAGCATAGATGAGGCATTCACATTTGCATTGGCTTAGCTACAATGCACGCAACGCGATGATAAACTCAAAGTGAATCGAATGAATGGAATCGGCGAGTCTGTTCGATATAGTTCTTCAGCGATGTTGTTGATGTTTGTCATCGTCAGGTTCGGTGAATAAGACAAAACAAAGCATAAACCAATCCCTCATTACAACAGAGTATAAGTGCCAGACAAAGCATATTCATCTAGAAGCATGAACTTATCTTTAAGCTGTCTACAGTAGCATGAGATACCGACAACACTTTTGAAAATCTCCCAGTATAATTCATAGGTACACGTTCGGTTTGACGGTTAACGTGAAAAAAGATACAGTTGTTGTGATCACTGTGTACCACTCATATCTATCAGGTTCCATCAAATTAAAATATTACCTTTTTCTACGAAGAAACATTTGAGCCCTTTGAAGGCAGATAAATAAAAACACGAACAGGGAAATTCCCCAACGTTACTGATTATGGTTGTGTGCCTTATCCGACACCCTCTTCAACTGACGATGTTGAGAATTTTTTAATTCGCGAGGAAAAAAGGATGCGCTGAACCCGTTGGGATAAACCCTGTGGCGTCAATTATCCCAGGCAGGCTTTGCTACTTCCAATCAGTGGTAGACTTTGCAAATGAGGCTCCGTAAGTCAGCCGGTTATATGATACAAATTCGATGAAAACGGGATCATGCTAGATACATGGATATCCACATTAGTATACTTGAAGACCGACTGCCTGATAGTCTCGTTAATCAAATGGTGATCCTACCATACAAGAGCAATCAAGTGCAAGCAACAATCATTAAAAACGAATAGTTAACGAACATCATCTACCTGATAGGACGAAGGTTAACAACCATACAGATGGAGACGGAGCGTGTTAATCAATGCATAAGAGATGGTGCCGGCTGATGAACACAAGTCTTTGAGACGGGACTGCGAGTTGTTTCACTCACACCTTCAACTACTAAGATGGATAAAGTTAGGCACTAGATCCAACATACTTCCAACACGACTGAATGTGAACGAAAGCCCCAATATATATCGAATCAGTATACTGTACTTTGGAGGGAGAGGGGGCAAAACATCTCATTCATAAAAGAGTAACAGGGGTTAAAGTAAGCTAAATACACACGCGGCAAGCTAACAGATAAAGGCTTGATACGAAACGAACGTTACTTAACGCCCAAGAGACAAGGCATGGACTATAAAATTGAACTGGAAAGCGCTCTTAACTAAAGAAACTTCCGTGGATGTTTTCAAAATCTGCTATGTGAGAATGGAAAATATGAAATATCAAATGAATGCATCATGTTTAGATGCGAAGAGCAAATCACTCACCGCTTTCGAGTGCGGGATGATCGAGGTGGGCTTGGAGGTGATTCAGGAGGATTGAGCAGCGGATCGTTTAATGCCTCTTCATCAGACTCTGAGTCACTAGCGAATTCGAGACGTGGCTTTTTGAGGGATGGCTCAGTGGGCAGATGAGAGGGATTTGGCTCTGGGATGTTGGCACTGTAGAGCGGAAAATTATTGTTTAGGGATTGATGAAAAGATACTGATGCGGATGAAGCAAAATACTGAACTGACATTCAAGCAAACACGACGGTAGATGAGTGTATGAAACGTTCACTAGGTCATGTTTAAGAATTCTAACGGAACAGAAAGAGTTGGTGCGATATTTCCAGGACAAACGTTTGACACACTCTTAACATCTATGTGCCTATAGGTGGGCTATGATGGGACGTAGTAGGAGCCAGATAACGTCGTGGCGAGTATGCACACGAAGATAGACAAGTATAATCAATATATTCTTGTCGTATTAAGCTGTGCAACTGATGGACCCCGGTAGCTGAGTTGTTTGAATGCTGGTGCCCGCTTGCGTTCAGAAGGACTGGTGTGATAAATTAGGGTAACAACGATCATGACGTATTAATGAAAGAAAGCTGTATACCTGCCTTGCGTCTCCAGATTAATCCGTGATTCACGCTCTTCTGTTTTCCAGTTAGCCATTTTTTACATCACAATGTATTTACTATGATGTGAATTACGACGTCAGAAATGAGTTCAATATTGCCTAAACCTAGATAGAAGCGGGCACGTTCGGACACGAGAACTTCACTGATAGTGAGGCGCCGTTACTACCGGGTCACCACGAGTTTCGTTCTGTAGTACGCACTTGACGATGTTCGGAAAATATTTTCCAGGCTTGTGTATAAAGACGCGTCTAAACTGTTTCATTCCATTGAGTTTCAGAGAAATGCTGACTTGCGTTTGAATGTGTTGAATGAAAACTGATGTACGTTGGGTCGGTCAGTAAGGCTAGCGATAACCACGCGTGTTAGGTTTTTCGAAGGACTATTTTTGAGACATCTCCGCAATGTCGTTATCAAATAATGCCTCCGTGTGTATACAAATAACACGATATAAACAGTTCCTATTGTTTATAACAGAAACATCACTCCTGCACAGTCGTGCGCTTCAAATGCAAACACCTTCATACAACAAAGCCTTCTGAGAAAAGATACATGAGCCAAACTCTCGAAAAAATTAGATTCTCCCAAGAGCAACGACAGTTAAAGCTAAGTTAATGAACCAATCAACTGACTATACAAAAGACAAGATTGGATCTGTCAAAATATTCGGAAGGATAGCTATTATTTAAATATAGTGAATTAATTGCTTACGGCGAGTTTTGTGACAAGTAACGGTTGTGAAATCAGACAATAGTGAGAAGGCTGACGCCAAGTAGAGCAGAATTGTCACAGAAACACCTAGACATCCAAAAAAGAGTATTAAAAAAGACTATGAGGTTACAAGAAAGAAAAGTACACAAATAGTGAATGAGTGCCAGGAATACGCACGGATTAGTCATGATAAGAGACAAGTAACAAACAAGCTTATTTACGGGAGCAGCGGAAGCCCGTATGCATTTGCGCGCAGCTGGATTGTGTTGGACGCAGACATAGCGAAAGACAGCAGGTTCGTGACAAATATACCCATTGAAGCGGTTACCGTGTTACTCAAAGTAAAATTGAGTGAAGCCCACCCAAGTGTGCAAGTAAGACAGCTGACTTGCACAACAGAACCGTTGATTTAATCTTATACGATAAGCGGGGAGAATTGAATGGCCAGTTGGGCCACCCGTGATCACTTCGACAGGCATATTTGTCTCGAACCTGTTTTTTGCCTAAAACAAACCGGTTGCACGCAAGTATGTGCGTTCAGAGCGCAGGAAGTGTGGACTCTGGAAACATGACACTGACGTTGTGTTGTAACTCATAGAAGTATGGGAATGTCAGAACTACATTCAAGGACAACCGTCGAGAAAAAAACCCGCGGAGAAAACATGAATGAACGCAACTCCTCAGTAATTATCTCTGAAAACTTACTAGACATCTTGCCAGTGCCGTTTGCCGGCTTCCAAAAAACTTTGTGCGGGTATGTTGCTCAATAAGGCTGGCCAAAGCAATAGTCCCAGACCGATCGACATGAAACGACAGTACGCAGGCGAAATTATCGTCCGGATTAAATTGAGGCTGGGTTTTCGTAAGGGAGGGGCTGCTGAAACAGTGAAATTCACAAAACAGGCGGCTTGTAAAAAGTAACGGATAGTAAACCTTTGAGTTTGAATTCAGAAGAAAAGCTTTTTCAATTTCACTGCATACACATGAAAGGCATTACCACCGACAACCACGATATCCTGAATCACTACATCACTCCACTGGTAACCTAAGCATTAGGCAATCAGCAAAAAAAGCTCAAACGGCATTTTCTTTAGCAATGGCAACAGGAAAACACTGTACTCACGCAGTCAACGGTCAAGTCGGAGTTCGCATCGTTCTAAGATAGATTAAGCTTGGTCAACTGGATATCAGTGAATGGTCTAGTAAGTGACGTCTGACCTAACATTTCGGTCAAGGGAGAGGCTCCATTCATTGAAATGCCTCAGCGGCTATAACCCTCAAGAAGTAACGGCAGAGTAAACTTTGCTAGAACGGCTGACAGAAACAATCTGAAGTGGACGGTCACAAAAATGGAAAACGTCATAGTGAATAACAAGCTTTAGCGACTGCGATCAATTTATCCAGAAAGGTGAGTTAATATTCAAAAAGAAAACCTGGCATTCAAAAAATGTTACACCAAACGTCGGGGCATGTCCATCTAGTATATATAATGCAATATAGTATAGTGTGACATGGTATAGTATATATAGAATCGGATAGCTAAGAAACTCTCCTATTGGCCTCAGGTGTGAAGTTCCTTGAATGACTACACAGAGATATACCATGTATTGTAATATTGACGAAAGGCAAATTACGAAAACAATGCCGACGCGGTAAACCCAATATTTGATCACAAAAAACCATTCCAGTGATTTCTAAGGGTTGCGACAGTTAACTTTCACTACCTCCAGCGCGATTGTTAATAAACTGCAAACCCTGGCTGTGCAATATGACAAACACGAAGGTTTCTTCTAAGGCAAAAGGATCACAGTAACTCTACACGGAATTCAAAATGTTCGATGAAGGGTGGGAATTCGAGCAGCTTGCAGACAGCCCAGTCAGTCAAATGGCAAGACTGAAGCAGTGATCAAAATGGGAAATCGAATTTTGTAGCCTGTATAGTCAATAGAAAATGGCCTTTATTTAATGATACTCCAAAAACAAGGTATTTCCAACCAAACTACGGCGCACAACCCAGAGCACAAAATGCTGGAAAAAAGAACGTATACACATCCACCGACAATGGAACTTCTGTGACTACAAACTTCGAACGGGACCGAATGGCACGAGAAATTTAAGACGACGAATGATAAGCCAAATGAGCTACCTCGAAAGAGGAGTTTGTGGTTTGCTGACCACAGGTGGATGACAAGTAATGGGCAGCCCACGGCGACTGACACGCAGTATTCGATAACCGTTCCCTCCGCCAGTTAGCACATGCCAAGCAGACTAATCGTGCAAACAACACAACTCATCGACAGGCGTTTGGGGAATGTAAGCTCGGGATCGATAATCGAAGTAATGAAAATGCACACTTATCGGTGGCTAAGTCACGCATATTGTATGCCAACAGGGCGTCTGTCGTACCGTCTATTATTCAATGTGGTTGTAGAAAGGGTGTAAAAAACTGCAAGATGATCAAGTGACGACGTGACCGCGGGTTACGAATGCTTTGACTGCCCTGCCGACTAAGATCGGTAGGTGTCGTCTGCGCGGTTGGGAAATTTATGACGATCAACACCACTGGTCGAAAAGGATTTTGTATAGGCAGTGTCGTAGTCAGTGGTGAACCAACGTCGGTAAAGTGACTGACCTTTCTTGTCAGAGAAATTCGCTAAGTTTTGACTATTCTTCTTCATACAATTGTGGTGATTATTTTATGTCATTTCGTGGAATATCTTTACGATTGACAGCAGCCCAAACCATAGTACCCATGGGTATGATTGAAAATCGAAGAGATACGTAAGTATACACCTCCGAAAGAGGTGTTAACTGCAAATTGGGAAGCTCTCATTCATACTTTCTTCGTTTAGGATCGTGGACCATTTGGTCTACACGGGTAGCAATTAGCCATCGAATTATGGCAGCGCTGAGACGTCATGCAAAATAATGAAAACGCTGATATTTTGTAAATCTACGACGTTGGAATAAACGTTCCGTTGTCGTTAAACGGAAGGATGTATAAAGCCTGTGTGTTATCCGGTCCTATCCATGGATCAGAAAAGTGACCTGTTCGTAATGAAGATGTGAACAGAATGGCTGCGTCTGTCCATCAGTTTCGCTGTTAGCTAGACCTCATTAGGGAGAATGATCGCCCAAGTAATACGGCCACTCACCAGCGCGAATTTTTGAAAACTACGGATGTACGGTCAATCTGTCAAATAGTGGAAATGCAGTTTATGAACGTCGGGTTACATACTCCGAATGTCAGCTGGGCGTTTGAATAGAACTATGTCTCAAAAGCGGACTGTCAAGTTGGAACACACTGATAATCTGTTACCCTAATAAATGGGCATTGGCAACAATCGACCAGATGCAGCCAACATGGCAACCTATTTATTATTCTGCGTAATAATAACTAATACAGTAGTAAGGCGAGAAGCTCTAATTGTACGTAGCTGAGATGTAGACGGGACGTTGAAATTTTAAAAAAGAACATATCGTGTTAACCACTGAAGCCTGTAGCACAGGTCAACGGGTGGGTTGCAGCAGACTGGAACTATCCCTATTTACTGATCAGCTGGGATTCTGCTTATTTTTGATAAGCTTCCGTATAAAAAATACCCGATCTCAGAGATAATAACTTAGCTATAGACAAGTTCAAGGAGCTTTTGGCTGTTGTCTCACTTCCTCACACACGTTACGTTGCGTGTCATGGCGGCCCCACAGTTTGATCTGAGTGATGCTCATTGTCCCGACGTACCCATCAGAGCAAACAGAGAACCAATCCTGCAACCCGATTCAACATCCAGACACGCGCACACGGTCACAACCTACACACGACCAACTAGAATGTTTTAAATAGATGTGACTCAGTGCAATCGAACCACGGACGCGCCTGACCCCGGAGCAGAACATTAAAAAACAGACGGGAACGCGAATAAGAATTCTTGATAATAAAGATATAACGGATCAACTAGTCTTTCTCACTGATTATATTCGAGCTATTGTTGCCTGTCAGTGGGTACTCACATTTTTACAGACAAGAGGTATGTTACAGGCCCGAAAGGTCCCCCCCATCTATTGGTCTGCTCGGCAACTGATCTAACAATGTCTCACAGCGAGCGCGTCGATAATAAGTAAGTTATTGAGTCAAATCTTTTCGTCATTTTTAACGGATGAATAAAAAATGGCATGCAATTCAAAATTCACCAACTTCTTATGAAGGCACATACAAACGATGTGCGTTTGACAGGACAGCAGCACGGCAAACAGTGTACCTATCGCACAGCTATTCCCTCTGCTATACACAGTGGCGGTTAAGTTGTGCGTGTCGAATTCAGTTTGCCCGAAATCAAATCCCAGCAGTGTTCTGGCTGATTTCACTCATTGAAGCATTACAACCTTCAGCTATGAAGCATATTAAGCCACAACTAAAGGATATATTCACTGATTGTGCTGATCTGAATGGAACAGAATTGGAACTGCTCCGTGGAACGAACATATTTAAAATCCAAAACCTTAAAATGAACTTACTGGAATCCAATGAATCCTCATATTGATCGCCGCCAGGAAATGAGCGAAGTAATTCACTAAAGATGAGAAAATTATCAAAAAGCTTGAACCGGAAAAAGTACGATCGATAAAACTTCATAAGTAAGATGCCAGGTGAACAAAAATATGGATCAACACCCTGTTCAAACGACAGCACACCGGGAAAACCATGAGCCTCGGTACATAGTACACAATGAGAAGATGAGAGATGAGTTGTTTTTTGCTTACAAATCACAAGGCGTTTTCAGTCATGCAGTAAGCTGGGCTGTACGTAAGCTGGGTGATCGAGACTCGTACCAGCGATTTATTTGATAGTAAGAGTCATTACAACAGAGCTACCGAAAGCGGCTGTGAGAAAAATCCAGAGCTCAAAAAATGAGGGCACTAAGCTTGACGAGCAGGTGTGCAGGACACGTGCGTGTTCGGGTCGGTCAGCTAATTAGTGTTGTAAACCCTCCTAAACGATACGCTGTTTCGATCTTGACATCGGAATGCGCTCGACAAAAATCAGATTCTCGTCCCGGTAATAATTCACACGGAAATCTCCGCCCCGAATAGTACTGCGACTGTCCCCGAATTCGCTCCCAAGACAAGCCAAAAGACGCGTTCAAAATATAGAGCTTTGTTCCGCTCCAAAACGGAGTGTGGCTAGGGCGACAAGTGCAAGGTATTTATAGGGTGTGTAATGACCACACATTCCCAAGACATCAAGAGAGCAGTTGCCGGAAAAAAAGTTAGGATCGCTAATCAGCATAGCGGTATAAAAAGTCTCAACCGATTTGAACAGTTCCGCAAAGTAGGACTGGGTCAACCGTTTTTCTTTCTTTCTCATGACGGAGGCGCCTTAGGACGGTAACAAGGTGGGCGCACCAACAATTAGACATGAAACTTCATAAGCGTATTCACGTCCCTTTGATCCCTATGATTCAGCTGTTCCAGATAACCCATGAGGATGTCTGCTAGTACAGGTCCTAGTGGCTGCCCATTGCAACTCCGACAGCTTGTGTACAGAATGTTCCATCAAACGAAAACTGTAGGACAGATGTACATACATGAAGTAGTTTGCATAACTCGTAGGCTCGATGACCCCAAGTACCTATGGCATGCCAAAAACCCACACAAAGCGAACGTTCCGCTCAGACCAATTCTGTCAATGGTCAACTCACCCAATCACAGGCTTGCTCAGTGGCTTGTGGAAACTATCGAACCAGTACGATCAAAACGTAGCTGTCATGGCCTGAAGGACACATTTCAATTTGTGGATACGATTTCCGATGTCAATGTGAAACGCAAGACAATGACGTCTTTTGATGTACAATCTCTGTTCACTAATGTCCTCATTAATGAATTGATAGACATCATTTATGATTACGTACGTTCCGAGAATCTGCATTTAAGGCTTCCTCCAGACGAGTTATGCAAACTACTTCATCTATCTACATCTAACATACGGTTTTTGTTTGATGGAACATTTTATAGACACCATGACTTAGTTGCAATGGGCAGCCAATAGGACCTGTACTAGCGGATATCTTCATGGGTTATCTTGAACAGCAGGCCGAAGCAACCGTTTGACAGACGGAATTTTACCGATGATACGTAAATGTACTTTCATCATTTTCAATTCGGTGGCTGGAATGGACCAACTGTATGACCAGTTGAGCTCCCTGTACAAGAACGTTAAGTTCACGATAGAAACCGAAAGGGACGATAAAACTGCATTCGTGAATGTTCTGCTGCATAGAAACAGATGGTTCTCTGTCTAGAAGCATATACCATAAGAAAACTTGGTCTGGGCAATATTTACACTTTAAAAGTTTTGCCCCAATTTTATACAAACGTAGCCTCCTTTATACTCTGTTTTATAAGGCTCGTAAAGATTGTCATGTCTGATAAGGTCGGAAGTGAAGAACAACTCCTTCGTGATACACTGATTGACAACGGTTATCCACCTTGGTTTATGGAGAAGTACATTAAGTCAACAGGACATAATACCGCTGTAATAACTGCTCCACCGAAAAATGTCTACCTTCATTTACCATTTAAAAGATATGATATTTCACCTCTAATGAGACGAAGGCTTACAGCCGTAACAAGACGGACCTGCAACGCTGCGAAGGTGGTGTTCACTGAGAAAACCACGCAACTACCGAGCTCAGTGAAGAAGGATCCGGTCGTCTTGATCGCCAAATCAAATGCAATATATGGTTTCACTTGTGCTTGTGGATGCAAGTATGCTGGTCGCACATCGAGAAAACTGTGGACACGCATCAATGACCACATTCCAAAAATGGCTATGTACCAGCGGAACTGGTGTCACCCGAAGTGCAGTCGCGAAACACTTACAAGAGATGAGCTATCGAGTCTGTGGTGATACTGCATTTCATATCATATATCGCCCTAGAACGAAGCAGTCTACGGTTTACAGAAGCTGTTGCCATTCGTCGAACCAACCCGGTGCTGTGTTCAGAAACAAATGGTTATCAATTTATTCCTCCCTTGGTAATTTTATCCCATTCCCAAAAACCTCCCATTGTTTTGAACGTTTTATCTTATTTTCTACCATGTACTCGTCGAACAGTTTTGTTTCCAGTCCAGTTCAGAGGTACTTATTAACAGTCCCTCCACCTCTCACTTAACTGCCAATGACCATCTGACCGTGTAACATAACCGTCCTTATCAGCTACATGTTGCGTCATCTGAATGCCCTGTTCTTGAGTCTTGATCATTCTGACCTCGCTTACCACGCTAGCATTCTTCACCATTGTTACCATACCTGCTTACTACATATTGATTGTAACACTACTGATGAGTAGTAGGGGATTTTGATTTTTATATAAATTGAACATTACCCACAATTGATTGTAGCTGTCGCATTCCCATTGACTCTTCAACTGGCCCCTTTCAATGAGAAGCACTAGACTCGAATTTCGCCCTCATTAGAACAGGTCAGTAGGGCATATCCTTGCCCTTGCCGGGACTAGAACTCCGGCCAGGCTTTCATGAGGCGACCGCGTTAACCACCGCGCCAGGTAAGACCGAATTATCATATGTGAACGATCAACCACTTTCGCTTGTGATTAGTTGTTTATAGAAGGCGTCCAACAGAGCACAATCTTCATCGTCCAACACGCTAGTTACCATGCTACGGGCGCGCTCCAGTTTATGGGTAAGAATTCCAGTCAAGACCACCCCCAGTTTTCCGCTCACGTGTCGTGTGCACTTCTGCGTGTTTCATGTGTGTGATCGGCGCCGTCTATCGGGGGGGGAGGGAGGGTTTCCGCCGAACATTCTTCGTCCGCTGGTTCGATTTCGTTGAGCGATGGTTCGTCCGGTCGCTCGCGTTGTCCTTCATCTACCCACAGTGGGCTTTCACCGTACTCCGCGACGGTGTCGAGATATCCCTCCGAGTGTTGGAATAATCGCACCTGCGATTTGGTCGTCCATCCTATTTTGCCTGCCATATCTCGCCCGTTGGTCCCATCCAATCGAGCGATGATTCATCCGTCCGCCCACGCCGTCCCCGATCCGCTCGTTGTGGGTTGTTGGACGTCCCTCCTCTCCGCGTTGAGGTATTCTGCCGCGTTGGAGTATTCACACCTCCGGCCTGATAATCCACCACACAATGATTACACTGATTGGCGTTAAACTACACTAATTTCGCCGTAGCAACAGATGAGATGCGAACGAAATGTCCGTGCACAAAACATTTTACGCTGTACAATTGGCCTTTTTCAAATGTGCCCAATCAACACGTCCAGTAGAGCACATAACTGGTTTAACTAAAACAAGCATACCAGTATCACCGAGACAGCAGTATTCAGTGTGAAATGGGAATAGCCTTGGATGATTAAATTAACCAATATCAAATTCTAGTAAAAAAAAAACGACTATCGCAGGAAGCAAGGGCGCATACGAGAGTAGACGAGAGAAACAGAAACGTTGTAATACCCTAGAAATCGTGTTGCGTTGTCACACGCAACGAGCGAATGGACATACCGTGCTTCCATGAAATGTGACATGCGCGGACCGGCTTTGCGCACCAGAAATTGCAAATGGAGAATTAAACTTTTGAATGCGAGCAAAGTAGAAAAGCATGGTGGTAGAACTTGGGCGACCGGAAGTGGATCAGAAGTGTAGGTGTCAGAGTAATGCGTTTCCGATGATGATGATTGTTGTTCTTGTGTTCGTCGGCAGCTGCGATGTCGTTTCCGCCCTCGTGTTCGTTGTGGTGGGCTTGTAAAACGTGACAATTCAAGCAAATTACTAGAGCTTGGCTCGTGGCTCGTGGAATCAGTCAATTTCAGCGCGTGTTTGATACAAGCCCGTGCAGCGAGTGCACAGTGCGATCGAATCAGTTCCGATTTCTGGAAGATTTCTTTGGTGTACTCTTCGGGCAGAAAACGTAGTAGTAACGGTACGGAACAAGTTGATCCAGACAATTGCTGCGCAACCTGAAACCAAAATACACGGGCATCTATTCAAAGGCGACAGGCTATTGAAACAAAGCGCGCCTTCAAAACAATAAGCGAATCAAACACATTTCATGAGAAGTGAACGATTCAACCCAATCAGAACCTATGGCGAGTCCCAGGTGTAAAGGGAACGAAAACAATGGGTAAACTATTGATGTGCAAATCCGTACGAAACTAAGTCCACACATTTCACAGTAACAAACAAAAAACCAGTGTTTATCAGCAAAGCAAAGATAACTGAAGAGCGACACGAAATGCTTCGTTAGACTGGAATACTCACTATGACCGCTTGTCTTTTCCCAATCCAACCAGCCGGATCTAGCGCATAGACATCCGAAGAGAAGCGGCGATAACGGCCGTACATGTGCAAAAGCCGCTTGATTTGCAACAATTTTGCTCGTCGAAGCACGGTGAGCTTGTGGCGTAATCTACCAACCGTAGCCGTCTTGGGTGGACAAGAAATGACAGAGATGGTGGGATTGGCTTGTTCCAGATGGGGTGTAGTGGAGGCCTCTACATGTGGCGAGTCCGATGAAGTTGGTTCAACTGAGGGGGTTGCACTGGGTTCAGTGGATGAAGAAGTAGCGTGTAGTTGAACTGAATCCAGTAAATACTTAGGATTCCGGTTACGAACGTATACTTTTCGTGTCATAAGGCGCGCGATGAAAGGAGCAACCTAAAAAAGGGAAAAAACAAATCCCCAAAGATCACCGAGTCACAAGCAATTCATGAGAAAGATAAACACCGTTCATACGAGTTACGATTACTGTGGAATATAAAAACTGTGCTCATCGGAAGTGCAGCAGGAAAAAGGATTGTCAAACAAAGCGAGAGAACAAACATTTCCATAGAATGTTCTGTGGGAGTTCAGTCAAGCGCACGGCTAGTGGTAAGTATTCATGTGCATAAGACCACCGACCAACTTCTTTTAACGTGTTCCCAGACTAATGGACGATTGTATGCACTTTGTTTTTAAAATCACGTGCTGTGTGGAGAAACTATCCTAATATAGTTCGCCTGAGGCGATTCGGGTTCGAAGCCGATAGAAAACTTACTGCAGTCCAGTACATCAGATCTTTGACTAACTGGCCTCACGTCGTTCACTAGTTTAAAGTACTGAAAGTTGGAATCCAACAAAGTTGGATAAAGAACGTTATAGGGGAATCGTAAAGTGCTGGATATACAATCGGCTGCAAACGACCAATCACTCACGTAACCGGACAGCAATTCATCATCGTGAGCGACTAACCGGATATATATATATATATATATATATATATATATATCATCAACACCATACGTATGAATAAACAACTGAGTTTTAAAGGAGAGGAAGGCGGCATCCATGAGACTGTTTCTTTGTGGTTTTCACTACCCTGCCTCATTACTATAATCCCAACCGGCAAGATGTACACGATTTACAATCTCCAGTTGATCTTAGATTTCTCATTTGTCTCATCACTCATTATCATCGTAGGCGGCAATACCTCAGTGGTCCCCACGAATGTTTAACTGTCACACAACCACGAAGGAAAAAAGCAAACCATGTACAGGAAGAGAGAAGAAGAAAAAGAAGGGGATCACTAAGTGGAACCAATCAGTAACCAAACACGATATTTACTGTTTTAGATAAAGCGTGTTTTACGAACATTCATCTATTCTCGATAGTAATGTTGCAAATGTCGAAAGCATTCAAGTCAACGTGCGAAATATAGGCTTGTTCCACTGAGTTAATTCAATAGGTAATCTAACCATTGTCCATTGGTTAGTGATATTTTGACGCCAACGAGTTGTCTGTTTCATGTGAGACAATACCGACTCTGTAATTGGTTTTACACATGACAATCCAAGTCAAGATAGAAAGTAAGAGAATAGAAAGTCGCTTCGTCCGGTTGATCGGAAGAAACAGTATGCAGTACAACTACACAAGTCGTGTTCGTTTCACGATGGTGGGGACTACAGAGGTGAAAAGACACATTAGAGGAATACGTGGTAGATTGGGTTCAATGGTATGAGCATTGGTAATGCGTGTTTGCATGATTGACCTACCTGTAAGGCGAGGAAGGCTAACGAAGTGGGACAGAGGAAATCAGACAAAGGCAGCCTCGCAGACGCCGTTCTACTCTCGGTTGCAAGATGTGGGCAACTTCTCGTTGATTGCTCGATTTTAGACATGAAGGATTCATGAATAGTTTCTTGACTCTAATATAGGGGTTTCGCTACTATCAATGATTGTATGGTAGAGTTGGTCATTATCGTTACCAACAGATTTATTACTGTTAGTAATGATGCAGCTGGAGTCTATTTAACGCCGTCTCATTTTCGAACATCACAATAGTAACCCCACCGAAGAAGGCGACTGAAACGAAGTTACTGTATAGGGACATCCGCCATATATTGTGCTGAAACACAAGACAGCATTCTGAAACGGTCACTTGAATAGCACCATTGAATTGATTACTGTTTAATTTCGACGGCCCTTGGTTAGGTGACTATCCCGACTTAAGCGTCCACAATTTAACCATTTGTTCCAAAAATTACCTGGAAAAATTTGTCCCAAAAAAAACAATCGGTCCGACTTCTGTTCCACTATGCAGTACCTGGTTGTGAAATTATAAAATTGTAGATAACGTACAAAACATCCATTTTCCTCTCGTGTTTCCGATGACCTGTAACTGAACGAGTACCATACATTTTTCTCCAACGTTAAATTACTCTGTTCGACTGGAATCAACACCCTCGATCATTAGCATCTATGCCCAGCGCGCCACAAACACTTTCGATATTAGCGGCTACCTGATCATTTTTTAAATCGATTTGAAAATTTTGTGATTCGTCTGTTCATCTGAATACAGCTGTTATATGAAAAACAATACAGAAGTTGAACATTTTTGCAATCCAAACGATTCAAGATTTGCCCGACCAAGGTTAAACACTGAGTCGTCATTGAAATTTACGATTTTCTCAGATGACGATCACATTTCTTTATCGTACACTATGACTCAAGACTGCCCGTGAATTTTGGCAGAACATCAAACTCGATCACAGGCTCGGACACAGTTTGACTACATCCAACGAGGTCGTTATCACTGATTATCATCTGTGTCCATTCATCTCACTTGCCTTGTTTATGTATTTATCACCTTTTTCCACAGGTAGAGTTGCATACGGATGACACTCCCAATCACTGTTGGGAGCAATCAACCAATTCAATCAAGACTCGATGGATTAATGGGGCTAAACAGTCCAACAGGTCTCTTCCACATACACAAAACGCATGGTCATCGTTTGCAGGTAGGTAGCGGAAGCGATGCCTGATAGCTCGCTGAGTAGACGAAGCAGATGAACAAGATAGATGGGAATTGGATGAGGATAACAAACGAGAAAAACTAGTAATTTTCAGGGAATAACGTGGAGATCGAAAAACCGTAGACTATATCTGAAGCAGGTGGTCACAATCGTGAACCAAATATCGCCTCCTTTTTGCATCAATGTGGGAAAGGAAGAAAAAGAAATGACTCACTACGCGGAAATACGCCAACTTGTCAGATTGTTTTAATACATCCTGTGTCGCCGGATTGTTAAGTGCCTCATCGAGAGCCAACCAAAAAAGCTGATCATTGTTTAACAATCTCGTGGTAACGTCAACCCGGTCGAATGAGTGTGGAATAGGCAGGCGGCGCTCAGTTCCGAGATCACCCATCAGTTCTTGCAGTCGCGGATCATCAGCACACTTATCCAGAAGAAAGCGTTGTCGACGACCAAAACGAGCATCGGTTTGATAAATCAGAAGAAAAAGGCAACGACGCACCGGTCCAGCAAGCACTTGTTTGAGCTGAATAGAGGGAAATAGGTTGGGAGCACTCCAACTGTACAGGTCATAATGGAAATCGGACAAAACAAGCAAAATGGTGTAGGATAGCTACTGGTGGCTAACCAACGCCTCAGCTTCAATGCGATCCGTTGCTTCGGGATCATGAACCGTATGAGTTACTAGCGTCGCTGGTCGGTGTAAATCTGACGTGAAAAATGCAGGACACTCGCTCTCATCTCGCTGCAACTTCACATGTATGTACTAGTCTTTCGGTATCGTTCGCCTGAATTGCACTTGTCAATTCTTTGATTTAACACCAGTCTATACATCACCCGTGGCTTCACTTGATTGGACACCAAATCCTGAGCACTGCACACGATTGGTGATAAGCAAACGATTGAGTCAGCCGAAAGTTGCACGAAAAACAGCGTTCTCATCCTCGTACGTTAATGACGAACAAGTTAATCATTTGCTAATGATTGTTACACACACCGTTATTTGCAGTTTTGATTAACTCTGAAAGACATTCTTGTTCAGTTGGCTGTTACGCATGAAAAAACGTCCAATGCAACTGTGATAGCTTACGGTTCAGTAGTCTCAGGAGATATTCAACCGAATTGATTCGATTAACATCCGATGTCAGATTACAACCAGCTAATCGAGCAGATCAAAGCCAGTGACTAACATTTAGAGAACACTCATACGTCCGCACAAGATTGTACTCGTGCACTTCACCATTATCATAGTGAAAAATTCGATCACATTGGCTGGACAACGTTGGAAACAGATTTGTTTACAAAAAGTTTGCTTAGCAGACAAGAAAAAATAACCCAGATGGTGAACACATGAATCGCATCACAGTAGCTTTTATGAGAATGTTCAAGGGTTCAGAGTATAGTAACGTGATTGTTCTACCCCGTAATGCCAAACGAGTGTCGGGGGACGTCCACAACAGACAAACGATGTCAGTTCGATGTTTCCAACAGCGGTCTACCCTAGCCGCGTGTGGCTACGAAACTTGGCCTGTTTGTATAGATGATGCTCAACTGATGTATGTTTTAGGGTTTGTAACCAGTTCCCGTGAGAAAAATTCTTGTCTGTCTCTAAGCCCTGCCTACCTCATCGCTGAATATCACAAGAATTGTAACATATTAAGAATATTTTCGATGAAAGAAAGGTGCGCCGGCAGAACATGATCGGTGTAATAATGGTAGTTGTGAAAGTATGACGTAAGTTCGAGTATGCACTCTGTAAGTCATCTGACCGATATTCCCTATTAAAAACTTGTTCGAGATTAATTAGTGCCTAATAAATCAATCCGTTGTTTCGAAGACTTGGAAAATGTTATTTTAACAGAGCTCGCCGCAAATAACTTCTTGACAAACACCCATCGACGTAATTAACGTCCTTTTAAAATGATACGTCAGGACCATTATAATCCTCGGCAAACTGTAAACATTGTTTTCGACATCGTTCACTTAAATATAGTTCACGTTCCGTGGGCGCCAGCCCAGACTCAGGGACAGTAACAATGGTGACAAATAAAGTTGGTCACTTTTCTCTCTCCCGTTCTTTTGAATGGACACAGTAGTGGGTAGTTTCCATACATAACAGTTGACTTTCGAAAGTCAAAACGTGACCTTCGGTGAGAATTGACGTTCACAACTCAACTTTCATAGCCCACGATAAGTTGGTCTAAATAAACCTTGGTTGGAAACCTTCAATTTTATCACAATGATATACGGTCAAGCGCTATTGACTTCTTCCAAGCGTCCTGTGATCGTGTAGTGTAACCAAGCAAACTATCTTATAATTCTACAAACATAATTCAAGTTGGCAGATTAATTTTATCCCGTAAACCATGATGAGTACAAATCAAATGCATTAAGTTAAATAATCCAGGTTCAATTTTTAGAAATATCCGGGCGCAAAATATACGATGTGACCATGAAGCCCAAGAGTAAAAAGTTGTAAATCAAAGTAGTAGAGTGGTTACGATTAAAACAAAGGTAAAGTTAATTGTTTATTGTTTGCTTTTAATTACAGGTGCAAAGCTAACCTTAAGAGGGGTGGAGGTGATATTTTCTTCGTTCTCTGACAAGTATCAGCAAAATAAAATAGATCACAGAAGCTAACCGGTAATCCCATAAAAATATTACAATACTGTTGTAAGCATGAATCAACAATTGTATTCATAGTTTAAGGTTCGTTCACAACTCACACACAAAAAATTAAAGCTACTACTCCATTTGTTTCGACCCAACCTATGTGTATATAGTGTCATTCGTGTAGATATTTGAGAAGGTGTATGTCACAACTCACTTGAGTGTACGATACCAATTTCCTGGCCTCAGTTAACGAAAGCTGTGCAGACGTTTCATTATTCATGTCGGAAGATTTCAGACCATCTTGCTTGGGTGGTTGTTTATACAGTGCAGTGATTCGTCTGGCAGACATACGGGTAGACAGTGGACGGGGGACCAGCAAACCGGAGGCGAGATCGTCAAGTAACTGAGCGAATTCAGTATCACTTTGATGACTGACTGAAGAGTGCGCGCTGGACGGGTCGACGGTCCACGTAGTAAGCTTGACCAGAGAGAGAGAGAGAGGAGGAAAAAATACATATACATCTGTTACACTGAACACAGAATCCAAGATGTCATTAGTGATATGTACAGATGATGATTAGTGTTCTATAAGTAGAGCACAGAAACACGGTTAAAGGAGCAAAAACATTGCGTAACCTGACCATAAGTACTCATCGCGTGGCGTCAAACACAGTGTACAGGTCCAGATTACGAGCGAACCACATCGCCTAGGTATTCGTTTCGTACTACACCGTTATGAGCACTACTAAAGATCAACTTAAACAAGAAGTACCTAACCCGCGTGCGCCTCTAACAAAAACGGTCTGTCCTCCAACTCTTGTTGACGATAATTACAATATCGAACTGTCCTATTGTTGTAAACCCTCCTAAACGATACGTTGGTTCGATTTCGGTACAGTGGTGCGCTCGATAAAAATCGGATTCTCGTCCCGGTAATAATTCACACGGAAATCTCGGTCCCGAATAGTACTTCGACTGTCCCCGTATTCGATCCCAAGACAAGCTAGAAGACGCGTTCAAAATATAGAGCTTTGTTCCGCTCCAAAACGGGGTGTGGCTAGGGCGACAAGTACAAGGTATTTGTAGGGCGCGTAATGACCACACATTCCCAAGACATCAAGAGAACAGTTACCGGAAAAAAAAGAGTTAGGATCGCTAATCAGCATAGCGGTATAAAAAGTCTCAGTCGATTTGAACAGTTCCGCTAAGTAAGACTGGGTCAATTGTTTTTTTCCTTCTCACGACGGAGGCGCCTTAGGACAGTGACAGGGTGGGGGCCCGAACACCTATCAAATGTAACTCTCAGGCCCTTACCGAGCACCATTTTCAGTAAATGTCTTGCAGGTCTCATAACAAATATACCTAATCATGGTAACACTCAGCCGGTAAGTACCATTCAGCCTCCGACCTCATTTGTCATTGTTTAGACCAACAAAGCGAATTAATATAGGTGCCTTCAACGTTCGCAGTTCAAAACAAACAGGTCAACAGGCCACTCTCGCACGAACGTTAGATTAGTTGCAAGTCGATGTCTGCTGTATCTCGGAGACTAGAATTCAAGACAGTAGCCAATGTATGGAACTAACAGCACCCACACTATCTACCCGATACCGGTTACACACTTCGGGTGATTCCTCAGCCGCCGCTACCGATCAAGCTGGAGTAAGTATAGTCCTCAGCACCACGACTGCAGCCGCATCCGTAGATTCAATCCCCGTTAACAGTAGACTGTGCCGTTCGCTTGAAAGCTTCTACTAAGGCCAGCACTGCACGCAAAATTTCAGTAAATCTCTTCGTTGTGTCTGCTTATGCGCCAAGTGACCGTAGTAATGCCGGTGTCGGGCAGGTGATGGCCTGGCATAGAGAAATAAAACCGTTGGCCATTGTAGATCCGGTGCGTCTTCCGGGCTGCAGACCTCGCGACTCACAGAGTCGGTGGCTTGAGACGTTAGATGAGATGGCGGCTAACCGAGCTCAGTAACGTGAATGTTATCGTTGTTTGGTCGAGTTGTCTGTGAAGTGAGTGCATTTGTTGGCGCGGGGCAGTGAAAGCCGTAAGGAATTTGTCTTGCTGATGACGCCTTACTTTCACTTACAGCTCGGTTGTTTGTTTGCAAGGTGTGGGCAAGTTACTGTAGAATGTCTGAGTATAAAAATAGCAATTGGGAAATTTCAACTGGGTTTCGACTGGGCAAAGTGTGTTCACGTCGGGCACCTCAACAGTACTGACGTAACGCCCAAGGTAGACGGAATTATTCACCATTTTCAACGGTTCATCATTAACAGGGAAAGCAATTTCAGGATTTACTAGTTTTGTAATCATACCTTGATAAAGAGATGCGGTCATGATCAGTGCCTCTCGTGAGTCCACAAAAAGGACATCAAGGTGCTCATTGAAGAAAACTAACCAAACAGAAGCGAGGCAATGACTACATCAGAAGCAGATCTCTCAATAAATCCACCAGTGAGTGGTTATACGAAAACGTAGGACTCACCAACCGATAGGCTTCAGCTTCAGGATCTGAAACACCGCTGCTCCTCAACTGCGAGATGAATTGCGACGCAAACGGGGAACAGAGCAGCAGCTGTCGTAGGTCTGTCACCGGCTCAGGAGATGGTACGACCTGCAATCGATCGATGGTTACATCAAGAGTTCCATATGTAAGAGAGTTAAAAAAGGGAGATGAAGCAATTGCTAATTTAAGCCTTTTCATCGTTTCATTTAACGTTCTCCTACAGCACAGTCACTTGGAAAGCAAACATTAACTTACAAGTTCGCCTGTGGTTGGCTGTTGAGAACTATTATCCACTCCTAAGAGAGGTGAACGCATGGTCAAAAGATTGTTTGAACTAGTGGATTGAGATGTGACGACGTCACGAAGTGCAGTCCAGACACGGGCCCAACGGACAAGTAGGATAAAACGTTGTCGAAGAGACTGTACAGAGCGGCCTGGGAAGTGCGGGAGCAAGCGATGGTAGGTACCTATAAATTAATATATAGGAGAGCGCTGAATGTAGACCATAAAATCAGTGCGCAGAGAAAACGGAAAAGTCTTATGGAGTGAATATCAACTGAGTGTACTCAGATTAAAATATGAGAGGATGACAACAAACATTTTTGATAGAGAATACTTAAAATTTTGCACAACGTGCTTGAAAAGGGCCAACAGAAAAGTTAATAAGCACGATGTGCGATAGGACACACTCCAAATACATTGCACTAAGCACGTATAACGGAATACAAAAGCGCAAAGCAGAAAGTACCAGCTAACGACAAAAGTGGGGATGCAAGTAAGACAAACAATTGTTCAATCCACCAACACAATATCTGCTACAACTTGACATACTACATCAAATGTGGACTAAATACCGCTGGGGTACCCAAAATCAGATAGGAACAGAAGCAATAATCAAGGTTCGAATCAGGTGTCGTGGATTTGGTGGCGGACGCAAACTCAGTCACAGCGAGCACACCAATGCTAAATGGTGCAACTTAGTGGCACAGCTCAACTAGCAGAAACAAGGGCGAACACCGTCAACAGGATCGGTGGCCACAGCAACAGGACGGTGGTTGCTACTGCGGCTTGACTATCGCAGAAAACGGCCCTAGTTTTCAGATGGGATGAGGAAAAAGAATTTATCCATAAACCACCTATCAAAACTTGGACAATTCAACTCAAGTTGCATACACTTTTATACACAAACAACTCTAATCCGAAAGATAGTCGACATCATCATTATAGCTGCCGTGATCCCGGCCATAAGGTACTATGGCTCGGGCCGTTGTTCAACTCAACCGTGGCGTGGAATATCCTAGGAGAAATCGTTACTAAGAAGGTTGAAGATTACCAAAAGAAGACTAAGCGGAACAACTAGAAATGGTATGGATACAGGTACGTCATTGACTGCGACACTCCGCCATCTCGGATAGCGTCTCTAACCAGTGGTGTGAGTTATCACGTGGACCCCATCTAGGCAGGCGACACCTACTCACTTTGCTCAACGGAGCAGTCAAGGTCTTCATATTTAGTGACCACGTTGTTGATTGACCACCACGCGGTTTTACCCAACTGTTGGTGGCCACAGCATATAATGCCCGGTACGATGAACGACCAAGTGACATACGGAGTACGTGACCTAACCATCGCAAGCTGTGTGCCGTGATTGATCGACCAATTGATCACGCATCCCGAGCGTTCCGGAATACGCGTCGGCGCACTGTCACATTGCTCACGCGATCAGTCCACTTAATATGGGCCAACTGGCGGACAACGATGGTAAAACACAGCAAGCCTGTTAATATCTCCTTTGCGAACAGGCCACGTTTCCGAACAATAAAGCAAAACAGAACGTGCACAGGCATTATATACCCTTCCTTTCAGCGACAACCGGACGTCGTTTCGACGCCACAGATGACGCAGTGTGGCGAAGGCATGTGTTGCCTTTGCTATCCTCGCTGATATCTCATCAGCAATATTACAGGCTGACGAGATGGTGCTACCCAAGTATGTGAAACTGTTCACAGTCTCAAGCGAATTACCTGCAATAAAGTAAGTAGGAGTGGAAATGCCCCAGTCTTGAAGCAACACTTTGCACTTTGAAGGTGCGAAGCGCATTCCATACAAACCAGCTCGATCGCTCAACCTGTCCAGCATGGTCTGCATGTTTTCGGCAGAGGGGCTAAGTAAGACAATGTCGTTCGCATACTCTAGATCGGTCAATCTAGCATCAGGAAGAAGCTCAACACCAAATTCACTGGACTCCTCAAGCGCAATTTCCAGAATGTCGTCTATGACAAAATTGAACAGGAAGGGGGAAATCGAACATCCTTGACGAACACCACTAGAAATGATGAACACTCGAGACAGTTGTCCACAAACTGCTTGCACAGTGGGCATACAACGATCTCAACAGATTCACGTGTTTCTCTGGTACTCCCTTACGAAGAAGACAGTTCCAGAGGACGTTACGACCAACCGAATCGAAGGTAGCCTTTAGGTCTGAAAATACCACAACCGTCGGCTGCCCATAAGAGTGCCGATGTTCCAAAATCCGTCGCAAAGCAGAATGTGATCAACGCACTCCCGACCGGATCGGAACCCTGCCTGTTCTTCGCGTATCTGACTTTCCCTTGGCTCAGTGAGCCGACGTAATAAAAAAACCACGACCTTTATAACGCTTCAATAATTCAGGCTGCAGGACACCTCTGCTTCCGAAGAAGAGCCGTCTGGAACGTAATAACTGACCATTCGGTTCCCGTCGTCCATATGGTCTGGTTGAGACCAGCCAAACTGTTCTTCGAAAAAAAAGTGGTAAGTCAGCGCCAGTTACTAGTGATGAATGAATTATCGTGTTCGCATATGGCCTCATTTACACCGACTCGACAGCCAGTACAACCACGAGTCAAGGAAAACAGCTTTGTTATTCCCGCTAAAAAGGCTCGTTCCATCTCTCTTGACCTTTGGACTAAGCGCTTCTCACGGTTTTTGCGCAAGCTTTCAGTCAGCTTGCGTTTGGGTTCTCGACGGTCGTCGTCATACTCGGGACCAGGCGGAATCGAGTGTCGCTTGTCCACAAGGTCTATCGATGTAACAGAAATCCAGTTCTGACGAAACTGAACAGCTTCTTCGGAACATACCTGTTCACAGGATGCTTTCATAGCTGCGGCGAGTTGTTCTCAGTGTTCGTTAGGATCTCTCATCCGACTAACAATGGGCAATTTGTTCATCAACGCTTCCTGGTAAGCGTTCTTCACAATGTACTCGCTTGAGAGCTTGTTAAGTATCTTGCACCTACGAGCGTGTGCCCGGACACCAAACATACCTCCAAGCCGCTTTCCATCTGGAAAAAGACCAAGCTGAGCATTCAAATCGCCCGCTGGTATAATGATGTCTGAGTGCTTAGTTTGCCTCAGAATGTCAACGAGAGCGTCATAGAACGCATCTTTAGCAACACCGCAACAGCTATCCGTTGGAGCGTACGCCGATATATAATGTACACACAACGCCTTTCTGATTTCCGTCGACGTATTGAGTCTGACAGCGCACAAGCAACTGTTCACTGGAATTCAATGGAACAAACATTGCTCCCCTCTGGAAGTCAGTGAGATTCCCTTTCCAGTTTGACCATGAGATTCAGCTTCAGCATCACCAGAAACCCTGAGAGAGAAGTGTTTGGATTGACAGTTATTTAGAATAAAGCTCAAGTGAACAACAGTGTTAGAATCATAGACTCGCGTCTCCGACACACAGCACACATCAAGTTCCAGACTTGGGAGACTAACTGCCGGAGCAACTTGCTGACCGACTTGTCGGAGAGTGAGGACACTCAAGGCGCCAATGTTTACCAGTTGTCTTGGTCTCAGAAAACAATAATCGGCCAAAGGTACATGGAAGGCAGAAGACTTGGGGATAAAATAGTAGAAGAAAATCATGATGGATGAATAATGTCATTGTCAGGAGAACGATAACTTGTAATACTTCATGATCATTTATACAGCAGAAGGGCGTTGACTTGAGGGACCCCACCCGGAGCCTCTGACTCAAAAGTCTGACCTGCGAAACAACAGGATATAGGGTTGTCTTGGGGGACCCCACCCGGAGCCAATGACTCAATAGTCTGACTCAATTGGCAGTGAGGGGCTTGCCTAGCCCGAGGGCGCAGTGAATAAGACATTGATGTCTCATTCTGATCACTGCTGCGCGCAATGGATGTACTCGAAGCTACATCGGGCTTTTGGAAGATAATAGATGTTTTTCGACCGTATTGGATAATACGCCGGCGGTCACGATCAACCGTTGGGCGATCGGAGTGCTTTTTGTTTGAGGGTACCTTTTCTAACCCCCTTCTTGCTGATACGGAAAGCAGCAGTGCCGCAACCATAAAATTAGTTCTTCTGTATGCTCATAAGATCGTGCCTCACTACCTAAGCACTCCTAGGCGGTCAGTAGTGCGACATACAATCCTATGAGTGTAACCGTTTTGCATCTGACTGATCTGTCTGACAGGGTTTCATCTGGAAGGATCGAAATCCTAGTTAGCATAGCCCGATCACCTGTATATGTAAGGTAATCCGAATGACGGTGAGGTCGGATCCACGCGATAGTGTTTTCCTTACGTTTTTTTTACACTTCAGTGCCACTGTCTTAGCAGGGATGAGTAACCTGGGTTTATCAGCTACAAAACCAGTTGTAACAGCAACTTTAGGATCTACCTGGCCTTCTAGAAAAAAATAAGTGATGGATCACTCGTGCTCATATTTGTACAAAACTACTTCGACATACTAACAGGCAATTACATGAGAATCAGTAAGAAATGAGAGATATGGCAAACCAGTGCAGCTAATGTTGGAACCTTTGTCGTATTGCAGAATATCAAAATACCGAAACTATCATTGCGGGTTCGTAACTCTCGTTGTCTCAAGAGACCTGTATCATTATTTTTCAACAGTAGCTGGGAATGGTCAAGTTAATTTTTCAGCTTTTATGCGATGGATTGTTCACCGTCACATGAACCGGACATTGTCAGGATGTCCAAACCTAAACAGAGGCAGTCGTGGCTACCGGGTACAAAACCGTAATCAGGTGGTTTGTAACCGGGCACCGTTTCCACTGAACCACCACCGGATCACTTGCAAAAAGGCTCTTAGCATTCACGCCGATGCGCAATCTAACAGAACTTCATTACCTGATGGCAATTCACATTGAAATATGCCGAGTCCAAATCTTTCTGGTTTCAGCAAACATCAATAAACGAGACTTATTGTCTACCGTATATCTACCTGAGCAATCACTGAACGTGTTCGTTTTCAATGGAAATTTCCAAGAAGACCTGCCAATAGACTTCAAGCGGCCAGACTATCCATCAGAATGATGAAAGTGGAACCTTACATCAGTGGTGCGCAACAGTTTCATCATCAAACACAGCAGGGAACCTTGCCTGAAAACCTTTGATCGCTCTAATGAAACGTGTTTTGAAAGTGTGCTACTTGCCACTATACGGTCAGTCGTCGCATCACCTTAAAATTACGAAAGACTTAGTGCGGCATGGTCGCATGAGGAATTGGCCGCACTGTTAGATCCTTGGATGAGACAAGGCTTGCAGACCAAGATAGGCCTTCAGAAGCAGGTGTTGGGTACATCTGCCACTGGATAGGCAGGTTACCTGACAGAATGAGTTTAAGAGCACCGTGTCAGTTTCGCAGTCAACAATCGAATCACACTAATGCGCTTGCAACTGGGTCGATGTAAGTTCGCTCCGTTTTTTGGTGTTCATGGTCAAAATAAGTGTGGCAACGGTGATATAAAGGACCGATTTCAAGATCAGCTGTCTGCCACAATCCGTGCCACATTGATGAGTGACCAATTGTCTGTTCCGTGTGATCTAAACGCGCGGGTTAGGCATGTCTCGGTAGCCGGATCTGAAGTTGATGGACCCCGATACATTGATATATTTAGCCAGAACGGTAATCGTTTGTTTCACTTGTGTACTACTCGCTAGTTGTATATCACAAACACCCGATGACAGCTGAATGTCAGCGACAACACGACGTGGACTTACACACGAAGCAGTCAACATCATCTGTTAGACCACCTGATCGTGCGACAGCGTGGCATTCGCACAGTGCGTTTCACGCGAGTATGCGTGGGGCTGGATGTAGCATTTATCATAGGCCAGTATACGACAAGCTCATTACAGACCAGTCAGACAGCAGCAAAAACAGGATGTCAGAAGGCCAGAGAACAAAAGGACGAGGATAGCATTTTGGCATGCAGTTGCCGCTCTTCCGAAAGACGCTTCTGTATCTGACACTCCTTGTTAAAACCTAAAGGAAAATATCACGGCGGCAGCCACCGAAACAAACGGTATCCAGTGCCAGAAACGTCCGTACTGATGCGACGACAACAATGCAATTATGTTGAGCTATATACGAAAGAAGAATGGAGTATTTGTTGTTTACATAATGGATCCAAACAATGAAGACAAAAGAACGTTCGCCGTCAACTCGCCGAACAACTGTGGGGGGTCAAAGGCAACCGGTGGAAAAAGCAAGATGAATTAATGCAAAGGTACGCTGACAGCCGACGACATAAATAGATCCCGAGTTCGCTCAAGGCGATTTTTGGCCATCCAGCCAGTCCAATAAAGCACTGAATGACAGGGACTCGACGTTTGGTACACATCATCGGATGACGTCATGAAATTCTCGCCTAAGCACTTCGGTAGCTGACTAAACCACCCGACCACAGTTGACTAGGGTTACTATGAATAACCTGCCACAATAAAATGTCGAATCTTCACTTGATCTTGCCCCAAATTTAATAAAGGTACAGAAGGTTATCGGGCAACTGCGAAACGAAAAGAACGTAGGCGGAGATAGAATGCTAGCGGGACTTCTGAGGAATGGTGTTCCAGTTTTAGAATGTGTAGTGTCCCAGTTGGTTCATTCCACCTGCTGGCAAAAAACAGTCTTTCAAAAGTATAAAGATGGTCCGATAACACCTTTGTTTGAAGGCAAGAGTAACAATTAAAGCACTAACAGTTGTTGAGGGATCAGTCTGTTAAGCTGCGCTGGAAACGTGCATACAAGAATGCTGCTGAACCGATTCAGTGTAGAAGTTCTCGAGATTGTCCACGAGGAGAAGTATGGATTTAATGCAAGTCGCAATACGACCGTCATAATGTTCACTGCTCGACAGGTCCAGGGTAGGTGCCGTTGAAGTAACAAGTCACTGTATGGCTCCTTCGTGGATTTCACTAAAGCTTCTGATTCCGTGAGCTACGAGGCACTGTAGATAGTGTTGGGTAACTGGATATCCAAGTAAGTTCGTCAACGTAATTAGAATGCTGTGTATGGGCACAGATGCAAAAGTGCAACCGTGCAAATTGACTTCTGATTAATTTGAAATTGTTACTGGTTTGAAGTAGGGCTGTGCCCTAGCCGCAACTTCACCAAGTTTGACATTAATGAGAACAGCTGCTCTTCGGAACTCAGAGGACGGTCCTGAAGGTGAATATCGCACGGATGATCGCTTGCTGAATATTCTACGTTTCGGCGACCAGGCCGATTACGTAGGTCGTCCATCAATATGTTGTCATTTGCATGTGATAATCTATTTACAAACAGTTTTTGCTACCGAGGCATCCAAATTTGGTTTGAATATCAACCCGGGTAAGGTATTTTTTTTCTTTTACCCTTCTTCGGGCGGAGATCCTATGCTTACACCCGAAATCCACCCCAATAGACATAGTGTGGATAGCTGCATGGACTTGTTTCTTAGGCGGTAATTTATTGCGGGCTCGTGTAGCGAAGACCAGTGTCGAGTTCGGACAGGTCATTAACATACTCACAGCATACCGTCAGCAAGTTGAGTTGTATACTGTTTCGTTCTTATCAACCAGAGGTTGCCGTTATTTGATAAATCAACAACTCTCCTTTACAAAAACTTAATTCACACTTGTCTGTCACCTTTTTCCCCTCAGTTTTATCAGTGCATTACATGCTGAACGTTTCATTTGGTTCTCAGTTCAAATTTATTTTTCTTCCTCCTAGTCGTGTGCACCATGCACTAATAAGCGCTCCTCCTAACATTTTCAATACCCTTCCTTTTAGCTTAGATCCAACCGTTGGAATACTTTTATTTCCGGGAAACAGAACTTTTACTTTCATACAAGTCTACAATACGGCTAACCAGTGTTGGTCGTCTGGACCAGGAATGTCTCCAGTCTGGTCTTATTCCTTCGGGTTTACACTAGATACGTTGTGCGTGAATGGAAAGAGTTGTGTAGTCAATTCTGATGAGAGTTATCCGTAGGTGTTTTTTTAGCTTTGGTCACTGTGACAAGCTGATCCGAAATCAATGTCGTCAATTGTGCGTGCTTTCTCATTCCATGTCTATCTGCTATCGAACCGAGCTAATCAACGATGGAGTAAACATTTGTCTCTGGTCGGTTAGTCTTACAATTCGCTCGTCATACAGAGTGCATGAACATGTTCGATCCAGAAATAGCCATGGCTATTGTTTCACCCGTGTTTCTGATGACAGCCACTGTGAGTGAAAAACTGTTGAGACATTACAAATGTAGACAGAATAACATCGGAAAGCATGAAGGCCAGATACCATCAGAAAAGTGCTGATCTATAAAGACGTTGCATTGGACAAACATGAGTGCATAGTCTAGCAACTTGAGTGAGCAAACCTATTTGGTCCGCACTGTCCAAAATACGCCATTTGGACTCATTAGTGCACATATACTTGTAACGGCCTATTGCCGTGTGCCAACACACACGCATGTATTCGCTGAGTAGTCATCATGCGTGCTAGTCGACAAACACGTAACTATTCACGCATGTGTGATTAAATTTGTGGCCACATGAAACAGCCTCTAACTCCGTGCCTCGGAAGGTGAACGCTTCAGCAACACGTCAAGTCAACAGACGGGAGGACGTCATCCACATCACAACTCCACAGCTACACATCACATCAACAGGATCTTGTACCCTAAACATACCCGATACATTCTGCATACCGACGGAGCGTCTGTTGCATCGCGCATTGTTCAGTGGGGCTACTGACGATTGGAAGAAACCGCAAGGTGGTCAAACGATGACGCAGTAACGGATGTTGGGAGCCGACCGTCCGGCATAATGTGATGATATCCAATGAGTGCGATTACATGCAAATATTGATAGTAGTAGACCATCACGCATTTGGAATCTTAAACGTTAACGGCTACCTCAAACGAACAGATTTTGTGATCAGCTTTGTGGAAAAAAATGATACACATTCAATCGATGTTAAACGCGACTGTAAAGAAGCTGGATAGTATATATATATATATATATATATATATATATAATATGGTCAGCACCGTTGTCAGAAAAAGTAACGTAAGTAAAAGTGCTATTATGATAGAAGCAGAACATTATAACATACTCACTTAGACGGTAGAACGGTCGCAAGTTGACGAAGGTACCTATTTTTTCTCCTTCAAGTCGCAGTCGATACAATTTTCTGTCTTCCAAATAAGTCCATGGTTGAAACTGCTCACATAAATTCATATAACGACGTTGACACGTTTTCACGGAACGGCCAGGGAGCGCAGTGGCTATGAGAGCCCAGGATCCAACTCCGACTCCAGTGCCCCTTCCATGGCGACCTCCAGCAATCCCGTGACGCTGAACCCCCATGAGTAGTTGTAGATCCTCGCTGGGTGAAAATGGGCGGTACGATGCAGTGGCTTCCATTACAGACATCAAACTGGACGTCCTGGGATTTGTGGGTCTTTCGTCCTCGCTTGACTGAGCAAACGAGGGACAAATGACCCGGGCACGTTGCATACATTCACCCGCGGTACGTGTCGTGTGCCCAGCAGCCACCGCTTCCCAATCGATCAGCGACGGAGGATGGCGTTCCAACAGCTTGGCCAATATATTCATGAGCATCGCGTCCTCAGTGATGGACCACGGACGATTCTGAACAGAATGAAAATATGAGTTAGCCAAAAAGAACAACAAAAAGGTGTGTTCGAACACAAAAGTAAAATCAGCAGCACAGGCGAATGCGGCAGAAAACAAAAGCGACCAACTGTCTACCACAGACACTCACGACTTAATACCAAAATGTACCTATATTGCGGATCAGCTGCGCTGTGTTAGCCCCGCGTTAGCTTCGTCTGCGTAGGACATAGCCTACGCCTAACAGACTGAATGAGATGGTTAGTTTGCGTGGTATGTACTTTGCACCCTCAGGGCGTAACACTGCTGCAGAAGTGCGTTGGCCTTGACCATCACTTTTATATTGCAGACAGGCTGTTTAAGACTGTCGACCTTGCTGACAGTGTTTATGAAGAGAGCGAAGGCACGTGATGGAGTTGCCAATCTTCTCCACTTGCGCTATCGCAGACGTCCAGTAACCGATTAAAGACAGGGTTTACAATGCCTGTGGATGTTTGGTTTTGCTCCATGTATCAGGGACCTAGTACATTCATATGAAAGATGCATTTACACTCTGTGTATTCGGTCACCGTTATCTCCGCCAGTAAGCCAATATCAAATGGGTTGACCGTGTGGGCAGCTCCACAGTCCGTCCACGAGTACATGGGAAGTGTGCAAGTTCGCGACCAAATCATTCTTTCATTTACAACAGCCATAGACCCGACCAGAAGATACTGTGGCTAGGACCGTCGGTCACCGCAAGAGTAGTGGGGAATAGCTCACAAGAAAAACTTACCAAAAAGGATAAGGGTTGATGAAACAAAGTTAGGTGGAATAACTAGGAACGTAGACACTTCACCGACTGCAGAACTGCCACCTAGAGTAGCGCTTCAAGCCAGCGACTTGAATGATCATGAGAACCCCATCGGGTAGACGACACCTACCCACTTCACTCAAAGGTATAGTCAGAGCAATCATATTTTATGACCACATTATTGTTGAATCACCACGCGGTAATACTCAATTGTTGGTGGTCTCAGTACATAAAGTCCGGTGCGTAAAATACATGACTGGTGTGTGACCGAACCATCGTAGACTGTGCGACCTGAGGGATTGATCAATGGATTGCGTATCTCGAGAGTATCGAAATACGCACTGGCGAACGATCACATTCCTCACGCTACTATCCCACCTAATATGGGCTAATTGGCAGAAACTATGACGGCCAAACACAGCAAGTCTGCGTACGTCTTCACAGCAAACATGGCACGTTTCCGAATCATTGAGCAAAACGGAATGCATTACACATCTTCCTTTTTGGCGACAATCGGACAGCGTTTCGACATCAAAGACGGGCAGATGATTATACGAAAAGTGATGTATTAACTAAAGGAAGTTGAAGCTGATGGTTTGTATTCAAGAAACTTAGAACGTAACTTCACAATCGCACGGACGATCCTTGGAAAGCAAACACGAATAAGCGATGCAGGAAACCACGTCTCATTTTATGGCGCCACTTTGATTTGATGTTTCTGTACAATTGAGAAACAACAACTTTGAGTTGTTACATCAGGTTGAATTTTTCAGATTTTTAAAAATAAAATGTGTCGCGTTGTTTGTTCTGTGATTACAGGTGCGTACGAAAGTTTGGCGATACGAAGGAACGGTGTCCGTAGAGTTACGAAATGGTGTATCCATGGTGTATCTATCACACTGCAAACCGGATAAGAGAAAGTGACGCCTCTATACCTGACTGCCTCTACACGCAGGTGGATACTAGGTTGTTGGGGTGAACGAGCAACGGCTAAAAAAGATCGGGCACGATGCAGACAAATGAGAGTATAAATTACTGTTCACGTGGTATATCAAGCGTCACAGTGTTCTGGCTACTATATGGCTCTAAGCCACTCGTCCTCTCAGCACAACCAGAAAGTACAGCCCCAGATAGGAATACACGTTCGAGGTAGACGAAACGCCAGCAGCTAACCGCTATGTTTAGCAACCGATAATGTCACTGCGCAACTCACTAAGATGAAGTCTGGATTGAGCGTCGATTGCCAACGCTGAAAACAAGCGAAAGCCGTGCGTCCGGAATCCAACTTGCTCGCGATCTCTTCCCATTTGCCATGCTGACCAATGTGACCGACCAACTCGACCAATTTCTGATCCTCTTTCGCAGTCCAATCGGCGATATTACAACCAGGGTGCAGCCGATGGAGCCAGACAAGACGCAGGTTCACGTCTGTTACGGAGCCATTGAACTGGAAACGAAAAATGAAGAACCTATAGTGGTCGTCTGTTCTAAAGACAAATGAGTTTCTTTATCACGTGTAACAAATCTTGTCAACGATTTAGCTAACGAACAACACATAACGAGCTGAAAATTGCGTGCTGTTTGGCATGACATTAGTTGTTTAAAAAAATCGGCGACAGGTATGCATACGTACCATGGGGGTAAACGGTTGAGTCATAACATGTACAACGTACACATATATGTGGCGTTCTAGTGGTATACTGTGTGCAACATTTAGGTTGAACAATTAACCCGTTGGCCAAAGCTCGACAACAACATTCGGGACAGCTGGAGCTGGGACGCACTGCCACTACTACTGTCATAAATAGTCCGTCTTGAGAGTGTGCTTTCGGAACCATTAGCGGATGGATCATTGGTTTATAAACTGGCTAGTCAAAGCACAGATACCGGTATTAGTAATGCTTGTTACCGGGGTAACAATTACGGTAGATCTGGATGCACATACGATGTAAATCGGTGGTAGCAGGGCTGACTACAAAACATATTATGGTGGACTCAAGCTCATGCTATTTTTAATGTCCAAGTTTTATTTCGTCGAAATGGTTGGCGTTATCCAACAGACCGCAAGAAAGTACACGCTTTGTAGGATTAAAAGTTCTTGACACGGCTTCGACTACGAAAGTACACACGTATACTTTCGCATAGATCCAAACAAAAGGACATTTACAACAGCTCATTCCTTTCAAAAGTCTAAACAAAACGGTCAGAACACGAACACTAGTGCATGCATGCATTTTGTACTGACTAGTCAGTACCACATCTACAGTGAAATGAGACTTTTTTTATGTCAAACAGTTTAGGAGGTAGGAGGGATAGTTAATCGGTGGGTTATAAAAGATCACTAAGTCCAGGGAAGGATCAAGTTGACGAGCAGGGTCGACTTCAGTCGACTGATTGGGACCGCCTCAACAAACCGCAAGATTATTGGACTGGAGTAACGTGAGAGGATTTTGAATGCACAAACTGGGTCGATAACGTGATCAGTGGTCACGGTATGTCTTGCGACTGCGACCACTGGTTGTTTACGTGTTTCAACGACACTACCATTCTTCTGTAATACAAAGTTCTGCGCCCATTTAGACAAATACTCCTTCACTTTGGAGACAAAACACCTCTCGGTTCTGCCTATATAACTTTCTTTGCAGTTACATGTAAATTGGTAGACACAATGTGTGGTAGCACCGACAGGCTGATCTCCTTTGATTGAGGGAATAGGCAGCTTCTGGGTCCTAGCTAATACACAGAGTTCAGCTGCGTTAAATGTTCGTTTAATCGAATTCACTAGTCGTTGAGTTGTTTGATGCATTTTATAATCACCTTTAAAAGGCAGCTCTATATAAACCTTCTTTTTCCTCACCGTGAACACCTGTTCGGACGGTAGTTTCGGTCTACTATGCCTTTCTATGAACCTTTTTGGATACTCATCAGATTATAGTACAGAAGTGATCAAGTCTGATTCATCCACAAGATTATCCTGTGTACAGATTCATCTTGCTCGTGTGAATAGTGTATTCACTAGTGCGCGTTTGTGGTGGACCTGTGTGAAACTACTAAAGTTCAGGTATTGACCGGACCACGTGGATTTAATAGGGTCACCTTCCTGGTAACTTATGAGTATGTCCAGAAAAGTCAAACTACTATCAGCCTCAAATTCACACATTAGATTCAGGTTGAGATGACAACTATTTAAGCGCCGAACTAGGTTAGCTACTGCATGTTTGGACTGACTGAATACTAGTGTATCATCAACGTTGCGTTTGTAGTATGACAGACTTGCTGCTTGTGCTTAACTCCTGCTCAATTCTTAACATGAAAAAGTCTGCTAAGATAGGCTCTAGTGGAGTTCTCATGGCTACTTCATCCATTTAGCGTAGCACCGATTAAGAAAACGGGAGTCGACGTTTTCAGTGCATAACAATAAAGTTTCCCCAGAATATCACTAGAGAGCGGCAAAGTAGTGTGTCTTTAATGGAATAAGCCTGAAACTTCTGTTTTAATGAAGTTAGGATGGTGACTAACCGGCGTGCCAACTTATGGTATGGAGAATTAGTTATCGCCCGAATAGGCTAAGCGGCATTCCAGACTTGCGTGTCTTAGGGAGGCCGTAGAGTTGAGGTGTTGATTACCTACACGGTTTAAGAGATTTGAACGTGATGTCATCAGTTACACGCAGTTGTAAAAGAAGCTGAATATGCCTTCCTAGATGACTTTCTGTTTCGGTAACGTTGTGCACTGTATCTATTTGCTGAAACTTCCTTTGGTCCTCCAATACTGAGAGCATCTGCACATACGCGTCTCTGACAAAATTACTGCTCCAGAGCTTTTATCTGGCTTAATTATTACAACATTTTTTATTCTTATTTGGGTTCGCTTAATGATTGCAGGAGTTGTTTTATGATAGCACAGCGGCTTCTGGTAAACGTTCTTTACATCCTCATCGCTCGAATGCCAGTATCTTGCATTTACGAGCGCAGGTCCTCTGGGCAAATGATAAAACGAAACGGGCACGCACAACAGCATGGTCCGAGTCCAGGTGGTTGCTCCAAAAGGCACGATAGTCCTTGACAAAGTGACGTCACCTGTAACTAACTGCTATATAATCCAACTGTGTCCACGGTTGGGAAGCACACGGTGGTCTCCAAGTAACACAGTGCTTTCTCCTGTGTTGGAATGCGGTGCTCGAAATATACAGACCGTCGGATGCGCACAGCTGCAGCAGTCTTTCGCCATTATCAGTGCGTTGTGCCCGGACACCAAACATACCTCCTAGCCGCTTCCCATCTGGAAAAAGAAGACCAACCTGAGCATTCAAATCGCCCGCTAGTATGATGATGTCTGAGTGTTTAGATTGCCTCAGAAGGTCAACGAGGGCGTCATAGAACGCATCCTTGGTAGCATCCGAACTGCTGTCCGTTGGAGCGTACGCCAATATAATGAATATGCAACGACTTTGATTTGCGTCGACAGACTTTATCGTTGTATTGAGTCTGACAGCGCACAAGCGACTGTTCACTGGGATCCAATCGAGCAAGCATTGCTCCGCTCTGGAACTCAGTGCGATTCCCACCCCAGCTTGACCACGAGATTCAGCTTCAGCATCACCAGAAACCCTGAGAGAAGCGCTTAGATCGACAGTTATCTAGAGGCGAGCTCAAATGGATAACCGTGCTAGAATCGTAGACTCGCGTCTCCGACACACTGCACACATCAACCTCCAGACTTGAGAGAGTATTAGCCAGAGCAGCTTGCTGACCGACTTGTCATAGAGTGAGGACACTGAAGGCGCCAATGTTTACGAGTTGTCTTGGCCTCAGAGAACAATAATCGCCCGAAGGCATATGGAAGGCAGAAGAAATCGGGGGGAAAACAGTAGGAGAAAGTCGAGATCGGTTAGTAACATCACTGTCAGTGTCGAGAGAACGATAACTTCTGATACTTCCCGGTCGTTTATGCCGCAGATAGGGGTTGACCTGAGGGATCCCACCCCGAGCCTCTGACTCAAAAGTCTGACCTGCGAAACAACAGGATATAGGGTTGTCTTGGGGGACTCCACCCGGAGCCAATGACTCAATAGTCTGACTCACTTGACACTGAGGGGCTAGCCTAGCCCGAGGGCGCAGTGAACAAGACATTGATGTCTCATTCTGAGCACTGCTGCGTGCAGTGGATGTACTCGAAGCTACATCGGGCTTTTGGGAGATAATAGATGTTTTTCGACCGTATTGGATAATACGCCGGCGGTCACGGTCAACCGTTGGGCGATCGGAGTGCTCTTTGTTTGAGGGTACCTTTTCTAACCCCCTTCTTCCTGATACGGAAGACAGCAGTGCCGCAACTATGAAAATAGTTCTGCTGTATGCCCATAAAATCGTGCTTCACTACCTAAGCACTCCTATGCGGTCAGCAGTGCGACATACAATCCTATGAGTGTAACTGCTTTTCGTCTGACTGCTTCCCTTTGGCCTGTCTGACAAGGCTGCACCTGGAAGGACCGGGGTCCTAGTCAGTATAGCCCGCCGGATCAAACAGTACATAAGCCCGACCACCTCGTCAAGACGATGTGTCGCAGTCAATGGCGTACTTGTATCCATAACATTTCTAGTTCTTCCGCTTAGTCTTCTTTTAATAATTTTCAACCTTCGTAGTAACGTTTTCTTCTAGGATATTCCACGTCATTGTTGAGGTGAGCGGCGGCTCGAGCCACAGTGTCTTTTGGTCAGGCTCATGGCTGTTATGATGATGATGATGACCGTACAACCAAGGGAAGCGTTTATTAATTTTACATCCCTTCTAATCAACAACCGACATCGAAGCATGCGAGCTTCATTAGCACTTAAGTGACAGGCTTGAGTGTTGCAGGCTTGCATTTGAAGAAAAACCAAAACATCTCCATCTACCATATTAAGTGACAGAGCAGTTACATTTCCAATTTGTAGACTTCAATGTGTCCGTTACCGTGTGGCATACATGTGAAATGGACATTTTCAGGCTGTCCATGTTTAGCATGCACTTGCGACCTTGTAACTGGTAGTCGGACGTTGATACCATTAAACTACTGTGATAAAGCAGAAACAACCAAATTCACTAGTGAACTAATCTCTCCGAGAGTATAATGAGAGTACTTAGTTTTCTCAAAATTGATTCAACTGCTGGATCCTTTTCCGACGGTCTAACTGCCCTAACTAAGAGCCAGACTGTACCATTCCCACCTTTACTGTTGGCGTCACGAGCGTTGATCGGAAGTTGATCATTGGAGTTCACGACCCTATCCTCTATCTCTTGACTGTTGTGTTGTTTCGTCAAACTTCAGCCTTGCTGTTGTCTATCTCCCATAACCAAGCAGCTCATCTGATTAGGCAGGACGGATTGCTATTCAAACATATTTCAACTGCCGCTTTCCCACAATTCCCTCGACCCGCCACCCACCATGACGGATGCAAGTGAACCTTGATCGAAGGCTTAGGGTCCAGACGCTTTTTTCAAAGAGCGATAAAGTATTGAACACGTAAAACAGTATTACACACTCAGTGAGTGATTGATAAACTTGTTACTATGATGTCTTGAATGATACAACCTGGTGAATGTCCATATCAGCCTACTTGATAACAGCTATTGTAAGTGAATTATGTGATCCCTTCCATCACTTCCAGGGAGTGTTTAGAAAAGGATGGAGTGGGAACTGAATCTTCCCTGTTTTCCAGTAGCCCATTTCAATTCGACAATCCAAACAGTGTAACTTATGGAGTGATAGAAGTGATCTAATTGAGTGAACATTCATTTGATCACGGAAGTTATTGAGTCTCAAAGGTAAAAAGAAATGGTAGCTATCTGAGCGCAAGGGACATGGATTTGAAACAGGTAGGTGATATGGGATAAACAACTCTAAAGACAATGGACTTTAAAAAAAATTATTAAAAACGGTAAGCGGTAACAAGAATTTCGACAAAGTTGTGGCTGGCCTGTACAACTGGGAAACCTTTCGACTTATGACTGTCTGAAGTCAACTTGAGACGGCCATATTCGAACCTGAAAAGCTTGGTAGACGTAGAACCCTTCAAAATGATCAGCTCCCAGAAGCGACTGCTGAGTTCGATCTCGGCAACTGTCCACTGCATAGAAGTATTTTACACCAACCACTTGTTCGACGTACACAACCTCCTCAAAAAAGCCACTTACACAATCATAATTCCGGCTTACAAGCCAAAAGATATTATCGCTTGACTGGCAACACAATTGCTTTCAATGGCATAAGATAAAATTCTAAGGTCCACGTCTCGCGACTTGATCTGGCTAATGCGCATCGACTAGTACGTTGTATACAGGTCCGGTAAACGTCGACAGTGATTCACACGGTTGTGAGCATGCTGCATGTCTGGTACACGGCTCTGCAGTTATCTGAGCTTTTCCTAACTATGAACACAGGTATTTGGCATTTGATTTCCTAGCCCGCACATTTTGAAAAAAACTTGATTTGAAACATCCTATAGATGTCACTAAAATATCGAAAGTAGACAAGAAAGACATAAATCGAACTTTGCTGACATTATGTACCTCAGGATGACTAACGCTTTTTGGTGCCCTAAATCTCACAATGAAAACTTCCCAAAAGATACTCTGATCACCAAGTAGAAGTGTCGACGCTTCCAGTGCACACGTTTGTGGTTCTTCATCGTTCAAACAATCCTCAGGCGAACAGACGAATAAATGTTCTCAGTTAGGCATATGAACGAATCTCAAGAATCGGAAGGTTCGTGGGCTTTTGTTGACATAAGATGTTTGAAAATTAATCCATGTCACACCGCGAGAGTCCCATCGGAAAAGCAGAAAAGCATCATTGTACTGTATCGTCCGAGATTCATCATATCCATGGGAATAACTCTAGCACCAAACGGATTACTCACATTGCCACTTGGTATCACCGTAAAAGTACTCACAACAGAGCAGACTGGAATTAATACTCTATCACACACTGTGTCGTTCCTGTAACAAAATGAATCTTTTAGTTCGTGAGTAACGTTCCAACACTATGTCTGATATTGGTCGTCCGCTGGCTGTCTCAACTGAGCTTTGATACCAAGCGTATTGTGTTTGTAACGTTGACTCGTACCGTCCAGCCAGAACCGTTAGTTTAATCAAACACGGATGACCTTTGACTGATTTGCGCACAAGCCACGTCATTGTGAACGGTTCTACAATGGCACTGAACATTTATGGTAATTGTTCCGTATGACTTCCTTATAAAACATTTCACTTGTTTGCTGTGTCAACCGTCTTCTTGCATCTTTTGCAGGTGGCAAATGATTCCGTGCACAAACAACGTTTCATTGTTGTGGAAATGGTTGTGAAGGACAGCGTATAAAGAGATTGTAGAGCCAGTTCCACGCACGAACGGTAAACCGTTTCTTGGTCGCAACACTATAGTCTGCTTCAAGGTTATTGCATGTATTAACCGGAAATTAATTTATTAAATCAAGGTGCAAAGTCTGAGGCTGGCGTTTCCAAAGTAGCTCATTGATAAACCTAGAAGAATTTACACTGTGCAATACTGTATCCTGTCAAGTACTATATAGTTTTCTGATTCATAGCTAAGACCAAGGCCTCTTACGAAGAGCGAAGTCTTTTGAAGTGTACCACAAAACACGGATGGCGAAGAAATGACTAAAATAAGTACTGTCCTAAACGAAAGCCGCCCTGGTGCCACAACGGGAGGCATGCGTAGGTGCATACCGGGCTAATCCTCTTCTGCAGAGGTACAGAACACATAAGCATGTCATGACTTGCTCGAAAGTTACTTCTGTCAAAGCTGGCTGGAGTCAAGTCTACAGCTGGCTTCTGTAGACTTTTCATGCAGGATGAGCCACGACCAATACGTTACACCTCCAAATTCCCTATCGGCCATACTATGTGTATATGAAGATCGTCCCGTGATGACTCAGTGAAGGCAAAGCATTCGGGAATACTATTGGCGGTCATGACTCCACTCATCTATTGAAGCCGTTATTAAGTATTTTTCATCATATTAACACCTGAAGTTGACACCGTGACCGAAAAATGAACAGATAATCGCTCAGTTCAACCCGGAACAAGTTAGTTTAAAGCAGTGTAAAAAGTTATCGACACACGTTATCGCAAGGTAATTAATTCGCCCAGAGTGACATCAGTTGATGTCACCGAGCGAGAAGTGGATAACTAGTGTGTGGATGCGTCTGCCGAGATCCGGATACATGTTCTGAGTGGAAGTTCTCCTATGGGTAATCTTCAGTGTAGTAAGTATTCTTTTTCAGGTATATACCGCAGTGAGCTTCGAGATAGTGAAATGTCCATACGCTAGTTCAGAAGCTATAGCAGTGAGTTGGCTTTCTACAGAAGCAATAATTTTGGGTGAAATGCATACTCGATAGACGTTACAAGCAGCACATGGAAACAATCGAAGAGTACGTGTACCTAGACGCGCGACTGATAACATTTAACTGTAATATGTGATCTTATCTTGGGATACGAGTGGAGCAATCCATCGAAATAAGTGAGCATGAATACTATTGTGGTGGAGTATCAGGCCGGAGGTGTGAGTATTTCAACACTCGGCGTAATACCTCAACGCGTGGGGCAGGTACGTCTAAAAGCTCACAGCAAGAGAACCAGAGACGGTGTGGGCGACCGAATGAGTCATCGCTCGACTGGGTCGCACAAACGGGCGAGACATGGCAAGCAGAATAGGATGAACAATCAAATCGGAGGCGCGATTATTCCAACACTCAGAGGAATATCTCGACATGGTCGTGGAATACGGTCAAAACCCACAATGGATAGAAGGCAGACAACAGGAGCGACCGAACGAACCATCGCCCAACGAAATCGGACTAACGGACGATGAATGGCAGACGAACCCACCCAACCTTCCATCCCCGATAGAGGGCGTCGATCACACACATAAACTTGACAGAAGTGCACATGACCTGTGAGCGGAAACCGGGGGCGTTGTGGATCGGAATTCTGATTCATAAACGCGAACGCACGCGTAGCATGGTAACTAGCGGGTTGGGCGACAAAGATTGTACTTTATTGGACGCCTTTTCGCTACACTATCTCCTGTGGAGGTTCGATGGCATTTACAAACATCCGAAGCGCAACTCGATGTGTTGCGGGAAGAAGAAAGCTAGAGTAAGATATTTGCACACCCTTAACGCTAGCTGTGAATTAGCTTCATACACAATCAGGAAAACAAACCTCTATCTTTTGTGCCATAAACAACGCGTAAGCTAACACCAGATGCAACCATGATAGCCGACTGAAAGCCCATCACGATCAACACCGGCAGCAATGAGTAGCCAACTCCATTCTTCAACTCACTATAGATATGCTGTAGCTAGGCCTCAACTATGACTACGTACGCTTGCCTCTGACACAAGCAGTTGACATCTGTGCCCATGCAGTCTCGATAATGGGAAGTGCATAGCCTGTTCACATTCAACATACATTTTCGTCGTTTAATCTCAAACGTAAGAATGACTCTGAACGATTTATTTTCTCCTCTCTTTACCTTCCAGTACAAACTGGAAGGGCATTCTAGGTAGATACCACCTAGACGTGAGCTCGGGCTTTTGTTCATCCCGTAAACAGATGGAATATAATTAACCAGAAGGCCTTCCAAGACGTGAATGGTATGCAATAGAAAATGTATCCGCAATAAGGGCCACCTTCTGAAGTACATCTGAATGTTGGTTTACACGATGGTGAAAACTGGTGATAGCGTGGAAAGTAGGCGGAACTCAGAACTCACGAAATGATTGTGATCCGACAGAAGATAATGTCACTACTCTGGATGAACAAAATAGTAAATCGTTGTTCAGAAGAAATAACACGCCTGATACTGGTGGCCGTTTCTAAATGAATGCAGAAAATAAGCACAAAAAGCAGCGTTATTCTGACCGAAAAAATGAGCTTCTCAGGACGGAGAGACGAGTCAAAAGTTCTACATGAGAGTGGAAAACCAATGTGATTCCTTGAAGTACATCATTGTCACCACCGTCATAGACAGTAATACACCAATTGTTCACACTGATGCTTAACTGCCACATAATCACGAAGGAGAAAAGAACCTTATATAAGAAGAGAGAAGAAAAAAGAAAAGAGGAAGGGACCTAACCACTAAAAACAGCTACGTTTATATTCAAACATACAACATCAAGCCGCCTACTCATTGCAAACAAACAACCGAGCTGTAAGTGAAAGTAAGGCGTCATCAGCAAGACAAATTCCTTACGGCTTTTACTGCCCTGCACCAACAAATGCACTCACTTCACAGACAACTCGACTAAACAACAACAACATTCACGTTACTGAGCTCGGTTAGCCGCCATCTCATCTAACGTCTCAAGTCACCGACTCTGCGAGTCGCGAGGTGTCCAACCCGGAAGACGAACCCGATCTACAATGGCTAACCCCTTCGCGAACGAGTTAATTTCTCTACGCCAGGTCATCACCTGCCCAGCTCGCACCCCACGCCAGTCGGCCACAGCGTCGGCAAACAGTGCTCGGTTTGGCAAACGACTAGCTGGCATCCTTAGTACATGACCTAACCATCTAAGTCTGTGCAAATGTAAGGACTGAACAAAAGCATTCGTTTGACAATCACTACCAAATAGCCGCTTCCTAACATCCTCGGTGCTTACTCGCTGGTGCCACTCGACACGAGCGACTGAACGGATACAGCGGTTGTCAAACACCCGAAGATGGTCCACGTCTTCTACCCTGACCAGCCAAGTTTTGCTGCCGTGAAGTAACACAATCCTCGCTATCGCTTTATACACGCGGTCTTTAAGCATCAGAGGGATCCCTCTCTGTGACCAGAGATGTCTCAAACTAGCGAACGCTGCCCTAGCCTTAGAGATACGCGCTTCTATTTCATTCCCTGCACCACCACCGCCGCGAATGCAGTTTCCCAGGAACACAAACCAATCAACGACCTCCATGATTTCATCATCTAACAATAAACCTACACAATAACAGAAATCTTGCAGAAGCACTTTGCATTTTGAGACTACAAAGTGTAGTTCGAAGCATTTAGCAGAACGCGAAATAGCCTCTAGTATTGTTTGTGACGCTTGGAAAGTATCAAACAACAATAGCTTGTCGTCAGCGTTATCACGATCAGTCAGTCTTACACTAGGATCTTGGGACTGCAGGAGACAATCCTCCATTACAAAATTAAACAAAAATGGTGGAAGAGGACAGTCCTGACGTACGCCGCTCATGGTGCTGAAACTGTCAGATAGTTCACCGTAAACCTTTACCTGAGTTGAAGTATAGGAATAAGGCGCCGATAGTATGTTCACATACTTGGTCGGTACACCTCTGTGTTTAAGCGACTCTAAAAGTGTAGATCGATCTACCGAATCGAACGCACCTTTATAGTCGAGAAATACGGCTATTGTTGACCGGCGGTACACATGACGTTGCTCCCAAATTTGACGAAGGGTAAAAGTATGGTCTATACAACCCCGCCCAGGAGTAAACCCTGCTCGTTCTTCTCTGATGTTTAACTCCCGAACTGCAGTGGGTCGACGAAGTATAATGGATGCCAGAACCCTTGAAATGACTGGAGTCAAACAAATTCCCCTATGATTCTCGTAAGAGCCCTCGATACACTTCTCGAGTCGAGCGCACCTTTATATTCGACAAATACCTTGCAATTGGACTACTGATTGGGTTTGGTACCTATGTATTGGACGTCTGAGCTTAGACAAAAGGGCCTTTATGAAGTAAGTCTCTCTCCTCTCTCCGTGACATCGACACTATGGCGATAACTGCTTACGGCGTCACATGACAGTAAAATTAACTGAGTACTACTGTCTGTGGTGTCGGTGCTATGAGATTAACCACCGCTTACTGCATGAAACGTGCGAACTTCAAAGAAAAAACAATGAAACCAATGAAAAGATAAAATAGTCTGTAACCACGTAGACGCAAGCAGGTTACCAACGAGATCCCCAACCTGACAAGCGATATCAATCGATATCAACCACGTCACAACATCGGTGTCTGACGACCTCGTAGTTAGTCAACCGCTGATATTCTTCATAAATGTCGTGTCGTAAACGTTCAGCTGTCACAAAAAAATATGTGATCCAGGTACCGCAAACTTTGTAGCCATATCATTACTTCAATCCACCAGGCACGCAATTTTTCAAAATATGCACCGACGAGCAGCTTACGAGGTCAATTCCCACGGTGAAGGTTGACTGACAGAAAAAAACTATGAGCAAACATTGTATATCTGTTCATCTCCTCGTCAAAGAGAGGACAAGTTTCCTGACGACACATCACGTACAGACACTGTGAAGTCAACCATGCGCTCGATAGGTGGACATCTTTTCCACGCTACAGATAAGGGTTGACGAAAATACACTTTGCCTCTTTGAGTATGACATCAGGCTGAGTAACAGGCTCCCAGGCTCCAAGTTTCAAGTCGCGAAACTCATTGAAGCAAAAGTGGTTTCCATTTCCTTAACTTTTTCAACTAACCAGGCCTCACGATCAGCCTTTAGACTACGTTTCAGTTTCCTACGGATCTCTCCTGGACTTGCTACATCAACTGCCAGGGGGGATGTTTTGTCTAGCTTTTAATAACCCCAGAGATTCATCCAGGATCCAATACTTGTTAAATCCACGACCCCCGTGCTGCATGGTATAGTACCTGCTTTATAAACCGCATATGAGACTTCGGTCTAGCAGCTACTAGGATCTTCGGAGTGAGAACTACTATGGCAGCTTTTTACGCTGCTTTGATCCTTACGCCAACGAAATAGCCAATTTCTCATCAGCGAGTTGTTGCAGTCGGTGGGGTCGTTAGCCAGCAAAAGTAAGAACAAAACGACAACGTATAATCACATGTTCCGAAACCAAGTACCTGCACCAGTAATAACGACAGTCCTCAATCGAAACTACGCTACCTTAAATTCGCAGCTTGTAGTGAATAGCGATTGTGTGACTTCTCTGAGGATGCCGGTTGCAACCGTGCTTTCTCACTTGTTTGTTCTGTACGCATGATTCTACGTGCGCCTGCCTCAAGAGGCACGAAATGAACTCAGCGCCACTTTCTTCAGTCGTGCAACTAATTGCACGCAGCGAATGCTTGCTCCCTTACTAACGACTCATCTACTATTCCATTCTTCAGGGTTGTTTAACCTGAACCTTTTCGACCGCTGTTTAACGCACTCCACTTCCACACGCTTTTCGCCTGGCGCGCTTTTGAGTGCCGCTGAATGGGCTGTAGCCCATTTCACACTTCTTTTCTTTATTCTCTTGGTTACTACCGTTGGTCCCAGACTAGGCTAGAGCTAACTGCTTCTCGCATTTCCAAACACGGCTGGAAATATACGGCTTGTTTCCAAATCCAGCTGCGCTCTTTAGTTCGATGTCTGTTGTGACTAAGTTTCGACTGCTCTTCAGCAAAAGGCGTTTTAAACTGATTGGTGGACGAGGGTCTAGCGTATACCCATTTATGCCCTGTAAATTGATGAGTTCGAATAATTACCAATTTTACCTCAGCACTTTTGTTTTAGTTCACTACAATTTGGTGGACCCTAATACTGATTTTTAAGGCGCTTTTCCTTCGGTCGCCATCACAAATAGGTGAACCTTATTAATAAACATTTCTTTTCTGGGCGTTTCACTCTTGATTCGTCATTACAGATTGGCGAACCTGGTCTGAACGCTTTTTTTCGGCGCATTTTTACCCTCATTCCCAACACGAATTGAAGAGTTCGATGCTTCATGCTGGATCCCCCGTTTGTACTACGTGGAGCAATTCGGTGGCCCCCAATTAAAACGCGTTCATCATCCATTTTTAGCGTTGCTACCGATTTTATTATACGCGTCATTTACTGTCACTATGCCTAGATTTATCCGCGTTCACGTTTTACACGCTTTTGCCGACATACCTATTTTTATGCTGCAGTGGCTTATACAAAAAGTTACTGATGGCACTGCAATCCCCGATTTCTAATGGTCACTAGATTATTCCGTCGCTGTATAATCCTCGCTCATTCGATTGCCTCAACTGTCAACCACGCATCAAGCGATGATAACGCACTTAACCCGTGCCTATGACCACACACACAATTTCACCGTCATCAAACACACTTGACCCATCACGCCTAAGTACTCAGGTAGGTTTTCGGTAGTTTTCACATACATCCGTTCCACTCGCCGCCTGTATCACTGCACAGCTGCAAAGTTCATCTCAGTCGAGACCGTTTCCTTTGTATGCCGTCACCACTGTTTAGCCATAAGCTATTTAGCATCTCTGCGGAAAACGTAATTGTCCCAATTCATGTTGGTCTCCTTGCACATTTAACTAACAACGTCCACCAGCCTAACCTACTCCAGCAAGGGGCTCAGTAGCCAACGTGACCCTACCTGGAGGACCAGAAGACTATGGTTTGTCAGACCTCTACCTATTGGTCTGCGTGAAGTGAATAACTATATCGGTGTGGTGGTCACACCGTACAGTTGAACTCAATAGGTCACGCAGATGCGCAAGCCGTCACACCGCGTCAAGGTCTAGTCTGACTGTGACAATTCAGCCATTCTGCACCGATAGTACTGGCGAATCGTTACGAGACGTGCCCTATAAGACAAACATTTCAGGGGTCTTCTCAAAAAATTCTAGCAATGTCCTTGCAGACGGAGTTGTGGGATGCCTAAAAGACAGCCACTCAGTAAACAGTAGATACAAAGCTAAAGTGTTAACAAGCAAAAAGGCTGATGGACTTCTCGTTAGGATAACGAAAAGGTGTGATATCGGGTGATAACCCAGAGAAATACAGCAATGGCGTAACTTACTGTGTGATTGGATATTTCTGCCCAGTCTAGTCCGGTGAGAAGCTTTTGTGCATCTGACAAGATGTTCAACCAGGCTTGAACAGAGTACTCGCGAATGAACTTGGGACCGCAGTAACGCTTAAAAATACGTTTCTCCCATAAGTGTTTTCGATCATCGCTGCTTCTTGATGCAGTACGGCGTTTCACATTGACAGAAATCGAAGCCAACGCAGAAGTGAGCCATTTGGACGGGGATGATGGCATGCCACGCAGTTCCAGGAGCTTATTCTCAATTTCTTTCAAATCAGAAAGAATGTCACTATGAATCGCGGCGTTTGTGGGGGAGATTTCCTCGACTTTGTGATCATCGATTTTTGGGGGCCTCTGAGCCATCAACAATTTGGACAACAATGACTCCCGTTTTGTTTCAAGAGTTTCGATGCGCCTTTCAAGGGCACATTGAGCAACCTTTGTAATTAACGCCCTCAGTTCGGGTTTCAAATCTAAATATACAAAAAAGGAGCGAATAAACTCAAATACGTGCTTAGGACCAGGTTAACTTACACAGGCAGATATTGGTCGTGGGTTTGTTCAGTGGTAGCACCGATATTCCTTTATAGTTGAAGCTATCAAATAATACCACCAAGTACAATATACCTGTCTCTCGAGAACCAGATACAACAGACAAAAGTTGATAGGAACTCTTGGACCATCGCCAATAGCTCTTAAACGGAAGGAGATACTCTACTGGTGATAGACAGACTGACAGATTTGGTGAGTTGGAAAAGACTTAAATGTGAAAAATCTAGGTTTCGACAGAATATGAACCAGTGACAGAAACAGTATACTCAAATGGAGCAAGCGCCCTACAATCTAAGCTAAAACGTCACCTCGAGAGTTCAGGAATTTCACATTTGGACTCAACCACGCGCCCTCCCAACTGTTTCGTATGGAATCCATGGAACGCATTGCCTCTCCCAGATTGCTTAAACGGTTCACGCTAGGATTCACTAGTGCTATAATTCAACACTGCAATTCGATTGGTAAAATGCAGTTTGGTAGATTTTTTAATTTGGAGGAGACTAAACTGTGAAAAATCTTGGCTTCGGTTGGCAGCTCAGCTGGTAGAGCGCTTGTTGTGTTTGAATCCGGCCAAAACAAAGTTTTCACAACCGGGTTTTTCTCAAGATAAAAATATTCTCTTATAGCTCAAAGACGTAACTGTTCGTTCTTGATGGTTTAAGATTGATATCTATTTCAATGTTGGTCAACCTCCAGTAGACAGGTTCGTCTTTAGAAAAATGCATTCGCTATGTGAATATACGGTTCGAAATGAAGTTCCATCTGCGGATCACAAATGATAAATGACAATGTACGCATATCGTTGCTGACACTTCGTGACTTAAATCCAATAAGTACGTCCTAGAACAGCGAGTGGAAAGGTTGTGAACTCATAAATCTCAGTGATGACAGTGCGGCCCACATTCGTAAGTTCCACCTTAGGCAAGCTTATTGCACTGGTTCCTTTGGGATCCAGAAAAATAAACGCCAGTCTGAAACCTCAGGTAAACACTGAACATATGCGACACTAACGTTAACAACCCGAAAGCCGATGAAGCATTCTGCACACGTTAGAGATGAGGAGTTCTGGAAAGCTTGGCCGCTAAGAACCCGGTTTATGCTGGGTTATTAGACATGTAAGCAGAATGGATCACAACCAGATCCATACAAACTGTATATAAGTCCCCAACATTTAATGCTGCTGTTGACCCATAATTCCACACTCGGAGGTGAATCACTCGCGGAGTGCGGGTACATGCAATATTATTGCCAACAGTCATACTACAATGAAAAAAATACACTATACACAATACAATAGGTAATACTAGCATTACTAACATCAGCTTAACACGAAGAAAATTCGGTCTAGTCTGTGAATCATTACAACCAAAGTGAAACAAAAAGAGATTACGCCCATCCAAAACAATTACAACTTACATCGTTTGATAACATGCGCCCTTAATTCTCCCAAGTTATATTCTTTTCGCTGGCATCTGGCTAACGCATCATCATTTAAGGGTGGACACTAAACTTCAGCAGTAAAGAAAAAAAGATACCTCTCCAGATCGTAATCTCAAAAACGGTCGATGCAGAGTATATTCAGGTAGACCAGAAAATTCGCAACTGGAAGTCAGCTCATTCTAAAACGGAGGTAAAACGGACAACCGAATTACTTTCTGATGGGTTAAATAGGCTACCTCCCCTCGAACAGACTTCAGAATATCCAATAATAAGTGCTGCACTGTCTTGTTCGTTATGATACACTTGTTCACCTCAGCAACGTTGTCATTCAGTTCATCCATTATTTCTACAGAACAGGACAAAAGGTTGAGTAGGAAAACGAATCAAACAAAACAGTATGAATACTACATGATCTGACACGAATAAACGGTGGCTGGGTACGAAGTATACAAGGCTGGACAAAAGATAAACGGTGTAATTTGCACAGCTGAAACAACGCGGATGAAAAATGGACACGAAGTACATTGACCTTATTCTAGACACAGTGTACTTTTACGTCCATGCACCACCTGACTAAACTATCCAGTCAGAATGAGTGAAGCAAGTCACTGTTGGTTCTTCCTCGATACAGGTTACCTAAGCAGCCTTTGCCGGATACTGACTGGCCACCCAGCCACCACATCCCATTCCTATTAATCGGTCGCCAAAGTCAACAAAAGTTCATCAAGCTCGGTATGCCGGACAAGGTAGATTAATGGGAATTATCATATGTAATCTCAAAAGGTTGAGATGCTTACGGGGGAATCCCTTAGATTCATCACCGACTCTCCCGTACGACTGTAGGTTTCCGACGCCAACTTGTACCTCAAAGAGAGTAACGAACGAGTATGCACCGGCGTCGGAGGAGCAAGTGTCACCAATGGCTGTACAGTAGAAACAAGTTAAGTTCTACACAGAATGTGAAGAGGTTGAAAGAATGACAGCAAAAATCAAATAGAACATGCATAGCCATGTTTTTAATCTCTAACTCTAGTTGCAACACAACTTCACAAGAGGACGAAGCGTCCCACTGAAAACAAATTACCACCACCCAGAATGAGGGTGGATTTGGTCTTTTGTTAGCTATAATAAGGTATTGGAAATTTATGTTTCAAATAGCAGGTAGCCAATGAGCCCATTTTTAACACCTTTGAAAAAGGTTGCCCACGGGACTGCCCTATGTCTATTGAAGATTTAATTCTTCCGGTATGCTGACATTATGACGGGGTTAGTGAGGATAGACGACAGAGTAAAACAAGGCCTACAAGATGAACAGTAAGCATAGAGAGTCAGCTAAGGCATAGTTTAAAATGCTGTGTAGAGCGAGCTAGGGGCCTTCACAGATTACCCATCAGAGTTGGAAAACGCCGTCAGAGACTTTGATATGCGATTCGCGATCTCATCAGACATTCCACTAAGGCTGGTACAGCTTCAAAGATACATAGACTTCTCGACTACCTCCAACAGCTCAACATCAAGAGTGAAAGCAGGAGCAGAGTCTTGCCAATATTGTAGCAGCACTTTGCACTTAGAAGTTGCGAAGGTCACATCAAATTGACGAACTGAGGTCTCTAGTCAGACTAAGATGTTCTGGACTCCCTGTGGTAGTTAAGCATCAGTGTGAATCACCAATACATTGTTGTATATTATGAGGAAGAGCTCCATGTGAGCTTTCACAATTTAGGACGGTGTTGTCTGCACATTCTATGTTTCGAGCTCAAGTGCCCGGGAACACTTCCACACCATCATATTCGCAATCTGTCAGGACACACTCTAGGAAGTCGTCTACTGTAAACGTGAATAAGACAACACTGTCGCGCCCCACCTGAGGTGCTGAAGGTCGGTGATACGCTGTCATAAACGCCAACCCGGCCCCAGGTCTGACAGTAAATTTTCCCCAGGATGTCCACGCACTTCTCGGACACACCCTTTCTTCGGAAACAATCCCGGAGTGTAACCCTATCAACTGAATCAAAGATCACTCTAATGTCCGAAAAGAAAACTGTTGGCTTTCTGTAGGAATGACGGAGTTTAAACATCTGGTGAAGTGTAAAGATGTGATCAATAAAGCCAAGGACGGGACAAAACCCTTGCTTGTTCGGTCTATGAAATATAATGCCTCCAAGCAACTTCGACGCAATAGGGATCAGGCTAATCTCTCGGTGATTTGAACACGGAGTGAATGAGCTATTTTGAAAATGAGGATGATATTATCCAAACCCCAGTCACTTGGAACGACCTCAATGAACAAGAGTACTTTGAGCAGGGCCGTCAGCTATTTAACTAAGGCTAAACCCCCATTTACAAAAAGGGCGGAAAGGAATTCGCCTGAGCCAGATGCCTCGCGACGTTTCAGAAACTTGACCTCAAACGAAACTTTTGTTTCCGAAGGCAAAGAAACGTTAACAGACCAATGGGCACACGCACAGCCCGAAGGCGTAACAAATGGCGCGGGTGGCCGCAAAAGTGCTGTGGGAGGCCCTCAACCCAGCGTCCTAAGCGTCGTCGCAAGTTACCAATAGGTTCACCACCAACTCCGCAGAGTAACCCGCTTACACTTGGCTTTCAGCTACCCGCTGATCAGATAATATGGAAAAACTTTCGAGAGTTTCTGGCAGAACCGACGGGTTGCATCTAAACAGCGCGTTGTGTCAACCAGAACTCACAATTGTTTCCGGAATTCCGAACGAATAACTTTGCCGGCCTAACTATACTCTCTGTCGAAGGGAATATTCCGGAGACCGTCAAGAATTTCTGGGGCTTATATATATATATATATATATATATATATATATATATATATAACATGTAAAACCATATGGAGTGCAGAGCGTGTCACAAACTAATAGCTGGCGGCTACGTGGACAACCTGTCCACCACTGACCCGGTAATCAAATTCACCAAGTGGCACATTGCCGTCTAAAGCCGTGCGAGCCAAAGTAAACAGCCGAGTACTATGTTCCTCATTCGTGGTTGCAGCAACCGTTGATAAGGTGATGGGGAAAGTAAATATGAAGAAGACGGGTCGGAAGGGAACGTCTGCTAGGCGGCAGGTTGACTGATACTGGGTATGCGAACGACATCGTTCCATTGAATTAATACGAAAAGAACATGCAAACCATTCTGGATCTATTAAATGATACGGCCGGTGTCAATTGCATGTGACGTGTACTTTAGAAGTGCAGTGTTACTAAAAGATTACGTCGACTTTGACCCTCTCGTGACCATTACAATTAGGTCACTCGAGACAACCCTACGTTTCACCCATTGTCAACACCATAATGCACGGAATGTACCTACTAATCCTCGTCATTGGCGGCGTCACAAAGCCATCCGATTGTCGAAAGGTGGAAGAATTCAAAATGCGTGTATACATTAAGTTTGGCTTCACAGGTTAAGGAGCACTCGTTATCAGACCACCGTCATCCTAGTCAGCTATCCTTGGGCTGATTGTGTTCATCGAGAAAGTCTGTCAGCGCGTTTGGCAGATGTATAAGTTCGCGACCGGTGACAGATATAATGAAAATTTGCACACTATGCTGATCAGACTGTCTACTTCGTATACCAACTGAGCGTATTCCGCTCCGTGTATTATTCTGTGTGGTTGCCACCGACTGAAAGAAGGTGGCCAATTGATGACGTGATCACCCATTATGAAAGTCTTCATCGCCCCGCTGAAAAAAAATCAACAGGCACCGTATGCCCGACTGAAAAGTTAGTGACCATCCACACCGGCGGCTGCACACGCGCTGACATGGCAGTGTCGCAATCAATTACGATCCAGTACCTGGGGGGCTGTTGATTCGCGAATGAATTTCAACTAATTTCTATTGGTTTTGCTTAGTTTTTCTACACACGTTTATAGTTATTTATCGATTTGCCGCTATTGCGTCTAAAGCTACCAAGAATATCAACAGTACTCCCTAGAGCCGGAATGTCAGAAATGCATGGCTCTAGATTTCGCCATGTTAAACGACAGTGCTAACACCGGTAATACGAGTTCAGTTTGAAATTGGTCGCTTTTCGACCAAAACGGTTTTACAAAGGATTCCGTACCGGATCTCATACTTACATTGAACTTCTGATTCTATCGTGAATTGCTTGCTATACCACGCTTTTGCCTTAAATTGTTACCTGCCATTTAACTCTAATGATTGTCTACTGTAATTTTTCGCCTATAAACCACGTATAATGACGTTTGTGTGACTGTTGGAGCTGTTGCACTAAGGTGGTTCATTGAGTAGAATGCAGTTCCTGCTGTGAATGGTTCCGCACTAACTGCACCGGACTTACAGCGGATCAGTACTCGACATTAAAGCAATGCGACCTCGAATTCGCTTGTCGTAATTTTTGAAGTATATTACCTACTTAATGTATCCAATTCGAGCAGCCTGCAGAAACTGGTGAGTAACGCTGAGACAGGAATCACCAAAGCACTGGAGACAAACCTTGTGAAACCTAGCAATTCAAAGGACAAGACCTTGACGTCTGTAGTCATCCAGCAGCACGAGACGCTGGTCAGAGTCGGTCAGCTTTCTGTCACATGCCTACCGTTGGTAACTGCTAAGGAAGCCATAAAACTCTCGGAGCAGTCACTGAGAAATGCAACAACAGTCCTTAAACAGAAATGAACGCGGCACTCGTTCGGTAATATGTGGAATCTACCTAATAAGAAGCGATCCTTCGATGTTGGTTTAGCAAATGCTTGCTACTCTGAAGCCTAATTTCTACGGTTGCATTATCCGTACTAATTGGCTGAGAGCCAAAAAGGCCAAGGCTATAAAAGACATAATGTTACCTCTCTCTCATGCACTGAGTCCAGATGAAATTACCTCCTCGACAAGTGAACGGAAAAGTTACTTTATTAAAGTCACAAGTTCGTCCCGAAATAGACCCGTTGAAAAGCAAAAGTTGAGAGTTCTAATCTGTGGAACAAAGACCATCACGGATTCTGAGACCCTTCCATCGTCTACCGAGGTTTCTGACATACGGCACATTGAAGGAACTAGTAACAACGACTCGGATAGCCTCCCAGAGGCGCGGTCATTGGAGGTGTTTGATGATGAGGCAACAATCATCGAAGCCGCCACCTCATACAAGTATCCTAGGTCTTCAAGGGTATGTCAGTCTGTGAATTCTGCCTTTGAACAGGCGGTCAAAGTGCCGGCACCTGACATATTCAGACTACAGTCCGACCAGGAGCCCTCCAAAAGACGCAGCAAACGTATTAAGACAACCACCCCTCGTGTGTAAAACGTAAAAAAAGGCTCTCGAGGCAGCCACCATGCATGGCTGAACTCCGCTCAAGGTTAGGCAGGTCCTACCACAACGAAAACTGAGATGCTGCCAATCCAACAATATTTTTCGCAGGGTTCTTGCAAAAAGCGCCGCTACCGAATGTCACAGGAACAGTCAATGTTCCCCAATTACCGTCAGTACAGACCACAATCGAGGAAAAGAGCACTCATACAACAACCACAGAAAGTAACAGTGCCGAAAAACACTAAATATGGCACGCAAATTTGCCATGTAAAGGTTCATTCACAGTTACACCGCCATTCTCCACCATACTTAAGCGGAGGTTGTCGTCGTGGCGCAGAAGAAAATATCGAGATGTGTCCACTCGGGAACGCTTCAAAAGAAGGGTTGGCACAAGTAGACCAACAAAGCCTACACATCGTATTACCTCCTCTCCCCATTCTTATAGACAGCATGGTTCTATTCTTCAACTCTCATGTTTCCCTTCTCGGGTCACTCTATGGTGAGACGGTTCTAACTTGTATTTACACCAGCTGACTTGGTCTAATGAATAAAATTCAAGAACTAAGGCAGATGGTACACGACAAGCACCCTCACAGTGTGGCTCATTCAAATTGGTTGACCTCAGAGAGTCACAACGAGACTGGACCTTGACGTGGTGTGACGGCTTGTGCATCTCGATGACCTATTGAGCTAAACTGGACGGTGTGGCCGCCACACCGACAGTCAAACATACCAGGCAGACCAATAGGTAGAGGTCTGACGAACCAGTCTCCTGGTCCTCCAGGTTGGGGGGTTGGAAGAAGGCTAACATCTTTTTCCGGAAAATGTACCAGTTCTGGTACACTGCCACCCACCCGCTGCTTTGCGGTATAGGCTTTTTAGCCAAAGGCTTTGGTTGGGAACCCTAATCGTTCTCCTATCTAGGTCTGGGCGACCTGGCATTATCTCAGCCCATACACAACCATGAATAATCATAACACAAGCAAGTCCATACTGCATCGGCCGTCTCGCAGTATAAACCGGGTCGCCCTATCTGCTGCATACAGCAGAATGGATAGACGAAAACATGCTACTGCTGACCCCTCCCCCGCTGCCCTATGAAATTCAGTTCTCGGGCCCCTCCCAACCTCCATTTCCGATAATTACTCTACAGGTCCCACAACAGATGTAGCCAACCGTACTAACCCTGAGCCGGTAAGTTCCGTCTCTTGCCATTCAGCTTCAGGCCTCTCTCATCCCTTGCTTAGGCCCAAAATGCGAATCAATATAGGTGCTTTCAACGTTCGTACACTAAAACAAACAGGTCAACAGGTCGCTCTTGCACGAACGTTAGACTCGTTGCATGTCGACGTCTGCTGTATCTCAGAGACTAGAATACAGGACAGTAGTCAGCGGATGGAATTAACAGCACCCGCACTGTCTACCCGATATTGGTTATAAACTTCGGGTGACTGCATAGCCGCTGTTACAGGTCAGGCTGGAGTAGGTATAGTCTTCAGCACGACTGCTGCAACCGCACTGGTAGGTTAGATCCCTGTCAACGGTAGACTGTGCCGTCCGTCTGGTAGGTTCAATTAAGACCAGCTCCAGACGTAAGACTTTCAGAAAACTTTTCGTTGTGTCTAATTATGCTCCTATTGACTGTGATGACGTGGGCGTCAAGGACGCATTTTACTCGGATCTGGCCGCTCTCCTGCGGTAGACACGTGGCTCTGACATA
>LUCH01000348.1:210372-234887 GCA_013368495.1 Paragonimus heterotremus | reverse complement strand
CGAAGTGTTGTGGATGCCTGCACTATTACACCGGAGTGAGGTAAGCTTCTGACCTAAGTTCTGGCTGGTCACTTTTGCAACAGTCTTGCCGCAGTCTTCCGAGTAAATAAATAAAGAGCACTTGTGCCAATTATTTGTTCGCAGTAGATACCCAAACATTTCATCTGACGGAGTTAGTTGCAAAAATAAATGGATCTGAACTCTACGGAACCATCAACGAGACAAACTGCATTACCATACTTCAAAACCGTGCCGGAAGTAACCGCCTATCTTCTGAAACCACAAGATATCACGCTGGTACATAAGTCATTGGTGGGCTCAATTTACTGAAACTACCTACTGGATTACTGTTTGAAGCTGATTGCTAATACCTATTCATTAGTTCAAAAATCTCGCTCGACCTCACTGATAACTTGTTAGCATGACATCTCAGTTTGACAGATTGCTTCGTCCTCATTTTTAACTTGAGTGGAAATGACCCTTGTCAGCTCTGCAAACTAAGATATAATTCATCTTAGTAAGCCAGTGTTCTCTGCCGAGCATAACCTATAAACTATGCAACTTTGCATCCACAAAGTATTACAGCGAAATCGGAATAGAACAACTTTAACCAAGAAAACAAATGTAAACTTTTTGTAATCACATCAACTCATAAAAAGCAATTCTGGTCAGTGACCGACCGATAATTTCTGGTCTTATTGCGTATACATCTAAATAAATCAATAGTGACAAACTGATTGGTGCTTAAGGTCAGCAATCATTTTCGTATGAAAATGTAAATTATCTCTGTGATCTTGAATTGTTCATACAAGTGTATATGTTATAATCGTGGCAAGTGACTAGTGGATGCTTCACGTTAACGACAAGGGATGTGAAAATGAATACTGTGAAGTTATCTAGTCAGGAGTTGTTTTGATAAAATTCTCTTGAAATATTTGATTTTCTCGGCGCAATTGAGTTAATCAAATTTGCATCGGAAGGTTACGGTATCCATTTGTTACATTTTTCACCGTTGTGTGTGCACTAGCACGTTATCGGTCGGATAGAAATGAACGAAACGGTATACTTTTGGCATTTGGCAACAGGTAATGGTTGAGAACAGATCAAATCCGTCAATAAATTTTCCGCGATTTTCACAAGGGTTCGACGCTGGAGGCCCAAGCCACCCAGATCCAGTTACAGAAGAAAAGTTATTTACAAAATTCAATGAAACGACCACTGCAAATATTATCTCGGCCAAACCGGACGAAAATTCCCTGCACGAATAGGCGAACACGAATCGGTCATCAACAGACATGGCCAATTTTCTCTGATCTTCGTCAGTGAGGACCAAACTAGACATATCTTCAACCTGAGCACCACAGAAATTCTTATCCAGGAAAACCCTTAACACACATCTGGTAGCCTGGTACTCATCAACCGGAAATACATCGAGGTGAACAATATCTATGGACCAATTTGAACTAAGACCTGGAAAGGAGGAACGCCATCATGCTTAAATACTGGTAAAACCAAAACGGACAACTTGAACGGGTCGAATCAGTGATCAAAGCGGAACAATGGGTGATCAATGAAATCAAACTCCAAGAGGCGAAGTAGTGACCTACCGAGACGAAGGACAAGAACCAATCAATCAGATTTCCGGTCGGAATTCAACAGCAACAGGAGGCGGCCAGGTCAAACGCCCGAAAGCTGTCAAAAGCCGAGCTTCGGGTCAACGTTAAGAAGTAAAAAGAAGCAACCAATGGTAATCGAGGTCAAAGTTCCAAAGTAACAGGAAGTAGCCAATTAGAATCCAGGTCAAAGGATCAGCACACTGGTGCATAAAGTCGGGTGCCCATCGAACTTCGCCAACCCCTGACATCAAACCTTTGTGCACATACACTGATACACTGATGCTATCACCTCGTTTGGTGAGGAAACGTTTGCAAACTGAATACCAACCTCTGCTAGCATCCGAATACTCGAAAAAGAAAAGCGGGTCAATTATGTATCACTTACTGGTTGTTGTCTGTTTAGCTAATCTATATTTCATTTGTGTCAGCATCAGTTTTTCAGTCAAACTCGCTATACTAATCAGCAAAGACCAACGTTTGACGGTCAACTGGAATGTGAAAGATTAGTCACTAAGTCACCATAGGAAGTTAGACAAAAATGTAGGTGGGTGGTGGAGGTCCGAGAAAAGTGATTCGACTAGTAAACCGACATCTCCACTACAGAATAGGATGATGATCCAGTCCAGGTATGCAGTGCCATCTGTTCAACTGGTAGGAGTTAACTAGGTCATATAACCAATGGCTTGGGCCACAGAACTTTACGACAAGAATATCTGCTAATCCAATGCTTCAGGCCGATTGACACTTGAGCGGGAGATTAATGTTGCATCCTATTAAGTATGCGCACGCAGACAACGTGTGCGTGTATATGTGGGTGGTACCTTTATACGAGTCCGCATTCATGGCATGTTAATTCACTCGTTAACCTGTCCTTTTCTATGCCTGACTGGATTGTCAGGTGACCTTCTTGAATGGATTTTTAGCGTGTTTACGCTCGCATCTTGGCGGTTGTCCAGTCGTACCTACTGAGTGTCAACAGTTGCCACTGCAAGCTGTTCCCCTTGTTACAATAGGGTAATATTGCGTAACCATACCTACCTTACACATTCGCGACATAAAAATTAGGTTATCCAATAACGTACGGATCGTTTTCTTTATATGAATCCACAATGACTGCTTAGTTGTTCTATTGTGTCAAGCTGTTCACGCCACTCGATTTATTGTGTTCAGTCTGATGGAACTCTCCTAAACATGGCTAGTTTGTGGGAAAGTCAGTTACTCGAAGAATGACTGGTAATAAGCAATGTTCACCTTAGACAATTCACTTAGAAATTTACATACACATGCGACGGTCCAGGAGTAAAGGCTGCGCCCTTTTCTTACCATCTCCGAGCCGGTGTTTCGATGCTAGCTGATCCTAACAATTTGTATTGCTAACTAATGTCCATATGCATGCATTGTCTGTGCTAGTTGAGCTCTGGAAACTACACTATAGAACTTTTTTACAAGAATGTAGAATGGTTCTCAAGCGAACTGAAATTTCCGTCGAAACCTTTGTAAGAATAGGCAATTCACTCACCTGTTTTTGCTTGACATGCACTGCATCAATTCGATGTACTTACTGATATGATTTGCCTTTATAGGCAATTCATATAATTCCTTTTTATTAGATGAAGTTATGTTTTAATGATCTATATGTGTTGAAAATCATGCATCTATGCAAATTTCAATTCCTACTCCATACTTTCGCACATATATTTAGTCTTGTAATCTCTGCTAAACCTCTTAACAAAATGTAGTGGGTCGGCAGCCCAAGATCACGTTCGAAAAGTCATTATTGACACTTAGCATTATATCCTCCGGTTAGCTCAAAAGAGTGTAGCGTCCAAAACACAGTACAGAAAACGTAATGTGAACTATATGCAGACACACCTTTAAACTCGAGGCCTTCTGCTGGTGGCAGATGGCTAACAGCTAAATCTTTCCTCTTATCGTTTTATAAAAAAGCACGCCTGTCGAAACTTAAACTCACGGCAGAGAGTAACATTCAGTTAACGTCCGGCCTGGGCCTAACCAATTAGTGTGTGCTTAGTCTAATATTAGACTTCATGGTCACGGCAGAGAGTTTAACCGCGACCTTGCAGTTTGTACTGAAAAAGGGAGAACGAAAATAACTAAACCATATTTCTTTAAAGAAAATGTAAAATATATGGTCGGTATCATTTATATAGTGAATTTAGTCCTATTTTAGTACAGAAGCGTGGTATTCTTACATTAGGTCATCTCGGAATTTTCAAGTCTGGTTGATTTGAAAAGGATGGTGCTGCTTCTCACTATTCACTCATAGTACGCAATTACCTCCATACTACCTTGTCTCAAGTATGAATAGATAAAGGATGGGTGATCATATGGCTACCAAGATCTGCGGATCCTACACCACTGAACTCTTTCTTCAGGGCTACCTCAGACATATATTCTATCATGACTGATCAGTTTTACTGGGCAAACTAAAACTGATTATACAAAAGGACAATTAAATGACTGTAAACATTTCATGGAGACTTCTGGTGTTATATCTCGTGCCAATACTTTTACGCGGATAGGATAATTTGGGTTTACTGAACATTTGCAAGATCAACAAGCAGTGGTTAGATAGTGTTATCAACTTGTGTCTAGCATGTGTATTTTAGACACTGTAAGTGGCATGTATGAACAGTGACTGTTGACCTAAACAATGTTGATCCAGACGATTGGACGTTAAATGTTACCTGTTTCTTGTACTGATTTTTCAAACGTTTGAAAAAGCCCGCTGGTGCATCAGACTGATTTTATTTTGTTCACTCCCAACTTTATTAAGTTTGCTATTAACGGAAATAATGGAAATCCTTTAAATCTTGTAAGTCACTTCGTTCTCATTCTGGAAGGTTTTTTCCAAGTCACGTCCAGGATGTGCTAAGGTGGTTTACCAGGCAACGTTTGGTAACAAGAACAACGTTTGCCCAAGCGGAGTGGTGTTATCAAGTGATCGGTTTGTGGTTGGGGTAATTGTCCATGCAATCAGGGCAAAGATGCATGTCTGTGTCACCATTCGATATTCACCGCGCTGTTCCACCCAGCTGATCGATCCATTGCACAGAACAGATGACCGTGATTAATCGCCATTCTGAATTGCGATAGACTGATGAGAACTGTACGACTGACTGGATTGTAGGGAACTCGCGCGACTTGATATTTGTCTATGATGTGTTTTGTAAATCTGATTAGTCCATGAATTGCACTAACCTTTGGACTTTTATTCGTAGACATCTTTGCGTCTGAAAGCTTCCCTTTTCCCTGTGCGGACGGTATCTCAATTCATGACCACTTTTTTGTTTCCAGTTGTAGATGTAGAAATTAAATTCACGAATATCACATGATTTGCTTTATGGGATAATACTCTTTTAACTAGTCTATAAATCAAATCGTTTTATGATTGTTTAATTGCCACATTTTGCGGAATTTCCATTATAAATTATATTATCGAGAGTCAGAGACACTATGACTATTTCACGGTCGAATATCTAAAGATATACATATTAAAATAGATAAAAAAAATACCAACCCCCTGAGAAAGATGAAAAGTGGTACATTCTGCGATCCGCTACATGTTGAAGTATGCGGCAGAAGGTTCGTTTATAAGTAGTATGGAAGTAAAGGAAAAGTTTCAAGCAAAATTTAAATGGAGTATTTCGGAGAAGTGGCGAGCACAAATGATAGCAACAAAGGGTTATCCGTAAACAATCCGATTACCCCTACGCGACAGTGTTGGTGTGTAGGAGTTCTTACAAGCCACCTGTTTCATCTGGCTGTATGTTTCTCTGCACAAACTGACTCCCGATATTAGGCACATCTAACTTTTGTGGCAGACCTCAAATTTTCGAATATGTTACACAGCCAAACTTGGACAGTCATTCATACTGACGGGCTTCAAATGTAGTAAGTGAAATGGAAAAGTTTACGGTTGCCAAGTTTTTTTGTAATGTGTTCTTTTCGTACAACTAACTGGTGTTCACCATATTTCAGGGGACCATTAGAATAAATGTTGAATTTAGGACCAGTAGTTTTGTAGAAAAATAAGAAATTCCGTGTGAACTAAATAAAACTTTCTGTTTGTCAACCTAACAGACTGAGTACCTCAATAACGGATGGCGTATGTTTTTAAGACATGTGCTACGACCAGAAGTGCACGGACGCCTGTTACTTAGTGTACAAACATCAGAAGGAATGCGAAACTAAGAAAAAATTAGTGAAACTTTTCAAACGTTATTCCAAGTAGCTTCAGAAAGTCGAATGAGGGTGGGCTATCTTATTTCTTAGTGTCGACTCTATACTAAGATATTGAAGGATAACTACTTGATAATTACTAGCTTGCATTCCTACGCTGTGTTACGCTAAAAGCTTGCAATGCAAATCACTAAGGTGAAATTCACAATGTTCGCACTAAATTCGGTTGACGTCACAAGGACGCGTGGCGGATGTTTTGTTTGTGAGGTGCGGAACACCGTTCATATTAAATAATCTTTTAAGTATTTCTGTCTACTTTTTCTTCTTATCCCTAATAGTAGAACTGCTATAAGTTATTATGATAAGAACCCGCTCGATTCAGCGTCTATCCAAACTCCGACATAACAAGAAACCAATCCGAACGATGCGTTAAGATACCACATCCGGATTAAATGAAAAATTTCAATGTTACACATTCCGTTAATTGCCAAGTTCTTTACTCTGTACTGCACTAGTCAATTTAAGGTTCGTGACTTTGCAGGTGTCAGTGTCGTCAATAAATAACATACTGTAATTTCTTTAATACTCCTGTAAATCTATAAATGCGGCTTCTTGTTTCATGAAGAAAAGAATTGCATGCTAAAACCAACACGAGGTCTTCTCTTTTTTACTTGTGTGGGAGGTTTCTGTTCGAATGAGATTTCTGGTGCTATCCGAACTCCCTATTTCCGAGTATTACAGCCATACTGTAATAAAGCACAATTTTTCCACAGTTCTCAATATACAACTACAGCCATTTATAGCACAGATTTCTGTTTTTAATTTTTCCTATCATTTCCAACCAACACTGCCTTCGTAACATAGCTGGTACAACACCTACTACGTTTCGGCATTCTGATTCTGTCGCTAGTCTGATTTCAGCAAAGGCGTAGATTCCACATGAGTGTTCAAGATGGCTATTCAATCTATTCATTCAACTTGGTGCCGTAGAAGTGACATAGAAGATTGCCAAAGCAAAATGCCTAATTGCGCAGACGGACACACGTATATATGGATACCCCAGAAAAATTAGCACTTTGATGAATTTGGGTATAGGAGGACGACAGTGTATGTGACGCCACAGCTAATTCAGACCAGTTCACTATACAGTTTTTATTGTTGGCACGTTTTTTGTTTTCTATCCCTCGTATACTGAACACATGTTGTGGATTGCAACCTCCGGTTGATGTACGATTCATCTGTCAACCCGCCAGCATTTTTCTTGGCCTATTAATGTCTGTCCAACTGTTAAACTTTTCACAAGTACCAAACCCACTTCCTCGTGCCGGTTAACCCGTAAGATTATATGAATGTCGGAGTCCACAGACGTCACTAAATATAACCGACTATGCTGAATAATTCAAGGTTATGATAAACTCAAGCGACATAGTCTACAATGTTAGAACAGAAAGGCTATAGCAAGAATGTGCCTGAATGACTATTTTCTCTAAATAATTGTTTGGACAGAAGAAAGCGGTTACTGCCATAAAATGGTAGCACTGAAAAGATAATGAAAAATGTACTTTGAGTAGCTAAAGCCGACGTGTTTGTATGAATAATGGATAGTTTACACTAGTCAGACACAAAAGCATCATCGTGAATACGCCATTCACTCGAGCAAGACAAATTTGTACATTGTACACTCTTACGGTCAGACCATAACAGGTTCACTTTGAAATGATTAAATATCATTTTTATGACGCTCGAAGTCAGTTTAATGTTACCCCAGGAGTTTCTCTAGTATTGTTGTACCTGAGACTCTACAGTCGTCCATATTGAATAGTTTACACTAGCTCAACTAGGCACAAAGTAGACACGAATACATTTCACATTTTTCCTAACAATGTAAAAGCTGCATGGAACAGACGTTCTGACGAATTCAGTTTAGAGGACGTCCAGTGTATGTATCTGCGTTCTCCAAAATGGGAGTATCGACCTAGTCCTGGTCGCATCTCTCTCCTCCTTCGTCACAGCTTATTCCACTGGCGATTGCTGACTCGATTCGGTTAAAATGGCTGTTAGCGCAAATTCGCTTAAATTTGGATGTTCGGTATACTGTCTGTATCCACTTAGTATAGGGAATAGCACAAGCGGCAGTACGCCATTTTGATCGACAAAATTGTCCGACAATGTAGAGGTGACAACAAATGAGTGAATGTCAAGTGTGATGCAATCGATCAGGTTATGCACATTAAAATGCAGGGTATATTCAAGTTGGGTTATGAAATTTTTGCCTACTGGATATCATTGGCTAAGAACGTGGGAAACAAACATAAACTGTAATTGTCGCGTACTGAGCTAGGTGATCGAGAAAAAATCAGAACAGGAATCTGAGCTAGACTGGACAATCTCAGTCTATTGGAAAAACAACACATTTTATAGAGAAACAACTGTATTCACGACTGTGATTAAGTGACAGGCATGTTCACGTTTTGATTAGCCAGTTTGTTGGTATACTCTTCCACCGCCTTGCATCCAGCAACTCGGTTGTTCGAAACAGGTACACATGCAACAGCAACTGATCGCCGTCTATGACTGGTTGGCGCCAGTTTGACCATAGTTCTGTCTGTAGCAGCATGTGCGCGAACATTGATTGAATAAACTTTTTCCAGTCAAAAATTCGCTCCAGTCCAGTCCCAGGTACAGTAACCACAGGCAAAACACAATCAGTGAACTTTAATCAACTACGTGAGAGCTTTCGGATGTGGGTGACAACAAATCGGTAGTCCACACACCTGCTGTGACCTCGAGTTGAACTCCGTTCCATATGCCAGCAAACCGAGTATGTTGACCGTAGCACCACTCACCACGAGCGATCATCACGTGTTGACATGCAATGAAACATACTTGCTTATTCACGAACTTCACAACAGCATTGATCATCATCGCCTCAACTGAGACTTATAGGGAAATACACATAAAAGGGACAGATTCAAACCAACGTTCTTCGGGTTACAGACCTAAATTTGTGTACACTGAGTCACCAACCTTCTCAACACTGACAGCTAAGATTTGTTTGCTGCCACGGCTGCATTCCATTAGTTTGGTCAGACAGAAGCTGTGACTATAGCAATGTGGACCGAAGTTTAGAACAATGATGGTTTCGTTCTCTCCCAAATCCCCACTTCTCTTTGACAGTTCATGACTCGCAAATGTAAAAAAATAGTGTCGAGAACTGAGCACTGGTTCCATGAACATCAGTGGTGATTAATTTAAAATGGCTGTATTTTCCGTGCGTTTCCCCCACGTCAGCAGAAATAGCCACGCAAATCAGTAAGAATTACTCCAACTGCAAAGACTACCACACGCCTACTTCCCGAAAGAGTACCGGATGAGTTGTTGTTAATTATGATGGAGCAAACGTACGGTTTCAGCAAAGAAGCCACCCATGTAACACGTCTTCGACTGACTCGGCTAAGACACGTTTTTGCTGTCTAATCACTCTGAATTGACTAATTAGAAACTTAGAGCTCACACGTAGAACTTGGATGGAGTCAACAAAATGGAAGATGTTTCTGCTATTGCTCCACTGATCGACATGATCACAACAATCAAGAACAGAGCTTGGTGATGTCTTTTGTTTCGATCTGTCGAGCCTGTGACAAACGTATACTAATGTATCATTACAGAAGAAAGACCGAGGAAATATCGTAATTTTTACCGACCACTAACAGGCACGGTTCCTGTGGTAACTTTGCAAAGTTGGTCCACCGCAATTGAGCTTGAAAGAAAAACATCTTGTCCTCAGCCAATCCATAAGATTGCTGATGTGGTGAACAGTCACTTCAGACTTATGTACGGTCTGGCTCTGATTCATGAAAGTGGTTCCATTCGACTTTTTCCAATAGGTCTGCAAGTCAAAACTGAGGAAAACCAAAATTCCAGTTTCTTGCGCACTTATGAAACATCCATCTAAAACCCATCCATTGTTAGTTTAGAATAATGAATAACTTCTATCTTGTCGGTTGCATATCTTATCCAAGACACTTCAGTTTAAGTGACTGTGATTCAATTGTTTTGAACAGCATGGAGTATATACAAGGAACCTTAGACGGAAATCAAAAATAGTTTGGCACCATAGAAGAAAAGAAGTCTGGATTCTTCTTGCATTTCGGAAGAACTTACTTGGCAACACTTTTGAAGCTATCACATTTCGTCCAAAAATTCAATGAATCAGGCTTACTTACACACCAAGGCCGAGTATGGTATCTTCACCTAATTCATTCGCTGAATACTACTCAAAATCAATAACTGACATCCGATCACAATAATGTGAATATGCCAGTCACAATGAGGATCGGAGACAGAATGAGAGATGAACAGGATGACGATATATGTGGATGGATGAGTGAGTTGAGTAGAACTTACTAGACAAGAGAACAGGTTCATGAGCACGATGGACACATTATCAACGCACTGGATGTCTCAGCATTTAACAGAAGTGATTGGGAATACAACATAACTCCTGGAAATGAGCTGTAAGTACATCCCACACCAACTTGCTTTGCACGCAACAATAAGTCCTTCTCAACGGAAGCACCCTAATAACCAGAGTGTATATGATGAATGTTGCAACTATTCAAGCGTGTGCCACACTCAGTTTATCATCAATCGCTGACATTACCCTCGTTGACTTGTTCACGTATACTGATTGCCACCCGAAGTATTATCTTGAAGAAAATCATCGTCGACAGCGCAGAACTGTTGATATGTAACTTCTCGATGTTTTGGCATTTGATTGATTCTAAATCCTTGGAGAAATTGATCACTTTTTCTAAACGAACCCATAATGATGGCTGTTTCTTTATGGTTTTGCGATTGACTTATCCTCCTGAGAAGCCGATACATCAGCATTAACGGAAAAGCGTATATGTTAGTTACTAATATGAATTATTCTTGAATATCATTCACCATTTTCTCACCTGGTACAATGCGAAAGGCATGAATTTCAAACTAATGTTCCAGGATTAATAATCGACCTTCCAAATTCCACATTTTGTATAAGGATATTTATTATCTTGTTTGGAGTACATGTGGCTGATCTGCCGAGTCCGCCTCGACTCCGTTAAAACCAAGGTAGCAAACAGAATGCTAGTTTTATATGATATACTTAACCAGTAAAAAAGTGATTTACACCCAAGATTTATTTTACAGTTCGTTTTTACATAATCACTTAAAGATAAAAGAGATAAGCTTGAGTCACTGTTAGGAACTAAGTCATAGACTGTGAGTAGTTGTCGGGATGACACAGCCACAGCAAATTCCTCTGAGGACAGAGAATTTAAAATCCTGTGAAATAATGTTGGTGTGCCATTTACATCTGTAACATACACACTCATCAACAGGTGCGCTACTCGAGAAGGTGACTGAACACTAGATGGTCACTTATCTTGACCGTAACTCTACACAGTATCAATGGGGACAAACTCACGAACAAGCTGTACAGATTGCAGTGTTTTGTATACAATAAGACCAACGGAAGTGTCATTCTACAAGAATGAGACAGCAACGATTTGGAACGCCTTGTGAATAGTGTGCTTGAAAAAGTGTTCGAAATGTAACATACTGTCGCTTTTAATTCAAAATGTTGATGCTCCAAGTAGCATCACAATTGTCTCGTTCCCATTTCTAGACTTCCCCATTGATGTGGGTTTACTAATACTTCAATAAGAGATGCTTGTATAGATTGATCCACTGAATTTCAGTCTGCTTTACTCGGATATTGGCTTGAACGTTCAATCATATGTACTCTCATGCTCTAGATCGATCGACCTGTCTTGTTCACGACTTTGGGATGGACATTATGCATGTAAAACGAGCTTTGTCGTTTCCGTTGGCTTACTCTGTGTTCTCGTGCAGGTATCAAATACAAGTCAAGTGAATTTGCAAGGACCACCCTGTATACCACTTATTGCAAGTGGTGTTTCTACTAATCTCTACCTTCAGTTACAGGAAGTGAGCCCAAATTAACACGTCATCGTACGAAGTGGAGTGTGCGCTAACGACTAAGGTCCGATAAACTGAAGGTTATTGAACACATTCACTAAAAATCAATGTTTTTAGGCTACCAACAATTTCAACTTCGTGGTCTCAAGCTCAGCTCGTTACTCTTCTCTAGGTTGCCTCTAAAAAAGAGATGGTTTAGCAAGTGGCATGTTTCGGATAAAATCGTCTAGACGTTTCCCCAACTTGATTAATTCGTTGTTCTAGACGGTGTGACTACCCTGTGGAACTGTGTGTGGACTTTCCAGCATAGGTGACCCCTATCGTCGTGAACAAGAATGCAAATGGATCAGTACGGCTATGTGCAGATTACTCTACATGTCTAAATGATGCTCTCGAGATGCATCAGTATCCCTTGCCGATACCGGAGGATCTCTTCACAAAGCTGAATAGCTGGAAATGTTTCGCGAAATTCGACCTGGCCCAGGCTCATCTAAAATTGTCAGTCATCGAAGAGTCCAAAGAACTGTTAACAATTAATATTCATAAAGGACTTAACGGATTTAATCGCGTGTCATTCGGCGTAAAGACAAATCCAGCCATCTTCCAACAAGTGACGGATACGATGTTCACGGATATTCTTGGTACGACTGACTACCTAGACGAAATTATAGTCATAGGTCACGATGTAGTGGATTTGGAGCGGAAGCTCGACCAAACTCTTACTCGTTTGCATGAATATATAGTTTCCGACTTCATGCCGACAAGTGCAGCTTTGGTATCCTCAGGATCAAGTACCTTGGATTCGCTGTGGACAAAAGTGGCCGATTACCTGACCCGGCCAACGTAGAAGTTATTCAGAGGAGGCCGCCTCCGTCGGATGTGTCAACCTTACAATCATGTTGGGGCTTCCCAGTCACTAAGGTTCCTTCTTTCCGGAAATCCATTGATTCCGAACACCAGTGCAACGTTTGCCAAGTAATGGTATCACAGGCGAATGGTCAAGAGAATGTCAACAATCCTTTGATCGCATCAGAGCTCTGCTGACTTCAAACCTCCCGTTTATGTGGCTGCGGACTCGTTCAACTGTGCAATAAGTGTCGTGATATTTCTTACGTTTCCGGGTGGAGAGAAAAAGACAATCGTGCATGCAACAAGGTCACTAACAACCCATGGACGAAACCGTAGCTAGATCGAAAGGGAAGCCCTCGCTATAATCTTCGCGGTGAGAAAGTTTCACAAAATGTTGTACAGGCAACATTGTTCATTGTTGACGAATCACCGACAGTTGCTCGCAGTGTTCCGCTCAACGAAAGGAATCTGGGTTTGCACAATTAATCGCTTGCGACGAGGGACGACAATGTTTCTTGTCCACGATATCGCAATACATTCCACAACCATCTTTGGCTAGGTTGACCGCTCGTCCAGACTCACCGGATCACAAACACCCAGTGACTAAGGCAGAATAATCTCAGCGGTTGACAATGAGCCTGATGTACACCTCTATAAGCTGACTGGTACAATACAGAACAAAGAACTTCGCAACTAATGGGAAGTGTAGCATGCAGGCTTTTTGTCCAGTCCTACTGTGGTAGGTTAGCGCGACGTCCGAATTGATTTCTTGGTAGGTTTTCTGCTGGGTCAGAGTTTGGACAGGCGGTGAATTGAATAGGTTTTCAATACAACCTCTCCCTCTTTTCAGTGCTTGAAAACTAAATTTGATCAGTGTGTCCTCAATGAATCGAGGTGTTTTACTGGTCGGTAATTCCTACCGTTGTACTGCTTATCTTGCGAGTGGTCAAGTCTTTGGTAGGTCGCTGATCGTTTCCACGAAAATATGTTACATCCGTTGAATCCACACACTGACGTGATGCTCTCAGGCACCGCTGGACTCTCCTTCTTTGTGGAATGGACTGCGTTCCTGTACTGAAGCATAAATTTATCAAAACACATCCAGTTCAGCAAACGTTTGACGATTAATGGATTTCACAGCACATTTTAGCGTTTTTACTCAATTTTCTGTACCACTGTTCGAACATGGATGCCGAGGTGCCGTTTGCAAGTGACGGCATCTGATGCCGTCAAGCCATTGTTTCATTTCAACGGAACAAATATGTGATCCATTGTAAGTCACGAGTACCTTCTCGATTTAAAGACTTGCGAAATGCTTGCATGGAAAATGACGTAGAAGGTGAGGTTCTTATATGTATTTCTGGCCACCGTGAGTACGAATCAATCTACACCAGAACGTAATGTTTACCAAGAAGTGGTACACAATAGTCTGCATGCACAAATTGCCATGGTAGGTATCTGTCCGATCACAGCGTTCAGTTCTTTGACCTTATCTTTACTTTGTGGAGACAGGAATCGCAGTTCACTCCAGTGCTCTTGATATCCGAGTTTATCTCCAGCCAACAACACATCTGTCAAGTCAATGATCGCATTTTTCTCCACGCCCAAGTGACATTTGTACAAGTCGTCTAGTACGGTCTTTCGTAGCGGTAGTGGAATGACCAACTGATCTACTCCGACATAACACACTATCAGGTTGTACTGATAACTCCTCCCGGTTCTGGAATAGTATTGGATGTTTCTTTTTAATAATTGGTGACCAACCCCTGGTCATCGCGGCTATTACCGTGCTATAATAGTTTCAGTTGTCTTTATTAAGTCCTCTCGACACAGTGGAATGGCTGGCGAGGCAAGCAAACAAACCTCAGGAGCTAAGAAACAGGAATACCGTGAGAGAAAATCTGCTTTAGAAATCTGTTTACCTGGGCGATGAATGATTTCATAATCATATGCTGCTAGAACAAGACTCCATCTCTGTATCATTGCCGCTGATGATTTGACAACTGATTTTTGGGGATCACACAAATACTGTAGAGCTTCGTAATCTATAATAATCTTGAATCTAATACCAAACAAGTACTTATGCAGTCTTTTCACGGCCCAGTATACGGCTAATTCGTCCTTTTGGGTTTGTGAATATCCTTGCTTTGCCTTATTCAACAAACGTGATATGCAAATGATCGGATATCCCTCCTGTTCCAAAACAGCTCCAATGCCAACATTGGATCCGTGGTCAGCGTAGTAACTTCAGACACAGAAAACGGGAGCTAATATTGGCCTTCTAATTACAACTTGTGTTAATTCTCGCAGAAAAATATCATGCTTTTGGGTCTAAGACCATGTTTCTGCTGATTGGACTGCAAATAATGGCTGCGCTTTCGTCGAAAAGTTCGGGTAAAACGAGAATAGAACTGTAGACATCCCATTATTGATCGCAGCTCATTTTGGTCCTTTGGTGATATAGTGGCAACCAAAATTTTGTACCAGTCAGGTTCAGGTCTGTATCCTTTGTCACATATGAGGAAGTCAAGAAAACTCAATTCGCGTTTCTGAAAGAATCACGTAGAAGATTTTATAACAATGTTCTTATCCCTGGATCGTTCAGAAGCGGAGGTAACCTCGTATCATGCTCCTCTGGACTGTCTGCGTATATGATTACATCACCTTGATAAACACATACTCCTGGTAAATCGGCAATTGTTCCAACAATCACAGCTTGGAATATTCCGGCTGATATGTGTAATCCAAACGGTAGAAAACTGTACTGAAATAATCTTCAAAGTACGTTAATTGCAGTTAACGCCTTAGTATCAGACTCCAGTGGAATTTGTAAGTGTGCGCTTGTCAGGTTAAATTTAGAAAACACTTTGTTACCGTGCTTAGCTTTCTCAAAATCTTCTGGCTCCCCAGTTGTCGCTGCACATTTTTTCAGCTCCGGATCCAGCATTAATGTCTGATCGCCACAGATCCTAGACGATTTAAAATCTTTCTTTCATAAAAACAACGATTAGCTTGATCCGTTGTGCGCATTTTCACTCAGCCCGTAAGATAATATTCGGCTGCTCATGAAATTGAGTCTCATTGCACCTCCAGTCTTGCTGGCTCTACTTTCGTTCCTCCTGCACTATGTGAACACTAAGCAACCAAGTTACGTAATTGGATTCAGTACTCTCCATTCAGACCACTCTTGTAATCAATATTTATCGAAAAGGCACAGTTGAACTGTCTCAAAGCTTTTAATACCAGGATAGCTGGGCTTCCTTCTCATACCAAGAATCTTCCTGGAATCGGCTCATTAACATTACCAACCAACCATTACACCAGTCCCATCTATCAAGGCTAAAAGATGACCAGTAGCTCTGACCTTTGTATACCTTCTCAATATGGCCAGATTTACCACATACATGGCACATAACACTACGGAATCGGCAAAATAACCGTAAGTGTTGCTCACTACAAGAGAAACAACTATTAACTTTCTTTGGGCCCGGATTGATGACGGGTATATGGGGAGGCCTTGAAAACGTTTTCATTAATTGACTTCTAGTGGGAGTGTCCGCCTCGGTCCTCCGAAACAGTATATCGTTCAAATCAACAGTAGCAGCAGTGACGTCATCTTTCTGTTCGAAGATGTCTCAAGCTTAGTGAAAAGTCATTTCTTGTTTGAAAAGCAATCTCCTCTGAAAATCAGTGTCATTGACGCCGATAGTCAGTCGATCACACAGATGCTCCTCCAACTTGTGATCAAAATTGCAAATGGCAGTCTGCTTTTGCAGTAGTAGAATGAACTCATGGAAGTTGGTGTTGGTTGAACTAATGAATTAAACTTCGCCCGTTTTGTAACCTGAAAAGTGGCAGGTAGCACGTGCTTGAACAGCAATTTCTTTAGTTCGTTGAATGGTAATGATGTTGGGTCGTTTGGTAGGTCAGATTCTTTAGTAATGAATAGACATCATGACCACCAGCGGTAACGAAAGAATGCTAATTGGTTTTTCTTCTTCATATCATGACGAATGTTACACCGTAGTTCGAACCTTTGGATCCACTCCTTGATTTCAACGTCAGCAGCTCGGAGGGTTAATTGCTCAATTGCAGGAAGTTCCATTCAGAGACGCCAATTCGCAATACTTGAAACTTGTCGGGGAAATCTCTAATTGCGGGACTAACATAGCACACTTGTGAGTGACCTTCACAGTTGTCGTGGTCATGTGCTTCCCAAATCTTCATCAGCGTCCTCTGTCATCGTGCCAACTTTTGTTGTTATCTCGACTACACTGTTTGAACTTTCGTCTCGTCCATTCTTTTGCCCATGCTTTGCTGTTGGTCACAAATCCTATAAATATGAACAAATCTGTGACCACATCGACTTCGGAATGAGCAACATAAAGAAGCTGTATCTGAAGGTCAGCCTTTTCCATGTATCCATATGTTAGCCTCCGGTGGTTGGGTTGGCCGGAAAGAGACTAATTGATAGCGTACATACCGTAGACCGTCGTTCATTACCGTTATCCGTCGGTATTTTATCCGCCATATCACTAGCCGCTATTCTGTTATCTGTTTACGCGCCCACAGGCCGTAGTAGCAGTCACAATAGAACTCTTCAGCTGTTTTGGACTGCCAGAAGCATCGGCCACGTACAGCAGCTCTCAATTCACCTCCTCCCTCTTCGAAAACTACTGCGAATGACTAAGCACCCAACATATGCGACCTCCACTTCACTATCCTCAATCGAACGGACTAGCTGAATGATTTGTCGACACCTTCAAACAAGTGTTGTCAAACACCAGATAAGAGGAGGCCCCCAAGCATGTTTCACGGACCTTCTTGACTGATTACCTGACAACTCCAAATCCGAACATCTCAGATGGCAAGTCCCCGGAGGACTGCATGTTAAACAGAAAACTGAGAACTGCCTTCGATATCATGATCCCTGATTCAAACAGAACAGCAGGACGCAACGAAAGAATGGAAAGACAGTACAACCGAAGACACGCAGCTCGTGCACAATACTTCATGATCAGCCAACCCGTCCTTGTGTGAACGTTTCATAGGCTACGGAATTAAAAGTGAGTAGTAATCACTGATGGATAGGATCGGCCTTCTGTGATGTAAAGGTCGGTGAACCAGATACAAACCAGATACGTTGAGGCTGTAGAGCTGCATGGTTCGACCAGGTAGTACCAACCGCACAACCTGATATATTTCTGGATGCATTCGAACTGAAGAAAGAACAACGATCTCCCAGAACTGAACATTTGACAGAACCGAAGTTGCAGTTCCAGAGCACTGAGAACAGGTATCACTTGAGGTTGAAAAGTTCTACTAACAGATGCAGTAGGTCTGTCATGCCAATCCAAACCGATCCTCATAGATAGCCGTACAATTCGAACTAACAATCGTCAGAAGGAAGGTGTTATGGAACCCGACTTTCTCCTCCAAAACCGCCTCCTACCTTGACAAAATGATTTTACCCAACCAGAATGAACGGAATTTCCCAAAATCACCCAGAATTAATCTTCTGTGTGTTTTCTACCTACTCAACCGTTTTTTTACCGCTATGCTCATTGGTAGCTTAGTTACCAGAAGTACTATTTTATATTAACTCTCCTCCGATCTCCAGATTCAGTGCTGTCTGTAAGCCACCATGTTCCATAAAAACACTTTTTTCTTCCTATTGCACACTTTTTTGAATGGAATAAAATGTTTTTTTTGTGTTTGCTTTTAGATTTGATTCGGGAGAAATTTACTAGGACAGCAGAGTTAAGTGATGGACTGAGAGATTTCGTTTTCTTTATCACAAAGAGAAGAATTGGATTTCTAACGAGCATATTACTATTTGGCGGACGATCCGGAATACATTTATAGGAGGTTACAACACGGTTACAGGTGATAAGTGTAAGCTGTTCCTTATAATGGTGATTATAAGTCGTAGACATATATCATCCTATCAATGTACTCTTTTAGGTGTTGATGGATGGCTTCTTTGTATCAAACGGAAATGTTTAGGAAAAGTATTTTAATAAATGAACTGGAAAAAGCACAACGTTATGAGTAGGTTTTACTACCCAAATTTTCAACCACTTCGAGTAGCCTTTTGTAATAAATATCACATTAATAACGGAACAGAGGTCACTTGGGATTTTTTGGGGTTAGATTAAGTTGTGTTGCATCCGAACTGGTCGGCCGAATTCTCTGATAGTTAAGTGGGAGTGCGACTGGTGTAGATAAAGCGCGTTTTTGTCTGGTGCTATCCATAAACGCCACACTGCGAACAGAAGTCTGCTACAATTGCGGTTGACGTATGTGGGCTTAGTGTATATAGCGAGAGCACAAGGTCGCTGAGCATTGAAAGGCAGACCCTTGTAAATCATTTGAGGGTGATCAAAAAATATAAGTTGTGATTCTGTGACATTTGAATCCCTGAGTTCACTTTATGCAGTTCATCAAGACGGTGAGAAGACATACACTGCGAGACGCAAACATTTTGTATCCGATCACAATACACCTAATCATAACAGGACATGTAGTTGATCTCGTCATTTCATTTTTGATCATACTGAGCAATCGAAAACGCATGTGTCTTTTGTGTTCAACGACGTGCACTCTGAGTTGTCTGTTTGTCTCTCCCGGCATTGCAACCACCATATTTAGTTTCGCGAAAGTAGATTGTCTAGTCACCCATAGAGAGTGGATCCTTAGGATGCATCACCACTCGTTCTAAGGTATTATCTAACCAAAATACGGTTCGGATGGCGTCCTCAGAAAGGATGGAGCGAATTATTTAAGTTTGTTCACGATACACTATTTGCATAGTGAACTGGAAAGTTCTGGTCTCTTTGGTTTACCCTGTAGTCGACATGCGTTCGCTGAAGGCGTTTGGATATCGGTTGGTCGTGAATGTTTCTTTAATTTGAGAAATCTCTGTTGTTTTGGAGAGTTCAGTGGTGCGGATCTTAGCCGCTCTGTTGATAAGTGATCGGATGACTGTTCTCTTCCTACTGAATGGATGCGACAGGTTGAAGTTGAGGTATCGATCGGAATGTATCGATTTGTGGTATACAAAAACTTGATAACCCTATCTACCACCGACGTCGGCAGTGCAGCCTAGGACATTAAGTGAACGCTCTCCGGACTCAGTTTCAGCTCGATTTCCATACTGCCGGTTTCTGCGTTAAGGAGCCGTGGAAACTGGATACGAGTAGTCCGTTTCATGGGTATGAATATCATCTGCATACTGCCATCAAATTTGTGCAAGACAGACATACTAGCCCATAATCTGTACATCCCAGCACACGAGAAAGAGATTGGTTACTGCGGGTATAACATGCAAACAAATAACTTTAATATCGTTTTACTTGCACAACATTGTGTAAAATGTGAAAAAAGATTTAGTGTAAGTAAGGTCCAAAACCACATAAAATTTCGGAAGGCGATAAATTAGTATGTACCTTAAGAGAGTTATCACTCTAAAAATTCCTTAACCATATCACTGCAACATATTATCGATACAGTGGCATATAGAAAGATTACATCAAAACTAGGAAACGTTTCATCATTTTATGATGTCACATGATGACGTCTGTTAAAAAAATCAAAAATGTTTTCAACTTTTCATACAAATTTGTTCCGCGATGGTTTAATTACACAAGTTATGAATCTGGCCAGCTTGTATGTTGGGTTCGTAGCATTTCGTCTTGCGACACTACAAGGGCGGTCACTGTTGGGGTTGACAACGAACCAGATGGGTCCTGCAGATTTTTTCTATATCCCAGAGAAACCTGCTTACCTGCATTTTGACCAGATTTAGAATTGCGTTATTTCTTTACTCATTCACTTTTTCATAAGGTTCTGTTGTTAAGTACTCCAACATTTTCTTTCGGTAACCTTTCTGGTTAAGAAACACGGTTACGTTATCTTTATGTGTTACATTGATGTGAATCGATTGGTCATTCCCGACAGTACGAAGAACATCTTGTTCCGCGCTGGTTAGGTTTGGGAAAGTTGGCTGATGTCATCACAAAACGTTTACATTCCTGAACGTTGTTCCATCTACATTATCTGAGGTCAGCTTGTTTACAGCCGATTCAGTTTTGGGAACTGTACCCTCTGGCTTAAGTTGCATACATTGAATATTGAAATTAAGCCGTTTTTTGAACCAGGCTAATCTTTTTCTTAATGAGTGCTTGAGATGATAGAGTCATAATTATGTTTTTCTGAAAATCGTTGTGTTTCTGAACGTGGGCATAAGAAACATGATCGAAACTTCCAAACAGCTTGTCACACTATGTTTTTAGAGGTTCATTTTTGTTCGAGAATAAACTAATTTGCGATGACTAATAAATCCATGAAACAGGTCCGAATATCGTTCGATATTACACGATGGATAAGCTTTTCTAAATCACCACAGCAAAAAAACGCACACAATCCAGGTTGCATGCAAGCGAGTTTATGTTTTACCTCAGAATGACAGTAACTTAAGCGTAAGTTGTGATTTTAGAAACTGCTTTTTCTTGATCTAGATAGGTTCACTAATTGAGAGGCACCTGTTGTCAATAATCTTACAGAAGTGGAAAACACAAATTGTTTCGAAGCAAACTCTGTTCTGGCGGTTAAGAAATATGCACACAACGCGATATTCAATATCCTATTCACCAGGACAAATCACGTGACCAGCAAGCCAAAACCATTTTGTCTTCCGCGGATGTTAAATGTGAAAAAGGAGACAGAACCATATCTTCGACAACCTTACTACAGACGATCCTGAATTTCCCCCTCTAGGTTACAACGGACACACTTAGGTTGCTGTGTCACGTGACTTTACTACTTCCGTTGAGATGCACGAGTTTATTGTAAGCAAGCCCACATAGAGTAGTTCACACCAGAGAAACTACCTTGTTCAGCGGGTATGTGGAGTGGATCGGCAGGCAACGTGGAATGATGGCACCGACGTTGATACAAGTACATCTTTGTAACGCAAACTTCTCGGTGGACATTGGGACCATGAAATGCATGACCGATGAAAATGTCCACCTAAATGTTATATGCTGAGCAGACAAAATTTTAACTTAGTCTAGATCTTCAAAAGTGATTCGCAAGCAGCCAGTAGAAAAGGACTGTTCACAAGTGTTGAGTTATTACACGATTTTCTGAGTACAAATAATTGTTTTTGTTCTTGTTTTTAATTTGAAACGGGTGGAGTGGATTGAGATAACTCAGAAAAAGAGAATGAATGCAATTATTAGCTTCGCCTGTTTGTCACAAACAATATATTGTATACAAAAAGTGAGATTGGTTAAGCTTGTAAATGAAACACCACAACTTCTGGAACTATATTTAAATATTTCTACTAAACATACTTTGCTGCTATGAGCTATGTTAGTCGTTTTACTTTGTATACATATCTAACATTTACAAGCTTTTGTACTAAGTTGTGCTCTGGAAATACAAAATTGTCCGCTGCCACTTCATTCTTTTCCCTTTAGTAGATGCGATTTGAGCCTACCATCAACTACTGAACTGATAATCCATTCAGTATGTCTTCACGTAGTTGTCCTCGTAGCAATGAATAAAGTTCACGTGTTGAACTAATTACCTCCACAGCGGAAGGCGTATGCTGATGGCAGGAAGTACAACACTGCTATCAATGTGACCGTTTTGGAAAACTGTGTCAGGCAGTGTTCACTTGCATTTATAAACTTCTATTTGTTGTCTACAGCACAGATACTGATTAATAATGTTACAGTATTTCGGCTGTTATAGACAAACCAATGGAAGAATGTGAACCAAATTACTTAAACATTTTTAAGGGTAACTTCAAGCAACTTGGGAATGAAATTCTTTCTCCGATGGGATATGGTAATGACAGTATCATCAGTTGGCAAACTGCACTCAGTCATTTTCCAAAATTTATGGTCTCAAAGTTCTTGTGGTCAGATAGAGTGGAAATTAATTTATGGGCAAGTTATTGTTTAGATTCAAAGTTGAGGTTGGAAGAAGGAAGTGAAGGCGGAAGTGCAAATATTTTATGAACTATGGACGGTCAGTAAACGCTTCCGGAGAGATGAAATCACATTGTTCACTGAGGCAAAATGACAATAGATGACAATAATTAAATCTTGCTTTTTTTTACTGTGCTATAATTAAGCGTTTAGTATATTATAAACATACGGTGATGGCTGTTAACGAGGTCACATATGATAATGTTTCAAGAAAAATCAGCTGGTATTTATCCCCTGTTGTATCTTTCCCCAAAAAATGTCCACAAACAAAAAATTGGGTCAGACGTTAGAGGAGTATACAGTCTGTGGTCTGGTACACCTAAGGACAGTTCAGCATGACCAAGAAGATTTCTAATCAGGTGGTCGATCAATCGTAAGATCAGTTTTTGCAGATATTGAGAAAACAGTAGGTTCGTCTGAAATATGTGGATGAAATAACCTGAAAAATCACAACCAAAAACATAATCATAATAGTCTGACCAGCATGAGGAAAGAAAAGCCACTAGTTACAGGAAAAGCAAGACAAACACATTAGTGTGAACTGTGAACCAGTAGGACATATGATGAGCAAAGTTTTATGGTTAGCAGTTGCCTTTTTGATAGTTGGGCATCCAATGGTGTAGTAAACCAATACTTGTAAATAACGGAAATGCAGTTTTTCCGTTACTACTACTGTACTTGCTTCTCAGGAGGACAACTCAACCCTGAAACCGTCAAGAGACCGCCATTCTTATGTCCATGTGGTAAAAAGGTTTTTCTGGATTTCAAATCGGCGAAGTGTCAGACTAATGAAAACTTACATATATATTAATGCTATTCAGTGGTGAATATATTAGAGTAAGTCACCAAGGATAGTCTCAGCGAATGATGATGAACTGAGTGTGGCATACGCTTGAATAGCTGCAACATTCATCATATACACTCTGGTTATTAGGGTACTTCCGTTGAGAAGAACTTATTGTTGTGTTCGAAGCAAGTTGGTGTGGGACGTACTTACAGCTCATTTCCAGGAGTTATGTTGTATTCTCAATCACTTGTGTTGCATAGCGAGACATCTAGTGCGTTGATAATGTGTCTATCGTGCTCATGACCCTGTTCTCTTGTCTAGTAAATTCTACTCAACTCACTCATCCATCTACATATATCGTCATCCTGTTCATCTCTCATTCTGTCTTCGATCCTCATTGTGACTGACATACTTCACATTATTGTGATCGGATGTCAGTTATTGATTTTGAGTAGTATTCAGCGAATGAATTAGGTGAAGATAGCATACTTGGCCGTAAATAAGTCTAACGTGATGAATTTTCGGACGAGTTGTGATAGCCCTAAAATTTCCAGTGAAATTTTCGAATGCTAAAGTGGGGTTTTCCCGCCTACTCAGCGGTGCATCTTTCGCTGTCTACTTAACCATGTTTAGGCAATAGAATTAGGTGAGTATACATTTTTCAGGTTTCAACCCAATTATACAATAACTTACTTCTTAATTATTGTATTTCCTGATAAATCGCGGAACCACAATTGACCCCATGTATATTTTGTCCATTATAAAACGAATCTTGTCAATCTTGAAAGTGATTCATCTCTCAAAATACTACTGTTGTGATCCAAGAACGCGGATGGCACAAGGGTTATTTATTCGACAAGCAATACATGGCTTAATCATGTAAACCAGACCTGTCACAAAACCACTCATTTGCACGCGGTTTCCGGCCTCAGACAGTCTCGGCTACCACATATGTCAATGCTCAGTTCCATTAAGTAGCAGGGACCGTTATCGGTGATGCTGCACTTTGATGATCCTTCCTGCAGTCTTCTTGTGGCTTGTACGATGTCAAAAATTATGTTTTGTACCTCCCTCTGG
>LUCH01000348.1:132150-206334 GCA_013368495.1 Paragonimus heterotremus | reverse complement strand
TGCTTTGTCGAATAAATAACCCTTGTGCCATCCGCGTTCTTGGATCACAACACCTCTACTGGGCTTTTTTCTGACTCACCTGAGTTACAGTCTTTTTAATGTTCATTGTGTTGTAGTTAGCCTAATGACCAAACAGAGAAAACAAGTTTTGTTCGCCACTTTGTCGTTCTTATAAATAATGTTCAGGTCTTCCTGATTCTCTGAAGATGAGACACAATAAGGATCCCATGAACTAGTCAACAATCTCACCAAAGTTGATTCCTGTTATGGCCAACTCACAAACTCATGGCGAAATTGCTTACGCCCTCCTGATGCAGATCAAGGAACAAGTCGTGAATCACGGAAATCACGAGAATAAACGAGAAATACGGAACCACAACAAATTCAACATAAGAGAGATACCGTGAAATTCATGGTTTTATCATGCCCAGTGACCCACAATGCGATGCACTGCGTTGTATCTAAGACTCACCTGTCCCTTTTTTGCATGTCTGCTGACCAAATATGTCACGTGTATGTGCGTATAGGACAGCGCAGGGTCGGCTGGGTAGGCAGTCGACCAGTTTGTTGTCCAGGTTTTGTCTACCTGAACCATAGGAATGCCCGAACATTCTCTCTCTCTCTAAGCGCTGATTGGAGGTGGCTATACAGAGTTGTGAGTGGATGTAAGGCCATGTGAACGAGCAGGCGAAGATTACACAACACGTAGTGCTGCTCCTCTCGACTAGAAGAACTCTGGCTGTCACCATCAGTCAGACCAAGAGTTTCTCATGATTGTTCCTGTGCGGCCTGAGTTCCCCGAAGTTATGTCCCAACTTGCCGAATTATCGACCTGCGTTTGGAGGTAAACCCCAACCAGTTCATGGTACACGGGAATATGCATTTACAGTGACTAATTTTAATGGCCATTGGCTTGCTACGGAAGTGGTACTACATCTTCGGCGAACTGTTATTTCTCTTCTGCATGTCGGTGTGCCTCCGTATAATGCCATGTCAAACGTCCGTAGTCAATCGATTTAGTCCACCGGAGCCCTACTTGACATTTTTCAATGGCAGTCGACGTTTATCTGACCCAACGACAACTAGTCGAAAGTCCGATCACCTGTATGTCATAGCCAGCCACGCACAAGATCTGAGCTCTTCATATATTATCACACATCCTCCCGAAAAGTTTTTGGACCCCAAACGGCTATCAGTTCAAATACCAGTAGCTTCTAGAGTTAACAATTTTTCATACCCAGAAATCTATTATGCTCAAAAACCCCTCCTACCTTCAATGACTGAAGAAATACTGGAACACGTGTTACCAAACTATCGAAGTCATGAACGTCCTGGTGAACTCTCTGACGAGCCTACCAAAGTCAACGTGTTTATTGACATTCTGGCTGTGACCTCCATTAGTGTTGTCAATATGGAATTCACAGTGGATTTGTATTTACGTCAAACTTGGATTGATCCCCGCCTTGCATGGCAACATATCCCCTATTTGAAACATTATGAAAATAGTATATTGCTCACACAACAAATTCAGCATTTATGGTTGCCGGATTTGTTTTTTCGCAACGGTAAATTCGGATTTATGCACGACATTTCCGTTCCCAATCATCTGATCCGTGTCTTTCCTAACGGAAATGTGTTGTACAGTCAGAAGATCACCATGGTATTGTCCTGTTCTATGTATCTGCGCAACTTTCCCATAGATCGACAAGAATGCAGTATGGATTTGGGATCATATGGATATACGGTGGATGAACTGAAATTCTACTGGCGCCCCCAAACCCCGGTCACAGTATCTGACCGTGTACACTTGCTAGAATTCAAAAATCCTCGTAGCGCGACAACAGTGGTGAGTTGTATTGTTGTGTGGCTAGCCAGTGAATCATTAAGACTGTGACTTGTTGAATATCGCTCATACCCATAACAGTGCTTCTTTATGATCAGCGAAGCGTACTTGTCATATCTTGTAACTCATCCATAGTGAAAGCACTTATCCCTGCTCCTAACAGGACTACAGCTGAGAGGTCTATTAACCTCCGCTCTAGGACCCCCTCCGCGTGTCGTTGTTTCAGAGCTTCCACATAGATAGTCAAGTGAGCTGTAGTGATTTAGGATCAGATGGCCAAGCAGAAACACTCACATGATACCGTAAGGATTGAGCGCAAGTAGGCACTAGCGAGACACGTTGGGTTTACGGTGCCCGAAATCAGCCTGTAAATGCACACAGACGAGTTAGATATAAAGATACGTGCTCAAGATAGCACACAATTCCTGGTATCCTGTAGGGGAGCCTATCTCAAATGCTTCATAAATCAAGTCAAGATGAGCTTCTGAATGGGTACATGACACATTTTGGACAATAATATTTAACAGAGAAATTCAAATAGCTTCCTGAGCTAGTGTGGACCATACAGGAAGTGTAAACGACTTTCTACCTTGATCAACTGCTTCTTTACGTACGTGCACATGTTTCTCACCATTCATTGTTTAGAGTATCCAGTATGATCAGTATCCACCGTTTCGCTTCAACGGATAACAGACAAAAAATAAACAATAAAAGTCTCTCCGAATAAAACGCTGACTTTAATCTAGTGCAGTAGTACTAATTTGGCTCACATTTGGTGATGACTCCTGCACGGACTCTTCGTGGCACTCGGTTGACTGGCTGTGCTTTGAGGTCTTGTCTACCCCACATTATATCTTCGAAAGCGCTAATCTCAAGGCTAAAAGCGTCCGTAGTTTCTCAATCCTAGGACTCAGTTAGTTAGGGTCAAATAATACAAAAGACCAGGTGGAATAACCAGCCTACTGATCAGTAGGCCAGAGTGTCACCTTGAAACATGTGAGCAATTTCGGTTCACTTTTTAGATGTATACTCAAGAGCATTGCGATATAGACCGTGCATCCTACCACTCGTTCTAGTCGGTCGTCGAATTTTATTAGCCGTATCGATCAGCAAACCGACATGAGTGGAACGACTGAAGGTCACGTGTGAGGTCAGGCTGGAAGTGGTGACGGAATTAACCATCGGTTTCTATTCCAGGTCAATCGAATGGCTGATACTTGTATGTGTTTAACAACAGTGACTGATTACTTTAGTCATTCCGGTTGTGTGGATAGTGAAATCATAAAAATTTCAATCTTGAACTTGTCAGGGGAAAACCCTAAATTTTGACGCGACGGATGGAAGAAAGTAAGAGTTTATAGTAACCGTATTTTCTAGAAAACGGCATCACACTCAGCCAGCGAGTTTTACCCTCAGAACAGTGGTCGTAACCTGCTAACTATGTTGTTAGTCGGTAGCTCATTGGTCCAAGTTTTCTCGGGCATAGGATGTTTGGTTTAGTGGAGACTAGCCATGGTTCAAGAAAGAATAACCGAGGGTTGATATTACACCCTTACTTCTATTGATGCCAGTGTTGAATAGTCTCAAAACTAACCGATGTGATCAGACTGTGACAAAACGACCAGCACTTTTGTCACGTACAGAATGATTGTACCAGCCTAAAACGCACCACTTACACTGCAAATGGGTCTGTAGTCTCAATCCTGAAACAGAATAAAATCAAAACTACTTGATCTGAGTGCTCATCAAATGCAGAACAAACACTTTGCGTCCAGTAAACTTTCAGAATAAACGGAACTATAGACAGTACTGCGCAACCTCTGTCTGCAGTTTTATAGTAGTGCAGTCCCAAATACAGACGAGGTCTATGCTTTGGTTGAAACCCCTTTTTCTTTGTACGATCCACCGTAGTTTGTATCGGATCTAGGGTGAATGCTTTTCACCCTCATCCGACTGACTGTAAATTAATTTTCTATGATACTTCCCATACATTCCGTACTGTATGCTGTTGTATAAAGTTTCACCTGTGCATTCGAACTACAGTTGTGATGTCTTCTTTCTTCAACATGTTTTCGTAGGACCAGACACATAGTTTGTGTTCATTTACTTTCCGAAACGAGGAGAAATCCGAATCAGAAAGAAAGATATTTTCTTCCAGTTCTGAGTTCACTCAGTTTCGCCAAATGTTTATCTGCCATAAGCCAGGATAGTTTATATTTAATTAATCTAGTATAGTTAAAGCACGAAGAGAGATGATGCGAACAAACCACATTCTTAAACGATGCTTACAGCTGATTAGAACTAAGTTAACACAGTGAGTAATGTGCCAGGTTTGTTAAATTACAAGTTGCTCAACCGTATACCGTGTGGATTTCCGCTGGACTAAAACTAGTCTTAGAAAGCGTGTAACTTTTCAAAGCATGTGGTCTACCAGCGGAGCTACAGATCTCTTCCTTGAACTCAGAAACCTTATTTAATGAACCATAAGGAGCATTAAGTCCAATATGCCTATGTGAGGTTAATTAATTATACTTCAGAAAATGATATCCACCCAGAAATATGAAAGTTCTGGTTTTACTAGATCCCCGTCTTACAGCAAGCCACTTCGTTTGCAAGTGAACGACAGTCCGTCGTCTACGAGTGACCTAAGCTGGCTCACAGATCAATTATGGGTATACATCGAGTTGAATAGAGAGAGGGAGTAGAACGAACGAACAGTCGTTATGCATCAAGTCTGTGTCACATTGTTAATATATCCGCAAGTCATTCTGGGGTAACAGACTCTAAGGTAGAAGTAAATGGTAGATGAGAAGGAGGATAAAGTGGTCACCATTGCAAAAACCGACCTCTAGCTTTTACAGTTGGCTACTGTAATCAATCTTTGTCCCACCACACACAATTTATATGGATATTACTCTGACAGGTCCGCTTATAACAATGTTGAGGAGAATTGATGGGGTCGGGTTCGATGTCACTCGTCTATCTCGAGTTCCGATGTTAGCCGAATAGTAACAGATGAAGCGATCGGTATGTGATATGCAACCCTACGCTTGACTTCTTCGGCTGCTGACTAGATCAACCTGAAGTAATGAATCACGTGACACTGTCGTATCCGGAAATAGTAATGAAATGTGTCTATTTGGAGATGTGTACATGGTGCACATCTTTACATCCGCCATGTCTAGGATACATAAAACCGATCATCCTAGAGTAGGAATGAATATTATAAAGGGGACCAGTGGTTTTGTTTATTTTCCAAAACCACTCGTTGTACGGATTAGCTGAATGGCTGTTGAACAGTACACGTTTGTCGTGGAATTTGCACAGTTACCTGAAAAAGTGGTTACTGTTAAAGAATGGTTTCTACAAAGAGCGTTATAGAGAGAAAAAGCAATATCTAGGTTCCTAGGTTAGAAAACTTGTGGTGCAGCTTATCTCTCACGTATGTGCTGATCGAGACTGTTCCAAGCTGTACGATTCAATGTAATCAGATGCCTATTTCTATTCGCAATATCCTTGTCATACAGAGATTAATCCAGCTTGCAAAGCGAATGCTACAGATCGTGCTACAAAATTGAGTACATATCTTTTAGTTCACTAGTTCACCGTGGACAATAATAATAGCAATGAAACAAACAAATCTTATTGCTAATGGACTTCCTATTTAGTTAATTTTAGTCTGTTTATATTTGTGTGATAAATAATTGTGCATTTTCTTTTATATTTCACATCATAATCGAAACACCGATTTCTACATTTTTTTACGGACATCATTCAATCGATAGAATTGAATACTTTGAAATCAATCAAATTAGTTGCGAATAATCTGTCGCTGTCTACACGGTCGAATTTTATTGTGGAATGTTTTCTTAGCAGCTAATATGGTTCATTTTTCCCGAAATAAACATACGACTTCAGATTACAAATTCATCTACTTATTTCTGACAAGAATAATATGACAAATAGCGATAATTAGTGTTTAGATCAGTTAACAAATGCGGTACTTTTCATCTTTTCAAGTTTACCTTACAGTCTTGTTAAGATTCTTCGGTGCTTATTATCAGCGTGGTGTAAGTTAGTCATTTATAATGCCCATTTTTCCCATGATAACATTTACCACAGGTACTTGTTTCTATGGTTTCTGTACGTTTGTTTTGACGAAAATCAGCATGTTTAAAGTTCCTCCAGAAAATCATGTGCTCGGAGCGCTGTTCAGGGCGTTGCCCACGAACTCATTCACCAGGTTCTATCGTTTTCACACGAAAGCGGCTGAAACTTCTAACAACTCTACGATTTTTGGTTTGATTGATAATGTGACTCTGTTTTGGTCGTTCGCTTCCACTCAAATCACCATATGGCTATCTCCCCAGATTTTATGATTCTATCTCGGCGATCTGATGTTCGTTTTGATCTCAAGGCAGATTCTGCACCCAGGTTTGTTTAAGTTTGTTTTTCTGGAGAAATGTTTTCGCAATTATCTCTGCACTTGGTTGATGGGTGTAAATTACATCGTAAATTTCCTCCACTCGTTTTTAAATTGACTTGGTTCCAATTAAAGCTAAATCGAGAAGCGAATCTACGGGCCACAAGAAGTAGGTGACTTATAGATACCTGAATTTCAATGGTGTTTTTAAATAGAAGTCCTGTCTAAGATAGAATGGATAGGAGAGGTTCAAAAGGAAAAATGGCCTGAAATGGACCGTGAACACAAGTAATCTCCCTGTTAGCATGTTATAAACACATCTAAGCACATGAACAACAGTAAAAAGTTAGCCAGAGCTTAAGGCCAACAGCCAAAATAAAGTCCAATTCGTGAGAAGTGTTCCGACCACCAAACTAACCGAAGTATCCGATGGATAACATAAATGTTCGCATCACATCTGTGTTCAAATTCGTCAGATGATAGCACTGTTACATCAAGCTCGCTCAAGGTGTTCAATACTGGTCCCATTCTCATGTCGAATATGTTTTATCTGTAAATCAAGGGACGAGTTGTGATAAACAACTGTACAATGACCGTTGGGTAGTTGAGTTTGTGAATAAATCTTCTGCGAAAAGATTAAACGATGACTGATGTGTCAATAAAAATTGACACACTGACCTGCGTAGCATTTTATTATTTCTAAGAGGTAACATTTTAGATTTTATCACATTATTTATTCGGTTGCTAGCAGAAGGTTTTATAGAATTTTGTCTCACTTGTTCATACCTTATTAATATGCATATAATAATGAAAATGGTAAAATCTACCGATTCTCGTTTGTACCCATCACACAGAGAAAGTCTGCGAAAGACTTGATCCGGCAGCCCATCCTGCTGGAAACTGAGGCGATTGTATCATACGATGCTTACGTGTCCGATCTGCAACAAGAAAGTTTGCTTGTTCGAGTCTCTCTCAGGTTACCCCCATCTTTTTAGTATAGTTATTCCGAATGTATGTTTGAGAAGAATTATAATTGCAATCGTAGAGTTCATTCTATGGTCAATGAAGGAATGAGGCAGCTGACTGAAAACATACGGAAGTACAGTAGACATAGTTATGGAGAATACTTCGATTTGAAACACAACTTGATAGGACAGATGATTAGTACCAGGCAGAATTTTGGTGGTAAACGACTTACTCAGTTTAAGACTTTAAAACGGTGGGTTCAGTATGACGAACAAAACAACCGGACCTTGATATAACCATCGCAGTAGTATTCATGATAAGATTTTGTAAATAATGCACAGATTATGAATCCTGTCAACTTAATCAGATGACATTACCCTGACAAAACCCAACCAAATTTTGACTTACTGTAAAATGTGAACGTTTTACTTGCTGGAATCAAGAAAGTGTCTTGGTGGAAACTTACAGCCTACTAAAAACCAGAGTTAAGACAGTGGACTAATTCTACAACCAAAATGAGCACATGTATCACCGTTTGCCCCTTGGTGTTTCTCTTATTTGAATATGATTGAGTAACAGCGCTTTCACGCGCTGTACACATTACATTTCCCAGTGGCTCAACATTAAGTTTTATTGGTTGTTTCTAAAATCATATGTGCCGACAATCTTATTACAAACTTAGTGGTGGCATTTTCAATCCACTCTCATATGGCATACCTATAGACAGGTTGTATGAGTACGTTTTCAGACTTGGTGCTTGTATGTTTTTATGTCAAACTTTTCTCAAGATTCCTCTCACTCATTTTCATTTACTTTCGTTTTATGTTAGTACATCGTTCAACTTAATTTGTCACATTTATTGTAAGCCTGTGAACCGTGAAAACTCTGAAATTATAAATGACCTTATTGATGCTGCAGATCTGGACATTTTAAATGGTCGCTAACATGTTTATACACCGTATGTATCAGTCTGTCCCAAAATTCGTGAATAGGTTGCTATTATGCTGTCACATATGAGCCAACTTTTAAACCAAGAAAACCATAATGAAAACTTGTATAATCACTACAGTTTTAATGCCAATAGACTGCTGTTTTCAGGGTTATCAGTTGTATTGAGTAGATTTGTTGCGACGATACTTCACAGTATTGTTTGAGGCATGCAAGCGATTTTCACCAATGAGTCCTACTGAATCCGTGTACTCACACTTTTGGCAGTTCAGTCTAGTCAAATCGTTTTTAGGGTTTTAATACACTATCCATACCGACGGGAGTACTCAACAACACGTATTTATCAGTGTCGCTCGATAACATCGAGCAGTAATATAAAACAATATTGTTTTTTGCTATTTTCTTAACCATGTTTGACAGATGTCGGACAAAAACTTACCCAATTTAGGTCCTTCATTCATGTCTGCTAATGTTCATTATTTATGAACTGTATGCATCTTTGCCCGATAACTTGCTCAAAGATTTCAAAAATACTCACCTGTGATTGTAGCTTTTTTGTAGCACTAGACGTTTCGGCTAGCCTACTTAAAAAACACTCACTAAACTTGCATTTATTCATACTAGAGCCCAGAACTTGTGTATATCCTCACCAGAATAGATATTTTCTTAAACTAGCCGTTTATCTTGAAAAGCAACCATATAACGTTTACTCCAACAACAGTGGCCTTGGTGGATTCCAGCGTGAACTATTCGAGAAATCCTGCCGGGGCAGTCGATCCCCTGGATCATTTGGTGGATTCCATATGAAACAGTGGGACGGGTGGGTAACCGAGTCCAAATGTGAAATTTCCGAGCTTCTGGCGTGGCTTCGTAGCTCAGCTGGTAGGGCGCTTGCCGCGTAGAGACATGGTGTATCTGTCGCTGGTTCGAATCCAGTCGAAGCCCTGACTTTTCACAGTTGGGTCTCATCTAAAATTATTGATCTGCCAAACTACTCATTAGTAACATCATAGCTATTGCGTTCTGATTATCACATCCAAAAGCCCAAGTAGTCTCTTGTGAATAGTGTTCAGCTTGCTTGTTCATTACGACAGGAGACCAGGCATAGTCGTTTCGTTCACTCTGATAAATAAAAACGTGGTTGGAATGTCTCAGTTACTTTGAAGTAAGTCACTTCAGCGAATCAGCTGAGAAAATTAGTTTAATATGTGGCTATTTTGTTTAGATTAATCGCCCCCGTTTGCAAACATCTTTATGTGTCTAATTAGAAACGAGCAGGTTCTACTAAATCTCTCCAGAAGACTTTGTAAAACCTTTCTTCATACGGTTGTTCTCTACTGTGTTCAGTTCCGTAATGCAATCACAAGTGGAGACGAACACAGAGGCCTGTCGCCCTTATTCTACAAAATTGTACCATACGTCGAATGTGTTCAAGTGCCGGTAGGCAAAAGGCTGGTACACTTCCGTATCCGAATAGGCGGGCTACAGTACAACAATGTCCAGTGCATTGAAACCTATAGGAGGAAACCTATTTCTCACCAACATAAGCCACCAAGCTACTAGTAACTCACAGCTCACCTTCTCTTAATAGGTATGTGATTTACCGGAGTAGTGAATAAGCAAACAAATGCATAGCCTTAGCGGCTGCGGAATTATCGACTGAAATTTGAAAACGCCAGTCACATATGAGAAGAAGCCCACTCTACATGGTCCTTGATCGCAATCTCCTAACTCACTTTCAGAGATCGCAAAGTTTAAATATTTGTACAAATATTTATGCGGCGTTCGATGTTCACATGTCTGAACGTCTGTGGCATCTCTAGCTTTCTAGAAATTTCCATCCACTCAGCTACTTTTTCGACCGGGAAACATGTCCCCGGAACAACGAGCAAATATTCTTATGCTTCTTTTAAAAACCTAAACATGACTTCATAAGAGCTGAAAGATTCACGGGCAGTTTTTGATACCTTGCTAATACTGACGTTAGTAACCAGATGTTATCTATGATATCATTAGGATTCATTTCCACTAAATTCGGTCACGCAGGAGAAGAGAACTGTGTCCCAGAACAATACCGATGAAACCGACTTCTTCAATAAAACATACATACATATATATGCAGATGTATATGTTTTTCAGTTGTCTACTTATTACCAAATCGAGACTCGCTTGTATTCTGTTTAATCTCGTCGTATGGAAAGAATATCACTCTGGCACAATGGTAACTCAGTATGTTTTTCCATACTATTTCCACATTGTGGATAATTTCTAACTGTTGTCCACGTCAGGATATTTGCCCTCAGTGTGAGTTGCTTTGGCAACAAGCTTCTTTCTACGCAAGAAAGTGATGGTTACTCTTGAAATTCTTTCGTTATTTTAACCCAGTGTAATAGTGAATGTTTGGGTGTGTTCGTTACCACAACACACGTGAACTACACAATGCAACCTCTGGGCTCATACACAATGTTTTCTCAAACAATTTACAGCCGGTGCCACTGGGTGCTTCAGGCAGACCGTGATTACGTAGGTAGGTTACTGTTGTGTTTCACCGGGTTTACTTTGTTTCTTCTTGAGTGGTTGTTACGGCCCATTCCCTTTGAACTGCGAGGTTCATTGATAATTTCCTAACTAGCTTATTTCTATAGGTAGGATGGTGTTACATTCATTTTGGCTGTTAGGCTTCCGGGTTGTGTGAACAGACTGAAGACGAATGAATGTAAGGTGTACAGCCAAGGTGACTAAAATCTATCAGTACTTGGGACAGTGCAGCGCAAAAAATGGTTCTTATCAGTAATATGGCATATCCATTAACTGTCAAGCGACTCAGCTGAAGAAAAATCCGGGCTTCCGTTCGACTTTAACAAACCATAGAAACGCGTGTCCTTAGGCAGAATGTGCGCTTCTAGTTGAGCTACAAAACCTGAAAATTTGACCTCAGGACCTCTTTGTCTAACCATCCCAGCGTAAACATTATTTCGATGGGCCTCGTGGAAATACAACACATTTGGGTAAGCTCTACGGCATTGATTTATGACGTTCGTCACTCACAGAACTGTGGTTAAACTGTGTAAATTGCAACCAGTTGGTTCGGGCTTGATCAGTCTTATCAGCACCGCGCGCGCAGAAGTGAATAACCCATGACCTGTCAAAATGATTAGCTGCTGAACCACGAGGGTTGTAATCACAAGAGTTTCACGAAAACAAGTGAATCTTTCTAATAAGAGCGATACTTGAGTCTAGTGCTTCCTTTCGAAGTGGACTAGCAGTGAAGGCTTATCCGAATGCGAAGGCTGCAATCAAGTCTGGGTGGTGTTCAAGTTTGAAACATTCTACTTACCTCCGTTTCTCATTGGTTAAAATCGATTAGCTACTTCTGCTTGGTCTGCAAACTAGGAAGCGTCCGCTTAAATCCCAGAAGTGGTTAGGGGAATTATTAGTTAGTAGTTGGTCCCAACGATCACTACTCTGGATTTGTGTGGTACTGGTTAAACCTAACAAGGCCGAATCAGCTGTTCAAGCTTTCGCTGGTGGTCATCGGGATCACCTCTGTCAAACATTCTTTTAATAATTTCTGGGGCCGTGATGGAGACCTGTTCGTTTACTGACCAGCTACAAGTAGTTGGTCAGCCAAGTAAACAGTCTAATGTTATGTGAGACAGTAGAGTGGTCTATAATGCTATGGTTACAGGTAACCAGTTGGTGGGGTTATACTTTTTCTATCCCATCCGGATAGGTTGAGCGAACTGCGGCAGTTCTTAATGAGCTACCGACATAGCAGAGGAGACCTGATTCCTAATGAAAAATACTTGGATCTAACGGAAATGACCACTTCAGGAGTAAAACACTAGAGTTAATACACTAAATGAGATGTGTGGCTTGTAGAGAACACTCGTTTAGTTTTTCGTGTGTATCCACTGTAAAACAACTTACCAGAGTTGATCGTAATTGTCTCATCACTTGTTGAATTCAAGAGCAAATTTGGTGCAGACATTCGGGGTATCAAACCGAGTACTCAGATGAATTACTCTTTGCGGTCGATGCCAGATGACGAATATACTCTCGACCCTTTACTAATGATACCAAGTAGCCGATATCTGGTGTATGCTGTGTTGCGATTGCTGTATGCTTGATAGGCGGTGAGTTAGGTTTTGTTTTACAGTCTTCTTCTTGTTGACCATCTACTAGTGAAACAACCTATCGAGTTGTCTTCTATTCCGAAAACGTTCATTGCTGATTTGCATTTGCATGAACATTTTTGTTCTCCTCTAGTCCGTAAATTTTTCGTTTCAGCTTATTCATCATTCACGAGTAACTTTTCCTCTGATAGTGTTCCGTTTGTCGTTGGTAAGTACTAAGTCAGTATCTGTCGACAGAATCCTGTGGTTTTCTGCAACACTCCTAAATAAAAGTTTAGATTTCGTTACACTTTTCGTGTACTTACATTCACTGTCCTTAAGTGTATATTTATCGAGCACCAAGGCCCCTACAGAATGTCACTTCTGACCTCTACACTCGACACCTGATGTAGTGTTTTGGGCTGTTGAGTTTAAGGTGATATAACTTGCCGCACCTTTAAATCCGAAAGACCTGAACCGGAGGTCAAAACGAGTCGTTTGTACGCACAGCGAGGAGTCGAGTACTACGCAATCTGCAGATTTTGTTGATCAACGGAGTACTATAGACGCTCTAGAAATGTTTACCCTCATCAGTGGTTCTGTAACATCAAACGTGCTTGATTCCAGATAAATCCAGCATGTTAACTACCATGTTATTCTCGTCAAATAAACCACGTTGACAAGAGCATTTTTTGTGAGACCCAATCACGAAAAGTTAGGGCTTCGACTGGATTCGAACCAGCGACAGAAACACTATGTCCAAACGCGGCAAACGCTCCAACAGCTGATCTATGAAGCCAAGCTAGAAGCTCGGATAGTTTGCGAAGGCCAGTTTGTCACACACATAATCATCTATAAGCCGGTTCCTTTCGTTCCAGAGACAAACCAGTAATTAAGGTACAAAGCTGGCCAGATAGTTTGTCACGAATAGCGAATCACGTTCGATGAACTTGTGTTCTCACCCATATCTATCGCATCAATTAAGTTTAAATTTGTACTGTAGAAAACGGTGCTCACTAATCTACGGGCATGGATTCTGCGTTGTGATCCATCATTCTAGTGCATTCGGTTGAAGACCAATTTCAGCGTCAGTACACCGTTGGCGGTAAACTTTTGATGACAATTCTGGAAAGTATCTACTAACACTTTTGCCACTTTTCAAATAGTCGACTATTTTTATGCACCAAACGTTTCGCATCCAACCTTAATTTATGAGAAAGACCTTGTAAGTTTTAATTCTACCGTGGCTAGCTGGTCACCATTTTCCAATAGATCTACCTTCGTTTAGTGTCGTCTTTCTCACCCGCAAGGTTAGGCTAATCAATCACTGTGTATAAGATGAACACACTGTTCGTATCACGGTTGTCACGAGTTTACGTGTGACAAACTTGCCTTAGTTAATTAAATTACAGCTCTCAGGAGTAATAAGAGTGAAAATTGCTTAAAATCTTAGATGATCTCGCTTGGAACTTCTGTTTTCCAAAAAAAGTTATTCTAGTTTCATATACGTCAGATGTACAAAGTTGCTCAATACTTGGTGATTTTATTTGCTTAACTACACAGGTTATTACAACTCTCATCAGCTCGATCATATGTAAGTTTCCGTCACAATTCAACAGAGTTTGTGCAACAGCAGACACGAAATGTTGTCGACGGTATTGACACAGTCTACTTTATACCGCTGTTTTATATGAGCTTACTGTGAAGGGGTAAGTGGTCATTTGTGATTCTTGACTGAGTCAATCAATAAACGACAGACAATCTACCTTCGCTAAGTTAAGGTTTTGGTGTTTTTGAAATGAACTACGGGTGATTTCGAGAGAATGAGGTTATCCAGCTTTCTTCACCTACAAACTTTTCATTTAGATTTGAGAAGAATAAAGATGCTTCCAAAGACTTGCATGGGTTAATGTGCGTTGTCCTCTGTGATTTCAGACAGTTTCCCAACGCAAACGCAATAAAATCAGCACACATTGTTCATAAACACAAGCAAATTACGCAAACAAAGATGTTCTGCTCGTCCCCAGCTGTGTATTAAACCATAGGATGTTTTTGTTGTTCAGAATTCTACTGGACACATTTTAGAAGTGTGGCTATAAAATTGAAAACGTATTGTGTCACAAAAAAACTTAGGTTCATCAGAAAAACTCTATGCGTTAGGGCTCTCCTATTCCTTTTGAACATCTTTCTACAGCTATACGGTGTGATTTCAGCGGCGGTACTGAAGACAGTTGGGCTCATCGTGCTCCGATTGGGACAGCTTTCGACTCAACTGTAGAGTTGTATGTCTTGATATCGTTGTGTTACACTGACCGAACACGATCCAGTTATTCTCAGTCGAATTTAGACCAGAGTTGTAGACTGGCCAATTCGACATATTTGATCAGCTAAATAGAAATTATTTGTTACAAAGTATAACACAATTATTCAACATTGTCTCGTTGGAAAATCACTCTTGTTGTCACACACTTGGTAATAAATAGCAGTGAATCCTCATCAACGCACTGACTATACCTTCTATAATGCAGCTTGTCTTGTTCTCAAATTCTAGAGCAGTCCAAGTTAGATATTCATTTCGAACAAATGTCACCAGATGTTTATAAGTTGATGGAAATACATGAAACTAAATTCACTCATAACTTTGATGAGTTGATTGCTGGTTTGTAGTAAGGGATTTTAATTTTCATATAAATTGAACACCACCTACAGTTGACAAGAGCTGTCGTATTCCGATAGACTTCCCAGTTGGTCTGTTTCTAACTGCATAAGCAATAGACCCTAGTTTCGATCTCATTAGAGCTCCTTAGTAGTGTATATCTTTGCCACGGCCGGGACTAGAACTCCGCTCATGCTTGTGAGAGGCAACCATGTGGACTACTGCGCCACTGACCTCATATTGGACACGGCCGAATTATCGTGTGTGAACGCTCGACCACTTTCGCTTGTGAGCAATGCTCCGATTGTTCCATCGCCTCGAGAAGAGACAATAAATGTCCTGTTAACTCCGATCGATAACCTCACTATTGAAACCTTCTAGACAGATCGAACTCTCCGATCTCAGTAAGTCTGCTAGGCCTAGTGTGAGGTCGGTGGTGCAGTATTCGAAACAGTTACCTCACAAAAGCGTGGCCGGAATTCTGCTCCCAGCAATGAGAAGGATAAGCATTACTGATCAGCTGCTGTAACAACAGCGAAACTGGAGTCTAGTGTTTCCTTTTGAAAGAGACTGGCTGGAGAGTCTATCCGAATGTGAAGGCTGCGACCAATTGTGTGTGATGTTCAACGTGGAATCAGCCAAATTCCCTACTACTCATCAGTAGTATAATTTTTGACCACAGGTGTAGACCGTGGTGGTTTAATTCTACTGCAGTGTCTCAGCCTGAAAAATAGGTGCTTTCATAGTTCGGGCAGTTTTTGTCGTACCATTTAGGTTACTTTTGCAAAATTATGTGAAAATATGTCCGTTTACTCATTCCAATAATTGATTTCATCACTCACTACAGCACTGAAAATGTCCTGATAGCCGTTGGTTCTTTTCGAATCAATTGAAGGGGCTGTGAACCAGCATGTGCCAAAATTACAAAACCATTCTGGATTGCCCCATTGAACTCTGCATAAGAATTGTCACGTTAATGTCAGAAAACGAAATCATAATACTGATATTATCCGAGACTGTTCGTGTGACATCATGCTCGCTCTATTCATAATGACTGACAATTCAAGGCCGTTGAGCTGTTCTCTTAGTTTTAGAAAATGCAGGAAGTTGAGCAAACCTGTTTATTTTTCATAGAGCATGATAGTGGTTGCACTGGTAAATATCAGTAGAAGGTGAAAAACAACGGTTTTATTTAAACAAGACGAACGTGGAATCTACAGACGGAGCGTGTTTGTGTCCACAACACTGTGATGCTGTTGTTGGTTAGATGACTGAAAAATGAATGAAACCACTTGTCAGATTTATGAAATTATTTCTCATTTTACAATTCTTGAGTGGTTCATTGTGAAGTTATATTAATTAATAGTGAGTAATTAATAGTGAGCGATCTCAATGCAAGATGAATTGCAAGTGTGATATTCAAAAGAAGCTGGGCTGTAATTATAAAGTGAACTGTGTTTATTACTGAAGGTTTGTGGTGTATTCACAGCCATGGATTTAAACAAACTGGTTAGACTGCATGATGAACAGAGTTGGAATTCCTATGGCATTACACTGAAGAAGACTTGTTGCTAGTTATTGCAACGCATGTGCCAACGGAAACAATTTCCCAGAAGACATTGGCTTATGCTTGTGGCTTAGAGTGTGGCTTCTGAGTAACGGGTCGAGCTGGTCATTTTATAATATAGGTCTAAACTCGAATGAATACCTGCGGAACATTCTTCCCTGGATGGATCCTATCGTTCGGGCTAAAACTCCTACTATTCCAGTTGCCTCATAAACCATACATAATAACGTGAAAATTTGGTAACCTTTTTAAGTGAGGCACTTTCGGACCCATTGACTGTTTTGTTTGATTCGCTATAACAGTAAGATTTTACGTATGCATTATATGTCTGACCTGGGGATGAGCAAACAAAGACGGGTTTGTTTGGTGTATTGCTTTTGACAAGTACTCAGAAGAGTGTCAGTCGTTTATGGTTATGTTAGTAATATAGAGGAATACTTCAATTCACTTCTACGACTATTTTGTACTGCTATCCCGATCAATAAAAAAAGGTTTGCAAAATAATTACATTACGGTACTGGATAGTTCTTGCTAAGCACACAACACTACCTTTGAATATCTTCAGCAAAAATCAGTGTTCGTCCGTGCAAAGAAACAAATAGTAGGCGACACGATACTGCCTCATCCGTATGTGCCTTGCAATGGCCGCTGCAGTTTCCTCGTTCTTGTGCTGAATAGTGACTTCATGCACCTTCGTAATCTGCTTCTCTACCAACCAGGAGATGTGATCTGGGTTGGCAGGTGCTCGTCAGTCCTGCGTTTGTGGGATGCATAGTGTCAGACTTGATAATATAAGATTATCTTGGATTTGACCGCCTCTTGTTGCAGAACACTAAAAACCGTAACGTTCCTAATGCTTACAAGAGTAGACAAACGAAACGGTGAGGGAATAAGCCGTATATATATACATGTGTATATATATATATATCCGCGTATATGTGTGTGCCAACCAATTTAGTGCCGTCTTGTTAACACTCTGAAACAAGTTTGCTGCGTTGTCTTTCCAGAAACATTCCGGCTTACTACGTCCTGTGTGACAACCGTTTTGCGTCAGTCAAATATAATGTTTTCCGAGGGTTTCGATGTAGATTAAGAACATCGTATCTAGACGGGATTGAACTTCAAATGCAACTCGAGTTCAATGAGAAAATTCCGAAATGATTCAAATAAAGTGTTGCACACACATGGGACGCTACAGTTCTGCACAGAATCTATTATTGTGTGCCACATCAATATAAAAACAGCGTTAGTCATTTGGTGGTCTTTATTTGCTGGAATATGCTTGAGACGGATTGAGGATTCATTATATCAGAACAGTTTGTGAACAGCCAGTAATCCGATTTATTGGTAACGCTTCACTTCAGACACAGAAAATTCATCAGACCAGATGAAACAGTTACAAATTTAATACATTCAATGGTCTTGATTCGACGTCACTCAGTGAAACAATGCCCCTTGCTGACGCTGCAAGCAACACAGGCAATCCCTTCTGCTATCCATAATATTGAAACGAAAGGATTGATTTAACATACATTGGTTTGTCGTTTCAAAACCGGTTGGTTCAGGTCATAAAATGGCGGTGTGTGCAGTTACTGATGTTTGTATGTGAATGAGAAATGTGCAGTAATTTGCAGATGCACTCCGTGAGACCTTTGCTAATGTTTTTGTTACAACAAACTTTCCGTTGGGATAGCCAGCTAGAATATGCGCGTAGTGTGTGGTAACTAGATAAAAATCGCTGGAAAAGCACGGAACTACCACTCATCAGACGTGTATGTTCGATGAGCTTAGAACACACGTCCCATCAGACACATACGTTAAAAAGCCATCACCTATTTACGTTCTGAAAACCCAGTGAATTACGTCGAGGAGTACAAATGATCAAGAACATTAGATGTGCATGCTTCTGCACGTTTCTTCTGAATGCTACCAACCATTTGCATTGCCTTATGAATTCCGATGAACCAAAGAAACACAACATAAACAACTCACAAAGGAGTTTTAATTTTTCCAGCTTAACAGGTCTATAATTTGTCTGTGCTGCTTATGTTGTGCACTGGAATTGAATCCGAATGTGAACTGACGGAAAATTGTACGTATCACACCAAATGACTTGACGTGCGTCGATGATACTTTTGGCAATTTCTAGCTTTAAGCCTTCTCATGGCAAGGATGCTAGTGATCCGTGACGGCCTGTGATCAGCCCAGTCGGTATCTACAATTTTATCTCTTATCATAACGCACTGACTTGGTCTGCTTTGTCATTTTTTGTAAAGCACCATCAGTGGGACAGCGTAATTTGTCAGCTAAACTAGTAATTACCACGTCGCAACAATGAGGTGGCTTCCCTTCAAATAACTGGTCAGTCTTTGATTTAGATTTAGACCTGACTGAAAATCTCTGGGACGTATCCGTTCGACTAGTGTAGAAGTTCTTATACCCACTAATTTAAATTGTACTTTTGGGGTATACTAGTACACGGATCGAACAACCTGAATCCAATCCATCTCGATTGACGTATTGGGAAAAAAAGAAAGCTGTCCTTAAAAACGAATGCAGTCCTTCAGCGCCTTACGCAGATATCCGTTTTCAGTAACAACTTCAACACAGTTATTTCACCTTTCTCCATAACTATCTAAATCTTAACGTCGTGGTCATTCCTTGTCTGCTAGAGCGCCTTAGTCACAGTATATACATTCAGTTCCGAGCACAGTCCAGCATAGCTGACATATCACACACAGTTTTTAGGCCAGCTTGATCTGAGAAATTTATTTATGTTCTCAAACGGTGTTCAGATTCAAGCTAGCATAACACATACATCACGTACGTCGCGGCTATGACTACCTACTAGCTTAGTTAGAACGACTCTACACCTATCTTTGTTTACTGTGAAGTAATGGAATACCTTGTCAAGCAGCGTGTTTCGTACATTCGTATTATTAAAAATACAATGAATTTCACTGGTTGAATACTCATCAAACTTACTTACTTCGCATGCCGCATCACCTACACGTCAATCTCTTTTGATGAAGACAGAGACAGCTTAGATGGTCGTTGATTGGAATCGAAAATTAGTCCTTCAAAAAGTGGTACATCAATGGGATCAGCCTTGTAAGGATGATGAGTTTTCTTTGGAAAGACCTCGTTAGGAAGATTACTACATGTACAAATATAGTGAGGATAACAAGATCTAGGTAACTACCATTGATTTTGTGGCTTTACTAATTCGCTTTTCTTGTTCCGTCCCAGTACCTTCGTTTCTGCTGATAGTGTTATAGCCATGGTAATTTGTTCCGCCTAAATGCAATCCATCGAACACCGTGATATTATCCGAAGCAATGTTTTGCTCCAGATAAACCAGCGTGACGTGAACTAACACGAAAGAGGAGAAAAAACATGGATTTAGATTGAATGTGATTAGAAGAAAAAGTCAATTGCAAATTTGATAGTTGCACTCACTTTCTCAGAGTGACTGTAATACACCCCCCCACCTCTCAAAATGCTCGCAGCTCTCCATTGAAAATTGCAAGCAATTCACTTCCGGATAACTTTCTTTCCGGTTGAATTGTATACAGCGCGTTCCATTTTGTGTTGGGAACAGCTCTCTCTCTCTCCCACACAAACACACCCGGGAGAGAAGAAAGAACTAGTCCCCCATATCATCCACACCTACCACTCACTCGTTGGTCGATCGAACTTTGAGTACGCTTCATGTTTTCCTATCTGTGATTACTTTGCGTTCTGTCAGTTTTTCGTTCTGTGTGTGGGTGTGTTTGTGACTTTGCTGGTTGTCCACTCGTCTACTGACCCATTACTGCGCTGGCGGCTTTGATGTATTGCTTCCGACACCTTTGGGTTACGTAAACAGGAACGACTTAATGTCAAACTGTGCGTGAATAAGCGCATACAATTATAAAACCACACAAGTGTAATATGTTCACAGTAACCATAAATATTTTTGTGAAATAAGCTACTTAGTGCTAATTTGCCATGTAGGTTAACGGATCAAATGAACTTCGATAGTTATACGTATTTTAGTGGTTTAATTACTAAATCGATTTGCTTGTCTGAGTCATAACTCTACTTGCTTAGGGATGAATGAAGTGAGACATGATATTTGAGTGTTAGAAATCAATTATTAAAATTTGGACATTCATCATCGAATAGTTTTCACCCTACAGACACGTGATACTGTTCCGAATAGAGGACAAGGTTACTTCGAATTATCTGTATACAGACACAAATCAAAACGACGGAAGAACTCAGTTCATCGAACACGGACTAACCGTCTTACATACAGACGTTTTCAGTTACAGACTTTCTGTTTCACTCAAACCCACCCGGGAAGACTCTAGCAATTCACGATGACTATTCGATTTGTAACCGCATTTCTTTCTGTATCCAGAATGATCATTTATTCGGCCTTACCTCATGCAAGTCTGTTGCAACACTAGAGCGTCAAACGAATAATTCCATCCCAAGCACATCACCTAACTACCTAGTTCTGTAGTTCCTACAAGACCAAGTATATGAAGTCGCCCTACCATGACTATCAACTCTCCATCCTGTAATTCAATTGCTGCATATCGTTTGAACAGAAATAATTATGGCTGTTAACATGAAGACAGGTTACGTACACCACCACAAACTGGTACGTTTCGTGGCTATTGTACAACATCGCCGTGAGAACCATATTTGAACATACGTCCTTTGTCGTCTGAAATAAACCAGCTTATCGAAATCACGGAACGTTCCTGCTGTAATCGCACAGTCGGTCGAACTGTTTCACTTCCATCCCGGCAGACAGAATACCTGAAGGCCCAGACGTATTTCGGGAAAGAGTCAGAGTTATGCCAACAGGGGTGTAAACATATGTAGCGGAAAGTCACCAATGAAGGCAATCATGACATCGGTCGAATCAACTGTTACTGCCAAATAGGGCAGGTGTGGTGTTAGAATGAATCTGATTATGTGAGTGAACAATAAACGAGGAAATGTACAGACTCCCGATCACCCAGCTACAATCTGACTGGCTAGCTGTAATAGTGCAGAAACATTCTCCAGAAAGGGTGAACCAAACCATTCCAGCATTACTTCAAACAGCTGGTGTTCAATTTTACCTGAAGTTTTCACCAATTTTGAAGAAGATACCTCAAACCGTGATTTGCGCGATGTTATACGACTCGCTTATTACACCCCATCAGGAAACAAACCTTCTAACACAGAGGTAATCGAAGCCTTGTTGAAACATGTTCACATGCCCCGGTCATCGTAAATATAGTTTCTTAGGTACAACAGTGGATGAATAACCCGTTTGAATTCGCCAATAAAAGATAATCTCACTTAGTAAGAGCATGCTTTGAGAAACGTCCAGCAATAAGAACCCACAACAGGCATCCAGATAAAGTTGCTAGGTCATCTGCACCACTGGAATATACCCAACAAAGTGCATATGTTTTAAAATGGTTTGTTTCCCTCATCCAGTTGGAACTTTCAACTAGTAACCGTTCGGTCTTCAACTGTTTCTCCACTAGAACTGCACATGAGAGCTGCACATTTGGTTATTTTACACATGCGATTATCATGGTACATGGCAGTTATCCGTACACAGATAACGTCTGTTCAGACCAGAGAGGACGTAGGTCTGTTACATGCCCATTAGCTACATCGATGTATCAAAAGTGACGCTTATAGGACAAATTCTGGATGCCAATTCCTATCACACTTCAGTAAAACCTCAGTGTACAGTTTGGAGTCACACACGATCCTGTTAGTAGATTGGTTGGTTTGTTTCATGCCTATATCCAAGAAATAGTGACCGACTAATCAGCCGAACTCAGTGACAACTACTTAACCAATAAAGGGGCTAATTGTTAATTTTCGCCAAATCCTCTCTCCACATATCTGAACTTGATCAGAATGAAATCAATTGTTGAGAAGTGGGTTGCTGGCCCGAACCCCGTTCGACCAGGTTCTTTATCACACTAATCAACTTAACTATAAAGGAACCACATGATGCGTTGATACAACGTGCTGACTTACAGATGAACGTTGAATATTTGTAACGGTTGAGAAAACGATTTTAGACCCAGGTGATAGGTCTCATCTAAACACGAGAGACAAAGTATGAATAATACAAAGACTGTAGTCGTTCACAGATTTTGCAAACAAATTCCCAAGATATGATCCACAGTTTAGAAACTTTGGATGAAACATTGTACGTCTAACCTAACTAATAGCAAGAAGGATATAAGTCAGAAGTCGGTAACGTAGCAAAATTACTTACTTAAGCCAAACAGAGTGAAGGAGCTTTGCTTTTTTGATTAGCACTAGAACTGCCTGCGAAATCAGTGCACTGATAACGCTTAAGTAATAAAAATATTACATTTTTATGCTCACCATATCTACTGCAATCACAATACACAACCCTAACCATTGTTTCTATGATAAACCAGTTCGGTCGTTGAAACTGACTTGCTCACACATCTACTACTATCATTCTTGCTAAACACACAAGCGCATGTCCCTGATGGTATGATGTTACACCTATTCACTGCTTGGTTTAAATCTACCCAGTTGTGCCAAGTTTGGTGTATGGCTTTGTTATCACATGTTAACAAATATTTTTTAAATTGTGGTTTATCACACTACAGGTTTTGATGAAACTTCTGTAACTATTTTCGTCTGTGAAAGAATAACCGAAAATGGCTGTTTGTTGTATCATGACAACCAGCATTTCTCAGGTGTGCGTATTAAAATAATTGAGTGGGGATTAGGTGGAACCCTTTGTAAAAGATGTCTCGTAAAGTAAAATATAATTAAAGACTATTCGATAATGTTTATGCCAAAATATTGCCTGTTTAGTTATGTTGAAGTCGGCCTACTGGCAAGCTGAACAGAGGAAAGACAAACAAAACGGGAAAGTCAACGCTGCTTGGTTGCAACAGGGACATTTGACGGTTGTGGTGAACAAACTGCCAACGATTTGCAGAATTATCATAGAGCCATGTTGAAAGTGTTTGGATCATATTGTAAGACAGAACTCTTTACATTCGTAAATGACGTGTTGAAAGCCTTCCTGAAATCCAAGAGCACATGAAAGCAATCCTGTTGCTGAAATGGCTTAACGATTTGTAGCTGAACCTAACCTGTCTTATGTCCATTAATGTAGTTTTGGCATTATGTTACCATACTCATCTGAATTTTTCTCGCTCCAAAACACTTCCGGAACAACAGAACTCTCTATCGAGCGAACGAAACACACCTCTGTAGATGAAAAAAAAACACTTTTGACTGTTTGCACGTTAACTGTTGTTCAGCACTTTGATCAGTAGTGAGAACATGATCAACACAGAACCATATTGATTTCCAGGTTCACGCGTGAAATAAGTACTATGTTCATTACGAAAACTGAACATTAGATGCAATCGTACAATTTTATTGACTCGACAACTCCTCCTTCTGTGCAAAATTCTACGTTAGCGCAATACGTGATAAGGATCCTGTTTAAAATTGCCGAAAAATTTACTAGAGATTACATATGTTAGGTTTAGACCGTCGATCGTTCCATCGTGCCCCGGCTGGTGCAGCGCATCTTCGATAGGAAACGAGCGGCTTCTGTGCTCTACTGTTAACCGTTCTAGCATCTTAAACTGGCAATGTCTTTTTATACAGCGTCGGAAAAACCGGTTGTTCTGTACTGCACTCCAAGACAACGACTGAGATTCAGAACACCCACATCAATATCGTCCGGCAACGCATCTACCCAATACTGTCAAGTCACTTTCGATTAAACCAATACTGTGTAGACCGGGAGACTATCGACAGACATTGTTTCTTTGTTCTCCTTCATAACGTCGTCATGTGAATCCTGACTACTCTGTCCAAGTAGCCGGATCCCACAAGCTACCCTACCACACAGGATATCCCATAGCCCATCCAGATCTCTATACTACGGTTTTCACTCATATGCACCAAACATCTTAAGGAAGTGTTTTATTAATGTGGACATGCCATATTCAATTAAACGACATTTTTATCGTCCAGAGAACAACAGTAAGATAAATGCCGCTGTTCCGTGAAATGATATTTCTGGATTATATGGTATTTCTCCGAACTTCCTCGCGAACCATTCGGAATAAGAAAACCTGTACAAAAGTTTGCTTCAGTTAATTTACTGATAAGTAGTTTGGCAGATTTGATAATGTAGAAGAAATTCATTTGCGAAAAATCTGGACGTCGGCTGGGTTCGAACCAGCGACAGAAAAACCATGCTCAAACGCGGCAAGCGCTCTACCAACTGAGCTACGAAGCCACGCCAGAAGGTCAGAAATGTCACATTTGGACCTAGTTACCCACCCAACCGACTGTACCATACGGAATCCACCAAATGATCCAGCCGACTGACTGCCCAAGCAGGATTTCTCGATCAGTTCAAGCTGAAATCCACCAACGCCACCGATGAGCATTGACAATGAATTACTGATAAGTAGTTTGGCAGATTTGATAATTTAGAAGAGCTCAGCTGGTAGAACACTCGCTGCGTTTGGGCATGGTTTTTCTGTCGCTGGTTCGAATCCAGCCGAAGTCTAGATTTTTCGCAAATGGATCTCTTCTTAGTTGATTCAGTTCTTTTTCAAATTGCCTATTGTAACTCTGACATACATGGTCAGACTATATGCTTACCATTCCCCAAATGGATTGGAGCTGTCAGAGTGTAGGTGTTAGCCGGTTAGTTTAATCTTTCGGTAGAAAGTAATGTGCGTCGATTCATACGTTTATTTATCCGTGTTGCTGTAGGAACTGAAATGCGTCACATATTCTTGGGTGTACCGTTTGCGAGTAGGCTAAGAATTGACTTGGTGAAGTAAACATTCTATATTGATGTGATCGTTTATGATTAAGTGCCAGTCATAAATCAGTCTTTTGTTAAACGCCAGATTATCTCATTTCCCCGTTTACACCTCCCAGCTTGGTGACGGAGACATTGACTAAGATTGGACCATCACGGGACCATCGACTGAAAGACAGGACAGGCCTTGAACTATGATATGCATAGTAAACGTAGCTCTACTGGTTTACATTTCAGGATTACTATCTTCACACTTTTTACCGGATTGTGGGTGGAAAATCCTAGACACTGTCATATGATAACAGGCCCATAAATACTGTCGAGTCGCGGTTAACTGCAAATTCTGCTTGAATTCAACAACAACTAGCAGGAGGTCTGGGGCGTGATGTAACTGGAAGTTGAATAAATGATGTTACCAGGACAACCGTCTAATTTGATAGAAGGTTTCGTACGGTAAAACTGTGTCCATAACACGATGAGGATTGTCCCGGTTTTAGAAGCTAGTCTGGCTATGATGAAGAACGGAGCATAACTGTTCACAGTATCGTTCCTCGATGTACTGTTTACTAATAGCAATATTCTCCACAAGCTGTAGGCTTGGATAATTGACTCCGGATAACAGTACACCTCTAAGATAAAAATATCATCGAACAGCTATCGTAATTACACGTTTCGTACATCACACTGAGCGAATTAATTATAGAATTAGACTTCTTGACTAACTCAGCACAGTACAGGAACTTACTAAAATCGGCTGAAGATGTCATCTACTGGTCCCATTCATTAGTCTTAAAATTCAGTCTCTTGAGTTCAACAAAATCACTTGATGCAATGCAGTTGACGATGACGTAACACTCTCTATTTCGCTGTATCATACAATAAACGGTTGTCTTTAGCCTCATGGCTTAGATCGGTCAAAGCGATCCATATTCTGTATTATGCTGTCCATAAAATATCTAATTCTTGTCAACAGTAGCGCACTGTTTGGATACCGTGGGATTTCGGTAATGCTGAGAACCAAGTGGGAACTGGCTATTTTTATCCTTGGAGTAAGCGTTAAATTGGTGGTAAGTGAATTGTGAAAAATTTGTGTACAGAATTGAGCAAAACAGTCAATTAATTGCCTTGAAAAATTATAAAACGATGAGACTAATGAGTTGTGTTCACCATCTCCCTTTGACCGTTTCCCTCCGGTAATAATTATGTAGGTGACACGTTATTTTGGAATTCGTGGTAATTGTCGCCAAACCGTGCTTGATACTGTGCTAGTGACCAAATGATAGTTAAACGGGGGCGTACGCTAAATTTACTGCCTTTCAGTCAACTTGAACGACAAATTTTGTCTATTAAACCATCTGATAACCGCAGGCGTTTGTGTTGATCAATTCTTTTTACATCACGTAATGTGAACGTAAAAGCGATCAATTTTCCTTAGGGTTCTAGGACCAGGCAAATCGGATTTGATGGGCGTTAATCCTCAACGATACATACAGTTGCACAAAATGTCTCAAAAATAGTTTACTTTCTCCAGGTGAAGTATCGAAGACCGGAACATGCATTGAAACACCACACAGAGATGAGGGGTAGAGTGAAGTCCATTGAGACCACTCGTTCATTCAAGGAAGTCTTCCATGAGGGATGTGTTCAGTATTGTTTGTGTGTGGGATGAAGTTGACGGGAGCTCTAAGCACACACAATCCAGATAGACTGGAATTTTGAGAAAAGATTGTCAGGAAGATCCGCTGAACTTTTGCTTACGGTCACACAACCAAAACTGTTGACTGCTGTTTACATAGTTGTGTTCAAACAATCAGCTTACGATGGACAGTTGGAGCATCGTAGCCTAATCGATGGTTACATTATATGCTTTCCGGCTGTGTTTACATCTTTTGAATGCACACTCAATACCTGAAGTCGTGCAACAAATAAACTTCGTTGTTATTTCAAAATGTGTTAAAACTCTTGTAGATCTCGAAGGTTGGTCCAATATCGACTATATTTTTCACAGTTTACTGCAGTGATTAATTGACCTTAATGTGTAACGTTACAATACGTACGTATTAAGTGGCTATATTTGGGATTGAATTACGTACCGAAATAGTCAGCAAACGTTGATCTATAATCTGATTTGTACTGCATCGTAACGTGCAATTTACTGAGTAAAACTTGTCACTACTAACACTGTTCTTTTTTCAAGAACCAGAACTATAAATGTAACCAATGTCATGAAAATGATCGAACTGCTCATTTATCCCTTGGATTTAGAACTGATATGCTGTTAAACTTTAAAATTATAAGATCATAGTATCTATAATAACGTATTTTTACCGTAAAACAAAGGTATGGTAAGAGTGTTTGATAATCTGATATCAGCGTAGACAATCGGCTGAACAAAATCACATCAAGAAATTTGTGTGGTTTGTGATTTTGAGTAAAATTGACTGTATGCACGGGAATACAGTTCGCAAGTCAAAAATAATCTATTTCAAATGATCAATTTGGTTAGGTGAAATTGAATAAACTTGAAACTGAGTTACTGATAAAACTTGTATTGGCATTACAAAATCATAAAAAGATATCCCAAAAGCGCACGGTTGTGCAAACCGTTCAGTTTTGTCTATGAGTTTTTTTTTTCAGAAATGAGGTTGAAACTTCTGAACTGACGTAGGGCTCTGCAAAAGTAATACAAAGTTCATTGACGATAGGTATATGGTTGAATGTAAGTTTGCTTCCTCCAGAATGCGAACCTGTCCGCTTCTCTTAAGGCAGTTAACCTACTGGCATTGGGTGTTAGCCACTGATGAAACCTGATATAACAAGTGGATCATCTGTTGACAATAGAAGATGAAGACACAGAGTCAGTCAGCAAAGACCATATGCTTCCACGCCATCTACTGTGAACAGTTCGATAGATTGGCTATATTTAAGACCGGTATGAATAACAATAGGTTTATTCGGATAACACTGAATAACTGTAAACAAAATCTATCACGAGATTAGACATTGCAGATGGTTACCTTGTAAAACAATGCATCATGTGTTAAGAACTGACCAGCTTCTCAGGTAGAAACTAAACATAGGACTGGTGTCTATGAGAAGTTTTATTCTTACATAGGTTCATATGGTTTAGGTTATAGGCAAGAAACGGTAGTTAGGTGGATGAGTTCAGTTGATCTCGAAGCATCGGTATTCCAATGACTGATATGACCCCTTCTGTCACCTGTCTATTTTAAGGATTGACGCGATAACACAACTTGTTTCATTTAATCGTTCATTATAACAAGCTTCGTGGTATGCCCGGATGGGAATACGACTGGTCACCGTGTTGAATCGGCGGTTTGTTCGAATAGTCGACCTTGAATGGTTTTGAAATTCCGCAAATCATTCGTCGATATCGCATTGCGAAGCTCGTGCATTTCCTTTGCACCAAGTAGCGCTTCGCAGTAAGTGGACTTCTTTGACTAAACGATACTTCTGAAATAGACATATTAGAGTTAGTTTCGGAAAAACTCATTTGGACGTGATGTTTTACGAGGTTGAGCACTGCTCACATTCTCGTCTATATAAGTTGAAGTATGTCTGAGTCGCAAAGAACTTATGAATACCTGCGATAGTGTAGGCCTCAGCAAAACAGGAAAAATAATCTATCGGGAATTTCACAAGTTGCATTTTAGTAGGTTAAATTGCATACTCCATCTTCGATCATACATGTGAACACTGCAAGTCTGCGCCAAATGTGAGGTTTTCACGAACACACATCAGTTCTAACACACGCGACAATATTCTCATTATGGAAAGCACTTTCTCTGTTCTTTTTCAGTTCTAGTAACCGTCTCAATATTTTCTCAGAGAACAACCGATTGACGAATCACAAAATTTTGGTGTTTTATCCGTGAGGAGAAGGTTGTTACTCTACGCTTTTTGAAGTTGTTAAAACTATTTTCCTCATCATACTGTCAGCCAACTCATGGATGACTACGAATGAAGACTAGATTACATAGCCCATAGTTCTTTTGGTTATGTAATTTTTACGCTAATACATCAGATTATTCTTTCGTTGATTACCAGAGGGGATTCAGTTGTTAACTTTGTACTACAGTAGTGGGATCACTAAGTCATACTGAGATTATTTGTTGCAAGGATATGAATACTGTAATGCAAACTTCCTATCACCATGATTAGTTTGTGACTTGTCAGCGGTTTCCAGATTGTAAATGTCAAACATCTATTTCAATACCAAAGTACTTTGGTGTCCTGAGAGTTGCGATTTGTTTTCGATCCATTTTACTATCGGTATGCTTTGCTCAACCAATTCACCTTTAAACGAACTAATTAGAAAACCTTGTTTCAAGAGGTACATCAGCTCATTCATATACAACTTGGGATGTACAAGCTACTGTAGACAACACTGCTTACCAGAAAGTGTTTAAGCATTTAAAGCTTGATCCTAAAGAAATTAGGGCATGTACTGCATTGTCGGTTGGCTCCCTGTTCCGATTGTCAGTTTTCCTACTCTTTACACGTGGGTAGACCTATTACCCCGTTGGGACTAAGTAATGTAATTCAGTGCTTTTTCAGCTTGTGATGTAAATTGGTCTTAACAGTTTCTACCCGTTTTATTCAAGTCAAATGTCCGCCGGTTTGCATGAAGCAGTTGAGACGCGCGTCAACTCAGAATTTGAATAAAATAATGAAGACACAAATCACGTGATATTCTGTGAAACGGGAGATATACATCTCCCAGGCTCAGGTTTTACACGACTTGTCAAGATGAGATACAACATCCTCAGTTCAATGAGACTCGTGTTTCGATATTATGATTGGTGCAATACCAGGTGCACATTTAAGCCAACGTATCGGAAGTGAACTTTCATTGAAGTCTGTATATGGTTTCGTCATAGGTAAACTAGATACTGCATACATATGAGTCAGATATTTTAAGTAAGTCTTGAATAGACGCTACAAAAACTCCGAGATATCATATTTTGCGAGACCCATTTGCTGGAGTAGTTCGTATGACGATGAGTTTATGAATTCTTTGTTATTAGTTATAATTAAACAGATATATATTCCGAAGAAATGACGGTCGCAGTAAAGGAGAAAGCAGAAGTGATTTGGAAAATTTCTTTACAATTGTATCGCTCCATCGTTAACTTGATTGCGAATTTTATTCTGTATGGGTCATAAATAGCCACATCGGCAACAAACGTTTCACCATCTCTGAATGTGAAGATTTCGAGTTTAGGAAACGAGCTGAAGTGAGGATATGAGGTCCTGGAGTCACTGGTAGTTTCTTGTTTCTCAATTTATTAAATAGTGATGAGTAGTCGGAGATTTGGTTAATTTCAAGTTGAATATCACCCACGATTGATCGCAGCTGTCACATTCCCATAGACTTTCCAGTCAGCCCCTTTCAAAAAGAAGCACTAGACTCGAGTTTCGCTCACATCAGAGCTCGTCAGTAGTGCATATCATCGCCACTGCCGGGACTTGGACCACGGACACGCTGGTCATGAGGCAACCATGTTAACCACTGCGCCACTGACCTCATGTTAGGCACGACCGAATTATCATATGTGAACACTCAACCACTTTCGCTTGTAAGTAATGATCAGGTTGCCCGATCGTCTCGAAATGGAGACACAGTTACTGTCTGTTAACTCCAATCGATGACCCCGCGATTAGGACATCCTAGATAGGTCGAAATCTCCGATCTCACTAAACCTGCCAGGCGATATTTTAGATTACGACAGTGGCGATGATATGCACTACTGACGAGCCCTAATGAGAGCGAAACTCGAGTCTAGTGCTTCTGCTGTTCGAAAGGAGCCGACGGGAAAGTCTATGGGGATGCGACAGTCGCGATCAATTGTGGGTGATGTTCAATTTGAAATTTATTAATTGTTAGCGCGGCTATGATGTTACATCGTCTGCACCTATCAGAATAGGTAGGCGTAAAAATTGACAGTTGGTCTCCTTGACGAATACCTCATTTTTTAAAAAGAAGCCAGCTTCAAAACAAAAGTTGCCAAACCTACAGACTGAACTTTGGTCAAAATGGTAGTTCGCTTCAGGCAGTGGCTGCTTTTATCCGACAGTTATGGGGTATGTAGTCAAGAGCTTTAGACGTATCAGTGTCTGCAAGCGAACAATCGCGGTACTTTGTATGAGAATGTTGTAGCAACCTAGGTAGAATAGTTATCATGTGAGATAGTCCATCTTGCTATAAGAAACCAACTTGCTGTCGACCGATCTTATGAAAGCCCCTTGTGACTCCTAAACAAATAGAAATCGGATGGAAGTCAGATGTCGTCAGCGAGGATAGCGATCTTGGGTACAAATTTTATGCCAGCAGTGTTCAGCTGTGGGGGGGAAGTTCGGTAATCACTAGTAAATTAAAAACACCGCCAGTGATTTTGCTCGGAAATAACCTATGTCGGTAGGTTTGAGGTGGCTGGGTCTGGGTATAGATCTTGCCAGGAAACGGAGTGCTTGTGTGACTTCAGCTTCGGAGAATGGAGTGACGGTTACATGGAGTCATATACCATGGAGGCCGGTTGTCACAGACTCTTAGACCACCAAGTACCTGACTCCGGTAGTCGGTAAATCCTGGAAATCTGTTTTCTTCAACAAAGTCATTTCGCTATCGGTCGTCAAGTATCGCTGTAGCTGGATCCTTCCTTTTCCGTTTGTGAAGGTTTGGTATGTGTTCAAATCAGACTTGACGCAGGTGGCGGTCGTTTTTGATTCTCACGGTGTGATGCCATCGTCTTGATGGTCCCCGTGTAGGAGGAAAGTATTTTTCGCATATTTGAATGATGATCTCACTCAGAGCGGGAATAAGTTGGTCGTTCTTCCAGAATAATGCCGAAAACTCGAAAAGTTGTTAAAATCGGTCGGCCTCAGTACAGTCCTGGAGCTAGTCTATTGTTGCCTTAATAAGCATGACGTGCTCCACTTAGATGTCTGACAGATCTAAGTTAAGACGAGACGGCCGGTTGCTGAGGTCAAGAATCGCGGTCGTTAGAGTTTCTAAGAAAATACCATGGGTAAAAAATAACCACAACTGTTCCGGCAGTTGACAAATAGAGTGAACGTGGATGCCCAGGACGTAGGATTCATTGGTTTGTCTCCCTGTATTATAGAAATACAATAGTCCATTCTGCATTCCGTAATTCTGTGAATAGTTCACTAGGTTCTGTCGATGATTGATTGGATAGATTATTCTCCAGCTGAAGCGTATCGATTTGACGATCTAGTGGGTGCGGGTATTGTGAAATAAATGTGCCTGGGCTCCTGCCAAATATTACTCGTCGAGATTGATGTTCAAACGTCGATGTTAATTGACCACATCAGAGTTGTCTGCATGTAAAATTGGCTCCAAGTTCTTCGGTTGTGTTAATCTGACTGGCAGAATTGGCTCATATCTCGTCTTTTGGCATACAACGTTGTTTGAGAGAATGACAATGTCTGAAATGACATGCCCGAATCGGGACGGTTGCGTGGAATGTCCTGAAAGTCGATTAGCTTGAGTCAACAGGGGTGATAGCTGGTGCGTTATGTCACTTGTAGGTGACGCCGGTAAACTTTCGGCGACTTGAGGAAAAGTGAAATTGTGAAGAAATCATACATGTATTGATACAATGAAACTGTGTTGGTTACTGTCAACAATATCAAGTGTGCCGGATTGTTATCCTTGATCTATGCCCGGAACTGTTCACTGGAACAAGTGCCTTCGCTTTCAATTGCTTGCTGTTGATCGATTGGTCATACGATCGGCGGTGTTAACTGAAGACATTTTAGCGCAGACTGTAGATATCATTCGCGTAACGAATTAGCATAATATCTACCAACGCTGAATGATGCAATCTGTGATTAATAGGTGGAACAAACCGTGTGCTTTATATTCCTTCGAAAGTGTTGGATGATCATGTTGCGACGTACCACTCCGGGAAATAAATTTAGTGTGGCACTAAAAGTAACGGAACCCGAGGGCTCTGTGTAATGATGATAGCTGACTTGTTAAATATCGAGCGTGTGCTGTTAACTGTCTACGTAGGCCTGAACACATGCGATTATCGCCATAACATTGAGATCACCTCTGATACGCTGGGTGTTGTAAGCTGTAGTTTACTTTAATTAATAAACAAGTTATGAGGTTATATTAGTATGTCGTACAAAACGATGTGGGTTTGCTAATAAACAAGACCTCACGTTTACAGTGGAATTAGAAAATCAGACGACAACAAATATTAGAATGTCCCTAACTAATGGTTACAGAGGCAATCGGGGAGTAGTAAGCATTATCGTACAAAATAACCGAACAATATATCCCAATGTAGCAGCAGTAGATGAATACAAAATTGTTTCCATGTAAGCAACGCATGCGCGTGTGGTAAATGCCGAGCACATAGCAGGAAACAAACCTGAACACCGATGAGAAGAAACTCAAGCGTGTATAGATTTCAAGATTGCCCACTTATAAAACAATGGACACAATCAAATAGGAACTTGCCAAACTGAATTTAATGTGGTGCAAAATAATCGCACAATATGGTCGGGAGTATAACACAAGCATAGCTTCTTTACTGTACGGAATTCTGCAATGATTCGTAATCTATTGAATTATCTGTGAGAAGGTCATCTATCTGATTTACAATCCGATGTCTAACGATGACGCAAAGCGAACTTGACGTGTTTTAATTAAATTTTCACGAATGAATGACCGTACATTCGAATTACACATGGACATGTAATTAATTTTAAACAACGAGTAAAATTCGTCAGGGTGGATGTTATGGTTTATGGGATTAGAGAGAAGGACAAGAGGACGAAAATTATGTCACTAACGGCCCTCAAGGCAGCCACAATGCCAACACAAATTGTTTTTTAAAACACACACCAGGATTACGATGTTTGATAGCTAAAGCCTCAAAAAACTAGAGGGTTTGTTCATGGTTGCTAGGGCATACATAAAATTTTGATTTTGTGTCAAGATGGATTATGTGCCTTGCTACGAATTATGCTGAGCGCCGTCTCTTTGCATCTATACACGTGCTTAGCATTTCTAGCTGGGCTTCCAGCCAGTTTAGCACATACTCCTTAATACGAGTAGTTAGTCATTGATTTGTCCTCTCTATGCACGTGATGCTGCACCTACATGGCTGTTTGTATGAACAACAAGATTTGACAGACGTAGTCTGATTTTTCGTAGCCGGGGAGACTGTTTTGGCTCTGGCTGATCGTGTTATACATAGATTTACAGCGGTGGAAGATCCGAAAGTAGCAGTTGTCTGACATTTCCTTGTCACTGCCGACTATTGTATGATTTCCGGACTCAATATTTCATTCAAGTTCACCAGGAAAACGGAGGGTCCCAGATTTCCCCTCAAAATTTGTTTGCGGAATTAGTGTAGTCCCGCATTCTTTATCACCGGGTCTACTGCTCCTACGTTGTTCTTGTGGGCTTTCTTGTGGACTGAAAGGAAACTGTTATCAACTCTTGTGGACGTTCTCCCTACTCTTTCAGGTACTCCGCACCCATCTTCATCAAATCGAGTTCCCTAAATTCATCTGACTGCTTCTGGAAAATTTGCATGTAGTGTACTAATTTCAAGATTTATCACCTCGAAACTTTTGTCTTATCTCATTCTGTGCCGTTTTTCTTGTACACATCTGGCATGATTCTTATATGAACAACCATGATATTTATCGAAGTTAATGCGTATACGCTATGGTTTGGATAATCAATTTGCAAATTATTGGGTCCGTACTACAGAATAGAAAATTAGAAAGCGGAAAGCAGATGCCAGATGTGAAACTGAACAAAATACACATTCAATCACTGAGCCAGTCAATCAGTCCGTCAGTCAGTTAGTCATGGAACTAGCGTTGAATCCAACCGGCTGATCTACACACACGATCTCGTGTAGTCTAGCGAAATTAAATAAGACTTCGGAGACCTACATCGTCAGCACCCTTCTCAACTGAGTGATTTAGCTGGTGCAAGTGTGACCTGTCTACATCTTTCTTCATTGGAATGGGCACAGTTTCTCTAGTTTTTCTAGCACAGAACATCCCTCATTTCTAACCCCAGTGATTGCCGCCAGTTCCACCTGACATCTCGCCGCTATCGGTACTCATCCGGAGCAGCGAAGTGCGTTTTGTGGTTGTTGTCATGTGGCGAAAACGCTCGGCTACAGATTGTTGGTCTATAAAATAGTGAACCCCTACCGTCTCTCTAGAATAAACTGACAGATGTGTCTTTAGACAGCTCGTCTTGTGCACAGCTGACTGAACAACTATTCCCACAGGTATTCACAAGTCATGGGTTCAGACCTTTGCGTGCGCTATGCTTATGTAGCCCATTAATGTCAAACCAGTCGTCTGATATATCTCTTTTGGTCGCTTGGATCAACTGCTTACACGCTTGCGGATTGTTTGTAAGTCATGCATCGATAAACAGCGAAAATCGATGTCAACTTGAGCCTAAAAACTGAATGTAAGCATGTTCTACCAGTTGAAAGGCATAATTGCAATAAAATTCAATGTTAACCGAACGCCTATTAACCGAGTGGTCTTTAATTTATTTTACTATGATGGAGTACGTTGGACTGTTGGTTGGAGAAGGGTTCAACCTTCGACTAGTTACATTTGTATTTCTGAACGATTGGATTAATGAACTGTGATTATGAACAACCCGTATTTTTATGAGTATTGATTGTGATCCCCGATTTTTCTACGATGCCACTGTAAATGATCACTTTGTTTGGATAAAATATCTGATCGCTAATAATAAGCGTTGTGGAACTTTTTGGACTATTTGATGAGATTGAAAAGGCATGTATAGAATGATATAACTGAAGTAAATGTTAACAACCTCACTCTACAGAGACAGTTACCGAAGTTCCGGTTCACTTAAAGTTATTCACTGTTGATTAGCTACAATCAATGAACAAATGATTATCATGCTTTGAAAGAGATCAATATAACTTGTCTTCTGAGTGCAGAAATCAAACATCAAATGTGACTGATGTTGACATGATCATCCCCAACTTCAGAAACCAGAAGTATTTTACTTGTCTCTTGTTCATGTTAGTGATCTACGAGAAGATTTTGGATTCATTCTTGTAAAAAATTGTTTCTCCAAGTTACAGTTCATCACCTTCGAATGAGTTGTTAAAATTGGACGAACTAGTTCAAGCAACACTGAAGGATAGAATGAGCGAAGCTACTGGTAACATCTCTTTGGATATGTAGATAGCAAGCTCAAATTGAAATCAACAGGAATAGGACACTGTATTAAAAATGCTGACAAAACGTCACGTGATCTCTCCAGTAACAAATAACAATGACCAAGTTTATATTCCTAAGGTTAGTTTAATGGAATTGAATGAAAACATCACGAGTGAAACAGGATCGGATACGTGTATGTTAATGTACTGAAACCATGGAAGTCCACAATTTAAACGTAAGAATAATTGAAAACGTTGGTAACTTGAATGGGCTAATGTTTATCGGTTCAGCGTAACCCTACGAGTAGTAGTCAGTTTGCTGCACTATGACCTTGAATATCTTATCGCGAACATTATGACTAACTATAGTTATGAAGCGTCAGGTGAATGACAAGTGAAGAAATTTGGTAAAACTGGAGACAAACGGAGTAGACTGCACCGTCACGTTCTGCACCCATTCTGATGAATGTTCCTTCACTTTGTCGGTTCTGATGGTGTAACTTTCTTCACCGCTACACACAAAATGTCAAATCGAATGCGACCTTTGGTTGAAAGTGGCAGTTGCTTGCGAGTTAGATCATAGACTAAGATTTACATCACAATATATGTGGAAGAGAATAAGTGCTACTTACGAACGGAAATTCAGTGTTCAATTCTTTTTAACTCTGTTGAGTGTGTCCACCATCGAATTTTATTGAATGTCCATTATCCTAGAACGTAATTTTAGACAACCCAGGGTTCCTTAGCTAAAATCAAACAAACAAACAGATCTACTACGCTATTTTAGGTGACATTGGCTTGTTTGTCACTAGTGTAAATCTTTAAAAAAAGAGCCTACTTACTAATTCGGACTGATCTGTGATATATAGAGAACTGTTTATGAAATCATCTTCCCTAAATCTAACAGGCATGTCTGGAAATGGTATGCAATCAATATATTCCGATTCACAGGTGACCATCAAAATGGCACATGTTGTGTTCACCTGTTTTTCCATATCATTGGCCATTTGTGGAGATTGTCTAAACATGATGTCATCCACCTAAAGTTTATATAGTAACACCGTTAATATTTTTTTGTAGTGTAGATTAGTGCCAACGGAATGGCTTGATTGTTGTTGCACACCGCTGGACAAAACAATTAGCGCTTCTGTTGTTCAGTTTATCGCTGCCAATTTGAGAAACCAGGGATTTAAACAAAACGGTCACCATGCGAACACAACGTTATTTACATGTAATAATCTTGAATAACATCTGTCAGAGCTGTTGGAAATATGAGCAAAAAGACAACTGCACTCTATTTGTTGACTAAGCTTGAAGGGACATTTGTATTAGTTTTTATAATGAGTAGCAGCCTTCTCCTTTTATCAGTGTAACTGTTAACGTCAGAGAACAAACCGCAACATCCAATTCCGTCGGGGTTGATTGTCTCTGGTGACCTATCAATACACACGAAGTGTTTGCTGGGGTCATCAAGTGATCCGACCACAGCGGGTGTGCACTTGTTGGGGCAATCTGCGTGTGTTGCGTAGGGTCACACCGCACACAATCCCCGAAGTACTGGTAGCGTAGGATTCAGTCAGCTGGCAAAAGTTGGAGTAATTGCAGCTGCAACTGAACGTGTAGAAACAATGTGAAAAGCACAGCCTATGTCATAATCGGACTGGACGCCAGTGATCAGGTGCAATAAAGCAAGCAAACTGAAGCAGTACCTCAAGTCAATCGGACACATTTTCAAAGGAGCGACATTAGAAGTGACGATATTTTCCTGTATAAGATGCAGTTCCATGAATAACGGTTTCTTTGAAAGATACATTTCTTTTGACTGTCATTATAGGCCATCAACGGCACATATCGGTGACAAATGAAGTTCAATGTTCCACAAACCAGTCAGTTCAGAATACATTACCTCCAGTTGCAAATGATAATAGCATAAAAAAATATTGTCACATATTGCAAACGGTGTCTTCTGAACTGTGTAGTTAATTTGCATTAGGGTCTGGTGTTCCCCGTGTTTCACGTGACGAAGACTTGCTTTTGCCACACATACACACACATACACAGATGAACATGACTTACACCGTACTGATATACCGTTGTACAACCAAACGATTAGTTACTCTCTCCCGGGTCTGAACAAAGCCAAATAGCTGCCAGTGCTGTGCAGTGCGTGGGACAGTCAGAGAAAAACTGTCAAAATCAAGAACCTGTCAAATTCTCTAAAGAATAAGAGGAAAACTACACAAATTGATCAACCGAATCAAAACAACGCTTAATTTAATCGTATGCAAATACGCAGCGCTAGCAATCTATGAAATTGGGAGCTGAAATCGGAGATGTGTAACAAATCTTACACTGCGTTTGAAACCAAACTGTATCATGTTAAAGATTGTCGCCTACATGTTGAGGAATAATTTACTGCTGTTTATATGTAGATCGCAAATGCCACTAGAAACGAACGAAACTGATGTCTCTGATAACAATTAGTTCAAAGTAAATGGTCTGGGTGGTACAAAAATATTGTTGGTGTACTAACAAGAAGCCTACTAAAAAGCATAGTTGGAAGATGTAGTGTCATAGTATGAGCAACCATTTCTGCTCCTAGAAACTTGCGTACTTAAACGGCAAACAAACCTACGGAACGCGTAAGAAGAAGTTTCATAATTTTCTTTATATTCGTTGCTCATTAAAAGGGGCCAATACTCCGAACCATGTATCATACTTCACTAATAGATGGTTACACGGAGATCGGGTCACCGTAATATCGTGGCCTACATGTACTTCCGACTTAAATCCTCTTTACAAATCTATAGGTCCTGCGGAAAACTCTGTTGTCAAAAACCGACATCAAGTTCGCCCATAGTTTGTGTCAGAACAACAGACCGAGTCCCCTGGTGCCCGAAGTTAATTAAAACGTAGTGAGAAAACGCACTGGGATTATGAAAACAAGTTATGTTTATAAGCAACTAAAACTGGTGGTAGCATCTAATTAGATTCGTTTATTAATTGGAGACATTTCTACTTTCCATAGGTGCCTACGAATTTTTGAACCACCTGACTCAAGGCGTAACATCCATGCATGAATTTCCAACGGGTTCCATAGATCCATCTTTCACATACCATAGCTGCTCATCTGATCGGTCACAGAATTCTTTTTCTTTCAAAAACTCACATGACTATCGAAAGGCGCTGTATTTTTTAAGGTGTAAACTCAAAAGTTGACTATGAAGTAGACTAGCTAATGTCCGCTTACATTGTTATGGGTGACGGCTATTTGTACTCAACGTAGCTATGCTCTCAAAGTTTAATGATCTCTCCGAATTCAAGATGTGGAAACGACTTCAACGAAAAAGCAGTCCTATTTTTTCTGGTTCTCATATTCATATAGTTCTTGAGCATCTTGCTACTCGAATGCAATGGAAGCACCTCACTGACTTATGTCATTCGGTTTACTGCAGCTAACCGCTCATGAAGCTTCAACTATTAGATGTGACAGTAACAAATGGTTGATAGTTTGCGTTAGCTGAGCATCACTCACAAATTAGAGGCTAACTAATTAAAATTACGTGGTCGGCGTTTGAGTCTTTTTATCTTTCATTATTCTTAAGCCATTTTTAACCCATTTTGACCCATCACTTTCGAGTAATAAATTTAAAAACTATAATGTTCTGAATGACATTTTCACTTACGTGGTCACATACAGTGTGCATAACTGGTTCCAGTCACAATTTATCTGAGTAGGTCTAACCACAGAGTGAACACTTTTAGTAAAGCCAGACCAATTGAGGACTATCTGTCACAGAATTACGGAGGATTCCGGTTTCTCCAATCCAGTTGACTTCCTTGTCACCTTCGTTAAGGAAACATCTTTAAGCTCCACAGAGACTCCTCCACGCGGCTCTTACTAATTCAGGTCCAATAAATGGAACAGCTGTTGTGTCTGTCAGCAAATCCTTTGCATGTGACCTGAATAAAGCATACACTTCTACTCACCTGCATGAGCTCGAAATTCATGTGCGGTTTTGCCAACCTCAATTAATAATTATGACACAACCTATGTTGAAGATTGAGCTATTTTTGAACCAACGAATTAGCAACAAAAATACGGAACTGGCGTTGTTTACAATTCGTGAACTTTCCCATGTTAACAGTGATGTGGATAGCATTTCTAAAAGTTGTAGATAGTAAGAAATGACGTTTTTTTAGTAAGCTCTTTCCACGTGAAATGTCCCGACCCAAAGGGCTATTAGACTTATTATAGTGAGAAATTCTAAATCTATGATTTGCAGTTGAGCTTTTCTCGAAAAACGCATTTTTCTAAGCAGTATAGCAAACATTTTACCTTCGCTACGATCGGATGTAATTGATCACTTGGGTGAAATGATTCGATCAAACTTGTGGTTGACAATAAAATTGTCGACACGATTGCCTCATTTGACCTTCTACTCACGTTCAGATTTCGTTGCTGGCAAAGAGGTGCCAGTGACAACTCTCACAAGAACGTAATTTGAGTTTAGCGCATCTTTTAAAGACAACAAAAGGCTGCCTGACCGTGCTGGCTACAATTATCGGTGAATGAATTTCAAGCTATCTCAAAGCTGTGATCAGTTATCTGCAACAAATGTTTGATTGATTTTTAATGTCAAACATTGCCAGTTGAAATAATGTGTTAAGAACCGGGTTTTTTTATGTTTAAACAAGAATGATGTGTTCCATTCTTTATACTTGTCCATATACGCATCTATACCATGTCCATTCATCAAGTTATCTAGTCTTGTTCGCCATCAGACAGACAATCCACTGTTTATAATACACATCGCCAAAGATTGTAACTAACGTTGGTTGGTGTTTCAATGGTAACGGATTTTGGAATGAACATCTCAAGAAACCATAGTAACTTCCCGGTAATGAGCAACAATGGCTGTAACTCTTATCATCTGATCACCCACTGACCTTATTTCGAAGCGTATCTAATGGCTACTAACACAACAGTTTTATTTATGTGTATGTGTGACAGACAGACTCATCAGCATACCTTCGTTCACCAGCTTATTCTCCTATAGACACATGGTTTAAGTGACAAAGCTGCTCATTCAACGCTTTTTTTAAGGTCAGCTCACAGTCCATTTTATTTCACTTGGCTTTTAAGTAAGAGTACAACCGTTACATCTTAATCTGGCAAGATATCGTAGACAATTTTTATACGAAACTTGTAGTCTTTGTACGATGTACTGTCTCCCTCAAAAGAAGGTCTATCATATGCTGAACCCTGGTAATTTGGTCATGTATCTGGTCAAATAGTATCATTAGTCGAGGTGTCCGTATTAGGGTGGTGAGTAAAACATAATGCACAGCTTGTAACCGCAAATTTCACAAATACGAAAACAAACTACACATTTGATTGTAAATTGCAATACCTATGGTATTTAGTTGTGGTTAACAGTGACGCCAGAGTTTGGTGTACGTGGACTACACGAACACTTGCCAATGATATTGGATGTAAGTACTAGCTTCGGTGGCGTGTTTTCTCGTGGCCGTTTACAGGACCAGTTATAGCTGAATAACGTGCTTTTTACAAATATGTTCATGCGTGTTCTCGTCAGATATCTGTCCAATACATTTGAGTTACGGTCCGTTGCAATTCGTGAATGATTGTCATAATCTTTGTTGAACTAACCTCCACAACGAGCATAACCTGCTTTCGAGACGTTGTAACCAACAGTGTGATAAGTAAATATTTTTTATAAGTAGCATTTCGACACAGTGGACTGGAGATAGAAATACTCGTAAATTGAGCATGTTAAAACCACAATCAGCGTTGTCAGCGTTGCCAGTGGTAAAGTTCATCCTAATAGTTTTCGGGTCTTTGTGATGGATATTACATTTTACCTTCTCAGTACTACGAGTATTTTCAATAGTACAAATCGAACTGAATATCTGTTATCCGGTCACGTCACACACGTTTGCATCGGTGCTAATTCGTCTCGCCAATGTGATATCCAAGCGGACAACTTTTGTCTAGAATTATAACGTATTTTATTCCGCTGATTTCCTGAAACTCAAACCATAGAATGATTGGAAAACGGAACTTTCTTCCGATCGCATATTTGCGCGCTAAGGAGAAAATGTACGCAGGATATCCGGTGACTTGCAAAAATTCCGAAACTAAACGTTTAGAGGATGATTACGCAAAATAACAGATAAACGAATAACCTTTGAAAGCGGTTGACTACAGGCCAATTAAACAAAAATATTTGGTGTTACCGCGGTGGTTTTTTATAAATTTCTGTCTATCCTGATTGTCCAAAGTCGTTTGCTTCGGAGAAATGAGCTGCTGGATAGAAACCTATGTATTGGGATCCGTCATGGAATTTATTGTGCGAATCAGCTTGGATGGACTTAATGGCTATAAATCATCTGTCAGTTGACCGTTTCAGATACAAAGAACGTGTGTTTTGTACACCCTAAAGTCCTCATACCGTTTAAACCAAATGTTCGGTTTTCGGATTCGTCATTTCTATGTTCGCCTCTAGAGTGCCCAGTAACATGCGAATCTCACCTGTCAGTCTTTCTTAGCTACACAGTGTATCTTCTCGATTTAGATAGGTCTAGTTCGTTTGTTGGCCACATATTTCTCCGTCGAATTTCAGTCCATGGAAAACCGAATCTTGCCGTCGAACAATCGCTCCTTTATTTCGACTCTGCGATCCACGATACCTAAGTATAAGGGCAGGTTCACCGATTGTTAAGTAACCTGTACGAGCACCATATCACAATTTTATTGCTTTTTATTCCAATACTCTATTCTCACTCTCCACTATTTGGAAAATAATGTCTATATCAACTCCCAGTTTTCGATTAAACATGCTTCCCGTCGATGACTTACCGTCCGAGGTATTCTGGCTTGTGGTAATCAGGTAATTGGTCAGAAAGCCTTATGGCAGGTGACTCTGGTTTTCAGTTCCACTCAAAATCGCTTGCTTTGATTTACATCATTATAACATAAAACGACACTCCCCTAGGTTTTCTACCACGAAGCTTGTTGACAGCTCATCTAGTGGGCACCAGAGGACTACCACATGATTCAATTGTGATGAGTCTTTTCATAACTACACCCATAAACCCAATAGATCGGCCAGCTAACTATACGCGTTAAAGCGGTACACGAAGAATAGCGAATCGTGTTGTGATTGAGTCGAATGACCACTCATCATTCTGCCTTACTTGTCTATTCAGACAGTATGTAGAAAGCTCCCACTGATTAGAGATTGATGTAGCATGCACACTGCATGAGCTAAAGTAGGACAGAAAACATTATATATATCCCTTGTTTAACAATGCCACTGTTAATCGGATACACTGTGTGCCTGGTATTATATCTGGAGAGGATGCTTTGACAGCGTTTTACTGACTTGTAATTCTTTTTGTCGTGATGGTTAGGGTGACGTGACACCATTACAGAAACTGGATTTAGCAGGTTTGAATGTGCTTTAAGTTACTTAATGAGAAACGGCGCCTATCGCAATGTGGCGTTATCGTCGAACTGTGACTATAGGACCGTGTGCAAATGGGCGATGTCAGTTATGTTATCAAGTGTCCATCATGTCCAGAGAGACTTCTTATTTGGCCGGATACTCATTAACAACTGTCCTTAGTAGTGGGACTATTTTGAAATGCACCCAATGTGCCAAACAACATCACATGTGGCTGACGGTGTTTACAATAGGCATAATTGCTAAATCTGAATGAACCCACAATTGAATCCCAGGTCTTACATTCATCCTGGAGCTGGCCGCCAGGTCTGTTGTAGAAATAACGGATCGTCACACATCACTCTTAGTGACCATCCATGTCGATTGGACAGCAGTTGGGCGTCTCTAGTTGGACAGACTTTCATCCAACTCACACTTCTCTTTATGTTTCTCTCGGGCGATCATTATCTTGAGTTGATCCGGTTGTGTGAACATACCTTCCAATTGCATGAATTCTTCCAGCTCGAGTTCATTGACATAAATCATTTCGGATCTCCCGAGGTTTGCGACACGACCTATAGCACAATTCTACTGATCAATGGGATATGTGATTGCTCGCAGGCAACGACATGCACGCACTCACCTAGGATTCACATTAGTCGAATGCTTGTACGTCCTTATTGAATAATGTTTCGTTTCGTGGTTTTTATCAGACAGAATAAGTGATGGACGAACTTATCTCGTTTGACTTCGTTTTCTCACCAGTGGATTTTCGTCACCATTAGACACGTTCGGGGAGCGTTCAGTTTTATCGTTTTTGCCTTGTGCATGTAAGTGTGCGGTCTCAATCTGATGGCAAATTTGACAGGCCTGGAGACGCAAAATTAATTACGTTTCTAAGAGGAAATGAGATTTTGCTTGGCCAGTTTGAAGACAATTTGATTTGATTCCATCCTTTCAGTATGAGAGTTTTGCGGCTGTGAACAAACGCTTTCCGGCAAGTTTGACAATAAATAATTGCTGAAAATAGATGGGGATACAATTGACTGGGAATCATTTTTCAATTTTGGCCCATTAAAGCTGACTAAAATTTAACTAAAGCTAGCAAGTATATTCGGCTCTTCGGAATGGGTTCATATAGAAACGGATTTTCTCGTTCTTTACTAGGCACACGCAGACACTAGACTTGAACAATTATGAGCTAGCAGAAATTTTGGAGAACAATTCAGTAAGTCCACAGATGATGTACTCGATCGACGTAGACTCTTTATTTACTAACGTACCGCTGCGTGAAACTGTTGAATTTTTATGTGATTTTATTTTTAGTCAAAATCTAAATGTAGGTATTCCATTAGATCTTCTTAAGGATCTCATTTTTGCTTGTACAGAAAACATCCCGTTTGAGTTCGAAGGTGCTAATTATAGACAGATTGATGGTGTAGCCATGGGTAGCCCACTGGGTCCCATATTGGCGGACGTATTTTTGGGAATGCTTGAAAGGCAATTTCAAGAAAGAATTTTGGGGGTCCTACTTTACAAACGTTACGTGGACGACATTTTAGTTTTTACTGATGAATGTACTTTCACTTCATTTTATAACTATTTGAACTCCCTCCACCCAAACCTCTCTGTATCTTATGAGGTAGAAGTGGATAATTGTTTGCCGTTCTTAGACATTCTTATAACTAGGCGTCAAGATGGTACATTGCAGCGATCTGTTTATCGAAAGCCAACTTGGAGTGGACAATATTTGCAGTTCTCCAGCTTCGCACCTATTGCTTATAAACGAGGGCTAGTGAAAACGTTATTCTACAGAGCCAGAATGATTTGCACAGCAGATCGACTGGGGAAAGAAGAAGAGTTTATTAGGGAAACGCTGGTGGATAACGGCTACCCTGGAAAGTTTGTGGATATCCACAGTAAGATGAAAGAACCAAAAGTGATCAGCTGCAGTGCGCAGAAAAAGAACATATTTCTGCAAATTCAATTCAAAGGTGACCACTTGACTAACAACATTAGTCACAAATTGATGTCGGCGTTGAAACGCACCTACCCAGCGGCCCAACTACGTATCCTGCTAAGCACTAGGGGCTTGGATTTCCGTAGCGGTGATACACACTCAACCGATCAGTCTGTCTCTCACGTAATATACCAGTTCAATTGCAGTTGCAATGACGTCTACATAGGCAGGACAGATTGGCGTTTGCATCAACGCATGACGGAGCACATTCCTAAGTGGTTATCAACGGCAATATCAAAAAACGACCTAGTGACTGTAACAAACTCGAAAACCCCGGCTTCATCGATCGCCAAGCACATCTTAGCAACCGGTCACCTAGTTGACCCGGTTAAATCGTTCAAGATATTGTTACATAATCGCAACCCGAAACTGTTGGCGATTAGCGAGGCCATGCTAATCAAACAACATCGGCCAGTTTTGTGTGCACAGAAGGTGTTGACGCAATAAATCTCCTTGCCGTGGAATTGATTGGACTATTAGCGTGTGAAAGGTCAGAACTGTGTGCTTGGTTCGTTCAATTGTTGTTGCTATACGCAGTTTGTATAAAATTTGCTAGTTTTACGTTGGCGACTGATGAGAGTAAATCGAAATGTTAACATCTCGCGATATATGTCTTCTTTCTGTTTTGACTAAATTATGGATGCATTTAAAACCGATATATGGCGATATTTCCCAAATTGAAAGGTATTTTCAGATTCTGAGTTACAGTTGTTTTACGTGGTCGTGTACCTCTGACATGAAGGTTTGCATTCATGTAATTGACCCAGACTGTCCGGAATGCACACACAACAAAACTGAAGACGTAAACATCGGTAGGCGATAATCTAGGATGGGACACATTGAAATTTACAGTCGTATGTGTTATGACCGCAAACGACGCCTGGCCTGAGAATTCGTTTATTGAGCAAACTCCTGCATGATTCATGTAAAAAAGCAAACCACAAACGCATACACTCATCTGCACGTGAGACATGCACTCACATACATCGGGTGGTGGTACGTTGTCATTCCCTTTGGTGAGACCTCTACCATAGTGCGTATACACTATTCCGATAGTCTACTCTTGTTCGTCGTCTTCCTGGCGTTCGGAACTTGCTCTTTTGTCCCTGAATGCTGCCTGTAGGTAATATACTACTCGTGAGTAGTATACTACTCACAACGAAACTGTCTGTCATACAACAGTATGGACTTGCGTTTTATAGTGTTCATGTAGCAACTTCTTTGTTTTGTGCATTATGATTGATCGCGTACAATTGACTCTAAGCTATGGACTGCACCAACTACCATAGGAAACAGACAGACATGGCCTAGTAAGTATATGACACAAACGTTGTGATTAGCAAGTCCAGTGACATGATAATCGGTAAACTAGATATTATTGGTCGTAACGAAATGACCAACCAGTAGATGGAAAGAGGATAAAGGAGAAAACCGGCGTAAAACGAAGTAATTTACGCCAGTTGGAATGACACAAGTATAATGCCATGGATCCTGGAAAGGGGGATTTGCCCTACCGTTTTTATTGAGCACAGTATGAATAATAAGATTGGTCAGTGCTAAATACTTACCAGTGTACATTGAGTCATAATCACATGTGAGTGGTGCTCAGCCAACAAAGTAAGCTACAGAACTTAGGTTTAACATTAGAAAGCTTCTAGAGTCTCGTGAGATTCACTGGTCATATGTAAACTATATGCTAGAAAAGGAAATGTGCTGGGAACAGTACTCAGGCGTCATTGCTGTCGGACTACCGGGGGTTTCAATCAAGTTGAAGGCAAATTACTCACTTCATATACACCAAGGTTTGATTTAGAGCTTAGAAAAATGAAAGTCAATTTGAGTGTTCTCTACCGAAGTGAATAATGCCACATTTTTATCTGATCGTAAACCTCAAGACCAGAAGTTAGTGGTATGCAATTCACGAACGTAAACCCTTTCAGGATTTAAAAAGGACTCGATTGCATAAGTCTAGACTACTGTTAAGCTTGACCTAACCACAAAAATGAAATGTCCAGACATTGTAAGTGTTGTACCACCAGAATCAAGAAACAAAACCAATAACTCGGAAATTTTAAATGTTTGCCCACTCATCCAAGCGAGATATGTCATACGTTTCATGGAAAAGTTTCCCGACGTTAAGCACTAAAACTTCACCTTTGATAGCAGAACATTTATTGAGTCTGGACATTTCGTTCTTGTCGTTTCTTCGGGTCCAATTAAAATCTAGATTTTTCACAACTGAGTGTCTTTTGAATTAACAGACATGACAACCTACTTCGCAGGAATGTTTTATTTTGAACTTTCACTTTTCTCAAAGCTGGTCGCTGCCTGTTAGTTGCCAATGTCCCACTCGTTAGTAATTTGCTGTTTCATTATCATGGTGTTGTATCAAAAGCAATTTCGTCTACGAGTGGTATAGCGCATATACACGGGAACCAAAGGGCAGATTTCAACGCCAGGAAGATGAGGAACCACAAATAACTATTGAACGCGTGTATGTGCACTGTGTTGAACGTGTCACCAAGATTAATGTCGATGTACTGAATGCGGATAAACGTCAGCCATGTGAATGTGCGTACGCGTTCGTTTTCCTATGCTTTCACACAAATTTTAAGAGATTTTGCAATAAACAACCTCCCAGACCAAGCATCCTCTGCAGTCACGACAGTTGGTGACATGGTGAACGCGAGGATGAAGATACTCTGGTCGCAGCAGTTTGAAGAGAAAGACGTCTGGACTTTCCTGGACTACTTTGATGATGTGGATGAGGTGGTCACAGTCATGATCGATCGTGGGAAGCCGATGCCCATGCGGACGCTGGTGAGGAGCAGGGCGGAAGCGGTGCAGCACGAAGAAGCTCTAAAAAGATGGAGTGTTCGACTAAGAAGGACGCTTTTGGTTACATTTGATAGCCCGGCTGACAACCAAGAGGCCAAACGGCGATTCAGGGTGGCCAGGCTTGTGCAAGGAGCAAATTCGTCTGTGTTCGCCGCTACCGTGCAAGGATTACTGGACAAGACACTAACGAAATTGAATCAATAGTCAGGGCGATAACTGTTGCTGAATCCGTTTATTGAGGGTCTCCCGTTAGCAGTTCACTGTCAACTCCTCACTCTGTATGTCACCAACCGGATGAACTTTAGGGAGCTTGCAAAAGTGACGCGTGAGTTAGGGATTATGTCTGTGGCTTCGATGGATGTAATGACGCTCGCTCATTTGCCTGGCTGACGTTTTTCAGCATTAATTGGACAGTAGTACCTCGACATTCGTCTTGGTGACACGTCCTACACAGTTCTTATACACGCTTTCAATAGTTATTCGTGATTCCTCGTCTTCTTGGCGCTGAGATCTGCCTTTTGGTTCCCGTGTGTACGTGCTATAATACTCGCAGGCGAAAGTGCACTTTATACAACAATGGACTACTATATATCAGAGAGTCATATAGGGGTTTAGTAACCATACACTTACTGTAGACCAGCTCTAGTTTGCAGCCAAAGTGGAGGTGATATGATCCAATTAGAAAACTGTCTTAACGTGAACAGTAAAACTATGATGACTACATCAAGCAACCCAGCAAACTAGTAACAGGCGACAGTTAGGCATTATATACAACAGCTTACACCCATCCACTTCAACGATTGTCCTCACTTCTCGGACGATGTAGACAAACGACGCTAACATTCACAATGCCGTCATAAGTTTCCACCCAGGCCTGACTTATTAAGTGAGACAAAATTAAACTAAGTAAACGTGTTTACTGATGAGTAGTAGAAGATTTTGGTTTTTAATATAGATTGAACATCACCCACAAACGTGATGCTATTCTTCTGGTTTCAGGCCAACACGAGTATCCAAATATCTTATGTTTAATACCAGTCATAGAACAGATTTAGACTGAACACACCACTGACTATCGTTTCTTGATACCGGAACGCCCATTGACATGACAGCTTCTGGTTATAAGAAGTGTCCGTGTGTGTCATTAATCAGTTGTCATTGTTTCTTCTTTGTATTTCCGTCATCATTACCCGGTATCGTTATCATAAACTCCCCCCCTTCGTGAAGGAGTAAGTAAAGACTCCAAAGATATCTTGCCCTGTTCATAGCAACCAAATATATGAGCTCCCATCGCAGTTTTGTAGCTCAACTGGTAAGTCACTTGTCATGTTTAGGCATCTTGGTTCTTTCACTGTTCCGAGCCTTGCAGAAGTCCAGATTTCCCTAGAATGGGGCTTCTACTAAATTTCTATCATCAGTTACTATCACTGAGTGGTATATTATTTGGAGAAGGGAAAGCTTCGTCAGTGCGTGTAATCTCTTGCTACCTGACTTGACTGAAGTTAATCAGTAGGTGGCCAACCCACTCAAACTAATCGTGTATGTCTGCCAAAACAGACTGGAGTGAATTACAATTAGAAGAATTCTGAGCGAACAATCCATGAATGACGTCGGTTTTATGTACATGTTCTTTCGTCTTACTACTTTCTGCTCTCTCAGTGATGTAAAGTACAACGTTCTTTTTGTTCTGAACTCATTTTGGGAGTAAGTTGAAGATTGTTGGTCACGCCGATAACCACTGGTTATTTTGCAGTCGTGCTTCCTGTAACCTCTAACGCAAGGACTAACTTATCACGTGAGCCCCACACTTATCAGACATTTAAGCTGATTTGTGATTGATCGAACCGACAGTTTGCACACCCGCCAGTCAATTTACCGATGCTTGCCTGTCAAAACCACAATATTGTTCGCATGCTAACGGTCAGCTGTTGTCAGTGAATTAGACCAGTCAGCTTCTAGTCGTGTTTATTCTAGCAGAATTGATAGATAATTGCGCACTGACTTGCTGAGCATAAACCGCTGGGCTGCTTTGTTTAGCTACTGAAAAATAGACCTAATGGCTCACTGCTATGTAGTAATGGATTTTTATTCGATTATTTTTACGAGGGATTGCAGCTTTCACACTTCCAATCTTTTCAGCTGGCTCTTGTAAAGAAAATCACTAGACTCAAGTTTTGCTGATGATAGAGCTCGTCAGTAGTGCATACCCTCGCCATTGCTGGGACTAGGGTTTCAGCCACGCTTCCACTGGACAGCGAGATCATTGCACCACTAATCGCAGATTAGGCAAGACTTATCATACGCTAATGCTCAGTTACACTCATTTGTGAGTAATCCCCAGATAGCCTGACGGCCTCTGAAAGAGTCACAATAGTCGTCCTATTAGTTCTAATAGATAAGTTCACTACCAGGATTTCCTTCCAAGTTGAAATCACCCACTTCATAGGAGTTAATAAGCGATATTTTGATCACAAGTCAGTTATAAGGGATTCTTGGCTACAAAAGTTGAACATCACTCAGAACTGATTGCAAATGTCATATTCTCATAGACTTTCCCAAACGGACCCCTTGGAGAAAGAGCACTGTACGTGAGTTTCGTTTTCCTTGTTTCAGTCTTCATCTTTACTGATGAATAGAATTCCATCTCAACTTATCGGCAAAATTCAGAATGTTTAATCGCCGAGGGTCATACTTTTAGTGCGAGGTAGAAATACTAGCTTGAATCTTCTGCTTTGGGAATAGTTATTGCCAATTTTGTGCTAAAACTGTAAATAAGTAGCGATTAATTGCCATTCAGTTTTCGTGCTAAACTGAAATTAATGAAGCCTGTCTGGTCAGTTTATCAGTATGCTGTTTGCTAGCCGGACTACATTACATCGAATCCGATCGGATTACCGCCAGTGTTTCCTGTATGATTAATAGGCGCATCCGAAACCTAACAGAACTGGTACAACCTAAAAACGTTGACCTTGGTGGGTTGAGCAGACAGACTGGAGGACTACGTGGCAGGGTGGTAATTTACTCTGCGTCCATTCGTATTTTGTCGAATGTTCAGAGTAAGCGACGAGAGTTAAGTGAAGTTGGTCAACGGAACTGATCAGTATTGACCACCGTAGAGAGCCACTACCGGGGAGTTGACTGAAGTTCCAAATTGAACATAATCTGCATCTTTCCAGTAATGTGGAAAGTAGAATGAAAATGACTAAACACAATTCGGCGGTAAGTAGAGGTGACAGAGGGTTGGCCGAAATATCACAATAAATTTTGGAGTCAAAGTGAAGTATTTGTAGCGTAATGAACTTTGCGGACGGGTAAGAACATAACTGATTAATTTCCGCTTCATTTTGTTGGGCCATTGCCATAACTTCTAAGTTGATAGGATGTCGATAATTAGTAAACATACACGGGATAAAGTATCTGTGATTAAGTTGCTTGGACCATCGATGTAATGGAGGTTCGTCTTGAACTGGGAGTGAAAGTTGAAGTGGCCGGTCTTCCTCGATAAATGCTTGTCCGGAGAAATAGTGAAAGCGTGTATTAAGGATTTATAGTCAATAAAGAAGATAAACTTTCAACGCACATCGGATGGGTTCGATGGCGAGGTAGATCAACAGGTAGTGTGCCTTGTTTAAGCAGACCATGGTTTCCAGGAGGGAAAGATCGGATTCGAGTACCGATGACTTACTACAAAACAACATCGGTAGCAAACTGGGGTGCGCCGACGAAGGTGACGTTTGCCAGTGCCTGTTTGAGAAGCCTGAAGGCGGTGGCGGCATCTGGGGGTAAAGACGAACTTTGTGAGATTGTTCTGCAGCATATCAATCAAAGGCTTCGGCACTTCAAGACAACTGCGGATAAAGTGCCAATAATAACTGGCAATCCTCAAAAATCGCCGGAGGTCTTTAGTGGGCTGAAGCAGTGGGTAGCCAGAAATCAAGTAAATTTTATCTGGTAATGATCTGGTGCCGTTTTTGTGGAGGCGGTGACCGAAACAGCCGATGGACGAAGCGCTGAAGACTCGTTTGGCTGTGTCGACGGTGATGTCCTAATGGTTCAAACGCTCGAATAGGGATTGCGAGTGAGACATGTGCTCCCGGGGAATGCGACTGGCAACAAGTGTGTCGCCGATGTAAACGAATCTCTATCGAACTTGGTTCACGAAGCACTGAAAGGTTTGGACGTTTCTGAGGTCAAAAACATAGGGACAAATGCGAAAAGGTCAGAAGGTTTTGTGATCGCCGTTTTAATGATGTTATCGGGAGCCGCAGGACCTTGTTGGCATGCTGTGACCAAAGATATTTCAGGTGAGATCTCCCTTCCAAAAAGGACAGTGAAAAGTCATGAATGTTCAGGATGGAAAAGCGACCAGGCATAGTGGCGTTGTTCAATGTTCGGTGCTCACCACATGGTCTTCAATCTTCCGCAGTCTCCTTGGGAACAGTGTACAAATGTGATGACTACGGGCTATTCGACGTACGAATGATGCCTGAATGCAAAATCTCGGCAAGTTCCCTCTTCGACACCTTCTCGAGAGGCAATTGGCTTGGACACGTAAACGTAGAGGTTCTTTGATGGTGATGTGATGAGCTGTGTCATGTTTTTGTGTCGTGACAATCGCTGTTGGTTCGTCGATTCCCGGAAATTGCTCTAACGGCGCCGAATACTTGTTGGCCTCCAATAAAGCCGTTCGAAGTCCAGTCGAGTTGATGGTGGTGGTGCTGTTTGCAAGTTTTGGGCGGTTGAGATTATGACCCAGACCGTACTTTGTGAGAGAACCGACATCGATAATTAGGTGCTGGACATCGGCAATTGTGAACATCTAAGGGAAACTTCGACGTAGTCCGAGACCGACCGTCAACAGATGCTGGCCGTAGGTTACGATTTTGAAACTGGTGGCCACCCAAGGGTTGCATTTCAAAGGTTTGAGACCACGGTTAGTTCTAATTGGAGGTGCAACATCAACCTCTACATCGGTATCGTTGGGAATCGAGGGCCGGTGAGGTTGTCCTGGACATAAAACGGGCGACTGTTAGACTGGTCATCTACAAATGTCGCCGTTGCTGGCTGGCCAGGTCGTTTCCTTGATTTGTGTTGGCTTTGGAAAATGGGCCGTTATGTGCACACAGCTGAATCCAGTTGCGAGTGTTGAAGGATTGGGTTCTAGATATGTGATTTCGTGAACGAGGACGAAATCTAGAACGCGAGGAGTTACGGTCCTCCATATGGCATCCAACTAAATTATTCACGATAAGCGGTAGCTGGGACACTTGTCGTTGTATGTTATGAAGCATGTCTTGGTGTGAATCGAAGCGAGTGGAAGTGTCACACAAATGGCTGATGAGAGGCCTAGAGAAACAATCCAGCGTTTTGTCATCCGTCTCTTTTAACCGTCCAATGGGGTGTCTGGGTCCTGCACTGATAAAGTGACTTTGGTATTCACTGTGAGGCACTTGGTCCACAACAGTCCGTGTAAAGGGTCACATATACTGTTGTAATCAACATGGGATCTCATAAGCCAAGCAACTGAAAGAGGGTGCGCTCACCCAAGTGTACGCCAGAAAGTGATTGCTGAAGCTTGGCCTGGTCTGACACCGTGATACGATTCAGCACTGCCGTATTCAGTTTACCATATGGAGACTCGTCTGGCACGAGGTTGAGTATGTCAATTACTTCAGAAACAATGTCTGTGGGCAACTGCGTAACCACATAAGAAATGATGGTGCCGAGAGAAGTAATTCTACGCAAATGGGAAAATAAATCCACCTGGAGGATTTGGGATACCAAATGCAATGATTTAAAGTTAATGATGTTCTCGGACCAACAGAGTATATCCTCGCCCGGACCGGAGTTGGCACTGTGGTCCTCGTGATTGTAGGACTAGTGTGTTAACCACGAAGCCAATAATCTAACAGTAGACAGGACAGAATGATCATATCTAATCGTTCGGCTACAATCATGTGTAAATAGTATTCGGCTCTACTGAGGAAGAAACTCATTTTTAGTGGTTCCTTACGAGGAGAATTAGCCGAAAGGCATACCTGAATGCGAAGGCTATAACCACGTGTGGGTGGTGTTCAAAGTGAAATAATCTAAATCCTGAGCTTAGCTGTTAACAGTCCGATTAGGTTGTTCCACCCATTTCGACTTTGTGACAATCTCGTCTCCGATGAACGTCGAAACGCAGTGGCATGCTCTACCGGCAGATTAAGTATGTGAGAAATTCAAATTAAATTGTGCATTTTTGACAACACAAGTGAAAAACAGTTGGAATCCTTTAGTCTGCCTAGCCCATAGTTGCGAACATTAGACATCTCCATATATACTAGCTAATAGGCCACTCACCCAAAATATGGGAAAATGTTTGCTGTTGTGAATGTTTACTTCTCCGTATCGAAACTCTGCGTGATTCACATCATTCTGTTCTATTCGACGCAGATTCCTGACACCCTAAAAGTCGATCAACACAGAACAGTTTATAGCTGATTCACACCGAATTCGTGGAAGTGAATGGAAGTCACGGCTTTACTTCAGTAAACACATGAAAATCCCATGGTGAGTCAATCAGTGATGACGACATTGTTCTCACCATGAAGCAAGACTTTCATCTAGTCCATATATGGACTACCACGATCTGCCAACTAGGACGCGTCAGGTGACGTTTTCTGATAATACACGCAATGGTTTGAACTTAACGGATGCACCTGAGGATCAACTGTTCACAATATTGCGAGATTATACCAACCAGGCACACCACGTCTGTGGTTAAAAGTCTTCTCACAATCTTGACTGTCTGTCTTGTCTGACTTGTTTGCACTTGATTACAACCATTTTCGCATCTGAAAGTGTTATATTAAAGGCAAGATACAAAGTACACCAGAAAAAATGGCGGAATTTATCATCATCTATCACAGAAGTTTGCTGACTCTCAATGAAATAAGTGAATAGAACAAATCCGCCACAAGGACAATGGAACGGCACATCTGGAATATGTCCAGGGATAATGCTACAACAGTGTTTGCATGAAATGTGCCACAAGAAAGTGTATACAACGCACAGTTCACCAGTGTGATTAAAGTTTAAGATAGGCCGGTTGTCAGTATGTCAGGCTGGCAATTCAGGCGATGGGCATGGTGAAGGTTTGGTCGTGGGCAAACAGTAATACTGACCGGTCATTCAGGCAGTATGCGGTGAACCCTCAGCTCTGTAAATGTCCTGAGCTGAAAGATTAGGCGCACATTTAAGTGAGGATGACTATATTCAATTTGCCACACTTGATGATTGTGAAAAAGGCACAGTCGGATTGTTCGTTTGTGGATTGTCAGAATAATGCTGAACGGCAAGTCGTTTTAAATGCAAACCGACTGATCAGGATTAGATGGCGTTGTTCACGGTTTTGAGGCTAAGTGGAAGTTTCCAGAATGGCTGTAATAAATGGCGATTCTGAAAACGATCGATCACAAAAGGTAATGAACAACTTTTGGAGTTCAACAAGGTAGAACGCGAATCCATGGAAGGGACGTTGAAATGATGGAACAACACGGTTGCGTCTCAAGTACACTAGTATGTAGCTTTCTGATGAGGCCAGCTGATAACACTCAAAGAATTACAGCCCGATCTCTTGCTTTTATCGGTCCAAATTATCGTTTGCAGTAATATATTGGAAACCTCGATCAAATAAGCCATGCTTTTTAGATAAACCGTTGTTAGATTGACGACTATGCAGAGAACATTCTATAAGGGTACTGTGAATCCTAGATTGTTCAGTAGGTTTGGCTCGAAGGTTACGAGATTTATCAAGAATTTGTTGGAGGCAATATCACAGTGGTTTGAAAGAGGAATCGAGCATTAAGTCACTTAATTCATGATTAGTCTCAGCTTCGTTCGCATTTGCTGTACACATCGGTGAATGTTTTAGTTCCACGCAATGATACAGTGTAAATGAAGATGAGAGAGAAACATACAAATAAACTGTAAACTGTAAACCGTTTTGACCACAGAAAGATTGTAAAAACCTAGCGTCACAAAAGGCTTGTGTGATAATGGATTCCAAGAGTTTCGTTGAAGCTCGATAAGAACGGAGGTAAGTTTGGAATGACTAGTTGACAGTGGTGAATGTTGCTCACAGAAATATTGTTTCAAATACACACTAAGGACTCACATGACTGCTACTCAGGCACATACTTATTGATCTGGAGAGTAAACTTCTCACTTGAGTACTCAAAACGAACAGTGATATGCTGGATTTAACAGTAGTGAATTGTTCAACGTGGAAACTACCAAAATGGACTCGCACTCTTCTTACAAGCCACAAAACGAATGAAAATCAAAGGGGCAAGAAGAATGTCGTAAAGATCGAAATGAACGTTGAAGAAGACCTGCAATCTAGTTTGTAAGTCGTTCAGTAATTGAACAAACATCCAGTAGATGTCATTTGATACGTTTCAAGTAAACACTGAACTATTTTATCCAGTAGAAATTTAAGTGATATAAGGGAATATAGTGTGTTGTATATCTGCCTCATCACACTCAGTGCTTGATTGTTTGTTGCTTGTCTGTCGATGACACAATCTTTATTTCACAAACATGTGATCCAAGTCGAGTGTGAGCGTTTTGCTCACCAGAGTGTTTTCACTGATAATCACACCTAATAATGCACGTATAAAATACAGATCGATTGAAAAATACCTAATCAATTGAAGCTGTTATATCTTTTGTCAAAGATAATTACTACCGACGCACATTTTCAGTTGATTATCGTAATGTATAATGTCACTCAGCGGACTATAACACTGTTAACTGAGTACTGAATTCTGTTCCAGAAATCCCATTAACAGGATACGTATCCAGGTTATTCATCATCGATACAACAACCGTATCATTCATAAAGAACATTTCCACTCTTGTGGCATAAATTCCTCACAAATACGTTACTGCGCCAGGTTACTGATACAAATTGACCACGATATAATTCATACTTCGTATCGGAATTGTATAATTATACAACGGGCGTGAACATTAAATTTCTTCTTAGTGAGGGTAACACAAATTTTCGAATTCGATGCCTGGAACCCAATTCACTATAATCCAAAAATATTTCATTGTTTATACGGTGAAATTTCCGGTTATCTATTCAAAATGCGCTCGCGGAAACAATCAACCGGACATGACCCTCAAGGTCACATCTGTCCATCTGCTATTCATTTGTATGTGGAATGAATACAGCGCTCAGAAGTGATATAGAAATCCTTTGTGTGATTATGACATGTTATCCATCAGTTTCGGGTATACGATGCGCATAAATCTGGGTGAAGCTCTCAGATCACCACTGTAAATATTTTTCATTATGTATGTTCGTGTTCTGTTGTGTGACAGTGGTCTGAACTGGACGGACATCTCGCTCTGTACGTCTGTTCAAGTCCATGACTGGCACCATGAACAGCAAATTCCTACAGTTTTTAATAAATTGGAAAAATTAATTGCTTACGGAGTGCATTTGAGTCTACTGAGTACTATGCATTGCATACACAGTAGTTAACTCAAATAAACTGTTGATTCTTCTAGCCAGTTGTTTAGGACCCATTTTCATTAGCAGGTATGTAAAAGCTTACATTTTACCTCAGTAGTCTTAGGTACTAAGCCTTAGGAGATGTTCTTTGTGACTGATGGTCTACTGAGTGTGAGCCTTCCCTCACAAAGAATGCAGAATCCACAACAAATTTTCATCCGATGAGTCCAACCACGGACGGTACAAACCAACACAGAATATCAGCTTGCGATTAAACATTCCGAAAAACAGCTCGTCAGTAATGCATATCCTTGTCAGGACCCCCTAATCATCGATAGTCGGAATATTGCTCAGCATTTCAATGATTTCTGTGTTTTCAACTTGGAGAGAAGTCCTAGTCGAGGGATCATCGGATGGAGTTAACAGGATGGTTACCGTGTCTGCTCTGGTGGCGATCGACTAATAAGAGCATTACTTACAAACGAAAGTGGTTGAGCGTTTACATACGATAATTCAGTTTTGCCTAATGTGAGGTCAGTGGCGCAGTGGTAAACAGAGTTGTCTCATGAACAGGATGACCGGAGTTCTAGTCTCGGCAGTGACATGCACTACTGGCGAGCAGGAGCGAAACTCGAGCCTACTGCTTGATTTTCCAAATGAGCTGACTGGTTAGATATGACCAATTCTGTTTGTATTATGTAAAAAAGAATACACATTGAGCATTTTTCTCAAAATTTATTCAACAAACAAAAATGACTTATTGTGCATCGCCCAGGATGATAGTGGATTATGATCCCACAAAGTCTGATTGATTTGAATGCAATGCAATGTATAGGAATGTCAAATGTTTCCAGAACTGTCACCATAGACAAACAGCCATGGTTAAAAATAAAATTTTATCAAAATTGTTCTTTGGGTAATAAATATAGTACAAACTTTCTGTCAAGTAGATTTTATTTGTAGCTTACCGTGAATATTGTGTAATCGTTGTCTAATGGTAGGGGAACAACAGTCGAGATAGACAATAAAAATTCTTTTATAACGTTCCGAATGAAATGTCAAAAACCACTCGTGTTATACTACTCACTACCGTGCAAGTAAAATTGTACACAAGATCACCGGCATAGATAAGGATTAACTTTGGATCATTCTGATCTGGAAACTCTAGACTAACACGGTAACCCTGTCTTTTCTAGGCTCGGGACCAAATTAGAAATTCGGGTGATTATTAGTTTAGGAAGCTACATTAATGTTCAAGTGTCATTCTCTTCTTATTGTTTTCCAGCTAAAGGGCACTTAGTCCATACTGAGTAATGCCATAAGCTCAGTTTCCCAAACCAAATCTCTGAATTAGCTACTGACATTTACAAGAGATCATGCTTGCAGACTATTTTTCACACATCCCGTTCAGTAGGCCCTGGTTTGAGCTGGTTTGTTGAAGAATTAAGAGACTCCGGCTGATGATTTAGGTGTTCGGTTGTTTGTCTCGATCGATATGTAGATTAAAAAGGTTTTATCCGTTTTGAGATGGTCGTGGTATGAATCGGTAAAAAATCAAACAACCAAACAAAATTATTGCTGAATAAGCTTCATGTTAATTTTAGCCGTCAAAAATATTAGATTTTAATTTGTCATACTAATGTGTGAAGACTGCCTACTAACGGTAGTTTGCAGTTTAGTGATCTTTGCTGAAATCAATGTGTCAATTGAATTGAATACGATATGACCAAACTACCGCAGTGTTCCCCTTCGGGAAGAACTCAATCCAGAGAACTGCGTATCATACAGACTTAGGTTGGTTACTTTTTTCAGAGAGATACATAGTGCGAAAGGAGTTTTTCTTCTTTGAAGGATTCCACTGACAGACTTGTTGCTTTTTAAAGTGTTTTCGGTGGGAGGGTTATGTAAGAACAACATCATACACGTTATACAATGCCACCCAGAGCCATTAAAAGTCCATCCGTTCATACGACCAATGTTGAGCATATGAACATGTGGACTCACAGGTTTGATCCAGCAATCAACGAAGCGTCAACCCTGGTTGCATAATACTCCAAACATTTGAGAAAAGCTGGAGGTGACTGCCACAAGTGAGGTGATACCGAACAATGCGCTAGTAGGACAGAAGGGTTCGTCCTGTCGGTTGACCGCGAACGAAGCAAAACATCGAATGCCCAATTTGCAGAGGACTGAACGAGTTGGTGCGTTTTGTAGGACGGTCAAAATTTCTGGAACTTGCTGAAGGCACTTCATCTTGTCAGTTTAGTAATCATCTCGTATGCTTTTCAACTTATTATTAGATTAAGCCGTCACGCAATTTCAGCATGGGTGGGAAACTAAGTTGATCCCGTGGCAATCATAATGTAAAACTGGACTAATCACAGACACTGGTAGTCACTTTGGGGACATATGCGACATTAGTTCAGTGCATGACTATAGGAGAAGGTGGATCGACCAACAAACTGAAGCTGCTTACTGGTAGAATAACTCTCTACCCGGAAATTACCGAAATATGATAGCCTTCATGAACATTTTGTTTAAACAAATGGACATAGAACAGGAACTGCACCCAGGTACCCAATTATTTTTTGTTATACTCAGATGTGTTTGTCACTTTCATGTTTTTGGATTACCAGTTAAAAATCTACTTCGTATCAACAGGGATATAGAGAGTCATTCGGCCAGTTCACCCAACGCTTTCAAAGAAATGTATCGCCCAACCAATTTCTCACACAGACTGTAATTAGTTGACACACCACCTTGATCCATGTGCCTGCATTCGAAAAACTGTAGTGAACAGTTAACTGACATTGGCTGGTCATGCAGCACATGATGAAGAGACAGGGAAATGCTTCAACAGATCTTCATATACGACACAAGTTTTAAACGTAAAGTTTGAGAACAGCGTTTTCAAGAGTATCAGGCCAGACCATCAGCCTTGTATTGTTGTGTAATAGTAGTATACTACTCACAAACGAGGGGCAAGTCTCAGCGCCAGGAAGATAACGGACCAGAAGTGACTATCAGAATTATGTGTACGCACTATGAAGGAAGTGCCATCAGGCCGAATAACAAAGTATTGATACCCAATGTGTGTGAATGCACGTCAACCATGCAAATGAGTGTACGTGTTCGTAGTCCTATGTTTAACATAATCTGTTCGGGAGTTCGTTTAGTAAACAACTTTGCAGGCCAAGCATATTTTGTGGTCACAACAGTTTGGTTATGATTCTGACAGATGACATTTACCCTCGGGTTTAAATGCCTCATTGATGAGGTTATAAAGAGCTTGCATACATTTTTGCTTATGTTGTCGACCTCTTGGTACCATCAATAACACGAGATATCTGCCAGTATTATCGACTTTAAGCTATCAGATATAAATTAGTAGTAAAAAAAACATGAGGCTAAACTGTTTTTGAATGTTGATTGTAGGTCATTTAAAGATAGAGTGATATTTTCTTCGAAGTTGTCTTTTTGTTGTTTCGAACGTTCTATTCACGTAGCAGCCGCTTGCAATTGGGTATATCGGCAAGTTTTATACAAGTGCTGAATCCCGTTCGTTATTCCCATAAAACTGTCGTAGTCACGGTTTACGGTTACTGAATAGTGATTGGGATGCCAGAATCAAAGGTTCAGTAGCTTTCTCAGAATTTTAAAATCACCAACCGTACGATCAATATCTAGCTCAGTGCTTAGTCAAACGTTTGGCTGAAGCAGTCTCTCCTTTGCACGTATCAGTTGATGTCTACCTCTGATGGCTGTGAACCTACCTGTACTGTTGCGCTTGACATTCAGAGAGTGTACCAGTCTTTCTAACATATCCCTAGATTGGGTTTTAGTTAAAACACTCATTTAATGTATTACCATTGTGATTACTAAAACAATGTTTTCCCTTGAAGTTCTGGCCCCTCACTTGTCAAATTATGTTGACGTAACCCTTTCAAAAGCTTACCCGCTTTTGGTGAGAATATGTTGTGTGATATCTGTGGCAAAAAACGGAAATGGTTCCTACTCTTTTAGTGACTCATATATTCAGGTAGTTTCCATCTGACTTCTGCTTACTTTCTGTTCGGTTGACGGTTTTCACCGTCCCGTGACTCATCGTCTGCTTCATACAATGAGGAACGTTTAACAACAACGCATGACAGTACGTACAATCGGTGCATCGGAAGACTTCATGACAGAACCATTTGAAAGTTCGGCACAAATAAATTTTTGCCCAACAATACGTACTAAACTGCTACCGGTTGCAAATAGTTGAAATTATCAATGCTAAGCGAATTAATTACACTGGGGTGATCTATGTAAGACGTGATTGATCCGTAACCTGAACAGTGCTGTTAACAGAAGTCGTGGAGATGAATGAGAGACTCAGTGCAACCTGTAGAACCAATACCAAGTTAAAACCTATAACCTGTGTAAGTCCGAGTTCCTGCAGACCGATGGATATCATCATGCCGCAGGCCAACTAACTAACTCGCCCTCGTGTCAAGTGATGTTCACGTGATCGGTTTCTGCCTGTATGGTTGTTTTTGCATGCAACGTCAGGGGTACCTATTGAAAATCCACTTAACTTTTCTTGTCTAATGAGCAACGCCACCAGTAAAACAGGCCGTATAATAGTGGGGTGACAGCAGGTAGCGAATAGAGTATGCAGCATCTCAAACTTGCTCTCTTACATCTTCATCAACAACTATAGCTCACCAATCGGTGACTGACGTTGGTTTAACAAAGAAAGGAAAAAGATGAGACATGTCTCCTGAAGTGTAGCAACATCACGAAACTTTGAGGTCGCAAACAAACAACCGAGTTATAGGTACAAGTTGGGTATCTTCTAGACAGCTGCTTGTCTTTCACTGTCATGCTTCGTTAAATGTCATCAGCTCACAGGCAATTCAGGGAACGAACGGCTACACTCACGATACTGGAGTGGACTAACCTTGGTTCCCCTAATGTTTCAAGCTACATATTGATTAGGGAACAACATCCCGATGGACAGCTACGACATATCATCCCTCCTTTATAAATGGCAGCGTCCAGGTTCATTTGGCAATTTATATTCTAATCATCTATTGCCTCATGCTCATCAGACGGTAGCTGGGTTAATGGTAAACAACACCTAAAACGACAGTCCGAATTCGTGGTAAATGACTAATCGTTTAATAACTATATTTTCAGGGTTTGATGAAATGAATTCGATCAGTTCGCATGACCAGACGTCGCTTATCAAATCCCTCGATGGTGTATTGGATGATGCTACCTGAAGCATGAAATCTATTGTAACTATCACTGATTACACACTGAAATATGCCTCACAACTTCAAGTTTCGAGTGCAATCCTTCGCAGTAGCAGATTAAAACTGTCTTACCATCAAGGTCGTTTGACTCTAAAGATGACTCAAGCTGTAGAAACACGGACTCCATTTTTACCTCATACACCATCACTATTTCAGCAACGAGATTCTACTTCCACAAACCAGTCACTAATTTAGGGAAACTGATTTTCATTTATAAAAGTAACGTTGAGGTCATAATCTTGTGACAACAGTTCCTTACTGTAGTAATTGATGTTAGCATAGAATCCCTGGCAGACCGTATCGATTTGCCCAATAGGGACTTTGTTTATGTCAGTACATTTAACACAATCGGTCACTTGTGTAATTTCATATGAATATGGCAATAAAACAACTAACGGACGATTGCGGGACGATAAGTGGATTAGTAACTGTTTACATTAGAATCAAAACAGTGAATGTAAAACCTTTGGTTCCAAACTAATGTTTGTTGATGAGACAAATCGAAAGTGCCAACTATTTGCGACAGCTGCTTTTTCCACTTAGAAATAAACTGTACAAATGAAATTGAGTATTTCAGCGTTGTCAATAGATGATTCCATTTTGTAAACAAGGTCCATTAAACATGACAGATTAGTGCTGTAGTCGAGACCATATCAGAACGTGATTGATTAGTTTGCTGTCAACAGTTTGATCCAACTCAACTCATCGGACTTGATGGTTTGAATGTGGACGCCGTGTATTTTCCATTAAGTACCGCCAGATATTTAGTCGCACTGCCACACGCACACTTGCTGTTTAATTTTCATTTTTGCTTGGGTTGATTTGCTCAAAATACGCAGTTTCATTGCCATCATTTCGGAGATAATCAGCGGTACTCAAAAATCCGAAATCAATAAAGTTTGTACATCTAGCAGAATGGCGGTAAAGCACTTGATCTGTTCAAACAGCGTTAACTTTGTAAGTTACGTTTAATCGAGGTTCTACCGCATCACTGTGCATCTTCGTCAGTGTTATTCTTTTGAAATTGATAGCTCACAGTCTGGCCGTCTTTAAGTGACGATTTTTAATTAGTGATTAGCCACCTGCACGCTTGTGATGACAACTCAGCCTGATTCTCAGCTCATGTCATAAAGTTGCTTTAGTCTGGGCCATCTTTTTGTTTTTATTGTTAGATTTAACATCTATGACTGAAAACTTTCGTTTCGTTCCATTCACTCGAATTACTACACTCTTACATAACTGTGAAGGGAACAATGTTCTCTGATGTGCTATGCCTTGGCGTTTGTGTACAGTTCTTTGTCCAGATGTTTGAAATCGATTGTTTTCCGGATTTAATGTGCAAGTCACACATTCACATTGCGATTCATTTATAATTAACTGAATTTTAAGCCATGTCAACATAGTATACTCTCGAATATTTTGTCATTACGCCCTCATGTGATAGACGATAATTCATTCTTGTCAATGAAAATGTTCATAACGTTTAGTGTCCCTCATTTTTGCATGGTACATAATGTTTTGTCTATGATTCCAATCCCCACGCGCTCTTTCACTTCCACTTATGATTTACACTGTTCATATTCGTTCTTCAAAAGTTATCGGTAGACACGTTCAGTTCACCATCTTATATACTTACACATGTAAAAGCCTACCTTTATCTGATCTAGTTTAGTTCCGTTTTTTAAAAACGCCTCACAGCTTTAGGCTAGTGAAAAATATTGAGATTTCAACATTGGTTTCTGAGATCCAAATCAATATAACGGCACTGCTCAATAGTCTTACTGGATACGGTTTGTTACTCTCACAATTTCCCATAATGTTACAAGAGCTTATCATAAGTACACTTTCTCCCCTATATCTTAACATGTACCGTTCTTTGTGAGCTTCATATCTTATGAAGTTAACGCTAATTACGTAAAGAACTCAAACATTTTTGGACCATTTAGAAGCGGTTGCTAGGACTATGTACACAGGATATTGTACACTGGGAGCAGAGAATATGGTCACGTGTAGGGCAACAAAGCCGGTAACTCAACCGTGTCATAGATACTTAAATAAACCTTACAGATCTTACAAACAACAGAGACGGATGTGAGCAACCAGCTGTACACAGTTTTAAGAGCTTCCCCTTTGGGAAACACGATATAGCTTTGGGGGACAATCGCTTGTCATCTTTTCTGAACCGGGATTTCCTGTTTGATGTCATCGATTTGCTTTTAGCAAAAGAATAAAATCTCTCTTTCACCCTGGTCTACACTTTCGTTATATAAACATCGACACTGAGAAATCAAGCATCAAGCACCATAAACGTGTAGCTGTTGAATACTTTGCTAAGGAACGGACGCACATTCCAAAGACACAACCCAGTGTATGCATGTCTCCGTTTGCATATGTAACATTAACACAGAGCGCCTAGTTCGTTTACATCCAGTCAACTCTATCTCATTGCGACTTAGGAATTCACTTCGCAGTCAGCCTAGATCTACAATGGTATACTGGTCCCTACTCACATGCATCCCCGTCTCATTCCGTTGACTGTACTGACGACACCAGATGTGGGAGTAGGAACACCAGCTGTGGTGTAGTGCAGATGGTTTGAAACTAACACGTGAACGTTTCACAAGTGACGCAGATTTATTACAATGACTTTTTAGAAATACATGTTAATCAGCGTTGAGTTTGCAAGAAACGTATCTTAGGCAGTCATGACAGATTGCCGTTTTTTATTGTGATCTGAGATAACAAACTAGCACCGCTATCTTTGGAAGCTCACCCGTTATCCACCCTATACTATGACGGGTTATTATTTTTGTTCGGACTTTATGTGCAGCCAGCTCACAAAACAGCAATAAATTCCATAAATCTTTCTCATTAGCTGCTCACATTAATTTCTCACACCAACTGGTAACTGACTAGAGAATGCCTATCTTGAAAAATGAACACAACACTTGGGATCCAACGTATAAGTGGTACTATCCATTCCCCATTGACCATCTTGCATATTACTGCCGCGGGTCAAAGGCTCGGTACTTGTTATAAAACCACGCAAAAGGTAAGTTGGCGTTCTAATCACAAGGGCTGACCTTCTAATTCCTTGCCGAGATACTTGAGAAAGAAAATGTTTGATCCTTTCCGACAAAATTCAGTCTTTTCCCCATTCTTTGTATATCCGTTAAAGCTTGCGAGTAAAAGCAAATATCCGCCGTCATAGATTTCATCACAGAACACTAGCAACTGCGGTTCACGGCAATTTTGGGACATTGCTCTAACTCTAGTCTTCATAATGTAACCCTTACGTTGAATCAAACTGAATCCAACCTAAGTAAGTTAATCTGTTTCACATAATTTATTTTAACGTGAACTAAAAACAACCGTTAGGCGGCTAATTTAGTGAACAATCCATTGTGCGTGATTTGATGATCGAGTGAATGAGGACATGAAAAACGTAATGCTAACATACAGTCAAACCGACATCATTGACATAGTGTTCTGACGGATATGCATATTTGGTTATAGGTGTTGTCAGATCCACAAGGTGGCAAGAAAGTACTGTGTATGGCAGTGATAATTTTGCGCTCTCTTATAGTTTGTTAGTCCATAACTACCGTTTCTGACAAACGTTCTTTCCATTCCAATTGAGTTCATTCACTGTTTATCCGGTGGATGAAGATTCCGCCACCATCCCTGAGTTCTGCCTACCTTCCGACGCCCAAAACGGGGCCACTGGAATGAAGTAAAATCTTCGATTAACTGAGCCCTGGACCTTGAGAAACCATGCGGACGTTTCAGCGAAGGAAAACCCTCGATGCCCGAATATTCATATGGTTAACGAAACAGATTAGCCTGTCACAGTGACCGAAGCCAAAGGACGCCTGCGCTTTAAACCATCATCCCAAGTGGCTTGCGCTGCACCACTTGCGGTTCCACTCCCACACCACGTATCCGGTGTAAACCCGAAGGGATAAGACCAATGGTTGTGTGAGTGAGGCATTTGTGTCCAGCCGGCCAGTGCTGGTTAGACAGCTGAACGGCTAGCAGGAAAAGGAAATTCTTATCTCTCGGAAAATAAACACACAGAGAGACTGCAAAGACAAGATCTAGACTAAGAAGAAAGATATGTAAAATGTATTACAAGAAGCATTGCAATATACGAATGCATGCTAGTGTATTCCAGAAACGACAAACTTATGAAAGGAACTTTGTGGTAAGATTCCGAGCTCCTCAAATGAGTTAGCGATTTCATTACGAAACGTACTTTGTTTTGGTTTTACGTACTCATTATGGCGTCGACATATTTGACGTCCTGAATCTATTCACGCCGCCATAAAGCTCACGTACCACTGTAATCTGTAGGGACAAACTGTAAATGACAAAAATCACGGTATTCTTGTGCATGCCAGATTCAAACAATAAACTGTTTTAAGTTTCACAATTAGACTCTGATACGATCAACTTTGAAACAGTTCTTTGAGAAGTTCGGACAAATTCCTGACGTTGACAAACGTTGATGGTGCACACGGACTGTCCGGAGTTTCTATGCCTTGGCTAAATCTCGATGTTTGATTTTGGATTTAGGTCAACGGAAGTTTGAAAATGTTCAACCGTTCTCATCTCTAGGTTTATACGGTTTTCGTTGAGCACACCGACCGAAGACCGTCAATTCCCCTGGTAGTGCCTTGAGAGGTTTCGACATAACGGATTCCCATGGGAATGGACACATGTACAGACAGAGCAGCCCAGTGACGCAAAAATTCTGTCAGATGATTTTTCCAGTTCTTATCCGATTTTCACGAGTGCATACAAGAAATCCGCGGTCTGACCAGATTGATAACAACTGGCTGATCTTGTATCTCATCGCTAACTCCCTTGAATATTTTGGAATACAGTTCACGGCAAACTATGAGGTCACTGTTTCTTACAGCTGCAACTATTCTGTCAACAGTGTGACAGCCACCGTTAGCTACATTAAAGTAGCAAACTACTAGAAAGCTGTTGACTAGCTCGTTTCTATAAAAAGTAGATCTTGCTCAAAAATAATGAAATTAACCCCAGTCACTTCAAGTTCTTGTGGTGTTTTGTAGTGAAAACTTCAGCCAACTTCAGCTGATTTCGCTAAGGTCGAATACATTGATGACCGTCAGTCAGTTAGCATTGCAGCTACAGGGTTGCACTACCGACAGTCTGAGTGTAGATTTATCCACATGCGAACAGACCTCGTGTGGATTACAATTCTGTGTACGTTATGTCAGGAAGGAGTGCACTGACCAACTTGGGAAGAAGGAGGATTTTGGCGTCCACTCCTTTGCAATGTTGTATGTAAAGGATGCAATGGGCCATTCGTTTGGCAGACGGATCACCTGTTTGACTCCCATGATTAATTTCGCGTGGGTCGCCACACGTTTAGGCAATCGGCGAATTGTGGGACTGGCGGGAAACGTCTGAACCGATTTCATAGGTGACGTATCTGACGAATGGTCTTCGAAGTCACGGTTCCAACCAGTGGAAATCTTTTTAAAGAGAAGGTGAGTGCAAGAAAACTCCGTCCAAAGTTTCTTCCCGGCCCATCAACAGAACCAGAGCTACCAACAATACACAACCTGAAGTGAATACCATAGGAGTATAGTCACCCCTTATAAGAAAAATTGGTTTATATATCTTTTTTAAGTGGGTTGCAACACTTACGTGTTTTTAAATGAGGCCCAACTGTGAAAAGTCAAGGCTTCGGCTAGATTCGAACCAGCGACAGAAACACCATGTCTCTACGCGGCAAGCGCTCTACCAGCTGCTTGCGTGTTCATTTGTAAACCTTGTTCGGAGCATACCATATTTTAAAAAATCTTCCTCTGGAGGATTTTCACAACTACTTCCAAACGGATTTAGTGTTACTTTAGTTCGTTAGCTGACTCCTTAAGTTATGGTCAAAAATAGTTTTGTGAAGATGATTCATTCCAAACTGAACACGACCCATATTCGATCATATTCCTCAAACTCAGATAGGCCTTTTGGTCAGCCGACTTCGTAAGGAAACACTAGACTAGAGTTTCGTTCTTAGTAGAGTTCACAAGTAGTGAATCCGGACAGGGATTTGGACTAACGCTGTCGTGCTTATGAGACGACAATGCCAGTAACTTCACAATAGGCAAGAACGAGAGATTATTTTCAAATTTTCAAACACAGCGTTGTATGAACAGTGTTCAGCTGGTCCGATCAATTTGGAGGGGAGTAAAACATATAACTTCTGTTCAGTCCAGTCGACAGCCCCGTAATCAAGAACTTTCCAGCTTGTCTGAAAAAACGCCGACTATAATCGTCTAAATCCCTCAGATTCAGCAATCTCACTCATGCAGATTTTAGGTAGCAGTACTTCGTATATACGAAGCCTGGGGCAGAACAGTTTGAACGGTCATGAAGAAACTGCACAGTTAAGCACTAGGGGCGCATCCGTACCCGTTGGAAACACAGCCTTGAAAGACATTTCCTCGTAATCAACCAGTCAGAGAGAGCTTTCTACAGAACGTATATTTCAAACCCATTTTGATGTATCCCACCAAATGTAGATCACAGTGTGCAGGTTCATATGAAAAAGTTCAGTGAACGTCGTGGAACCAAACGCCAAAATCAATCATCACATTCTCATACATCACTGTAAATCGGCTGAGAGGTCAATCTGGTACTGAGTGGATATATCTCTCTGTACGCAGAAGGGTGGCTTCCATTTGTTGATTACTACCTCCTATGCTAGCCGGAGGAGCTCTCGATTTTGTTTCGCAACCTATTAGAACATCTTTCTCCAAGTTCACTTGTGGTGCACGTGCCAGCAAATGACGAGCGACTGAAGGCGTGGGTTGCTTGTAACGTGTCATATTCTGAAACGATTGCGACATTGTGTTATCGATCACAGTTTTGCAGACCTACACCACAATGTGTTTGTTGATGAGATTACGTGACTGTCGCTTTGTTCTGCCGATGTTACCTGTCGAGTACTCACAAGAGTTCATAAATCATGCAAGCTTTGGTACTGAGCGAAAACGGTTTCTTTAACGGTAGGTTTGGAAATCTGATGGTGGCGAACAGTGTGACAATTTTGACTGCGCGCAACCTACATCCAGTGGTTATTGATTAGTAGTGTCGTTTCATTTTCTGTCTCAGTGTCCGATATTTGTTATGTACCCAAACTTCCCATTGTGGTCGTATTATCCTCGCTTTCAGTTTGTTAATCTGAAATCAACAATTATTGGTCGACTGTATTCTGCTCACTCCAATTGTTGACCGAGTTTCAAACTGTCCGCTGTTTCATCACCATGGCCCTGCTTTCTGAAACAGAATGAGTGATCTAGCTAACGACGGCAGTCGCTAGTTGATCAACATGTAAGGCTAATTTGATGTACCTGCATCCAAGGCACTCACTGTCCTTTCGCTGACATTGTGATCAGTACGGTGATCATCTACCAGTGACAGACAGCCGACGCATTCGCGGTGGCATTCATTGCAACGCCATACAATCATATCACTACGACTTACGGAACCTATAGTTCCTTTGAGTATCACAAGCTTGAACCTTTGGATCCCAGTTCGAATTGTACTTCTGCTGACCATCCGGTCCAAGGGTGTCATACTGAGATCCAAAATCTGTATTACAACGCGAAATAATTGTTTGGATTATATCTAAATATTTTAACTTCTGATGTCGGGTCAATCAATTACATCCTTCCAGTTGCCTGTCACCCATTCTACGGAGAAGAATATGACTGAATATAGACATGATTTCAGTCTAGCCGTGTACGTTCGCAGAATTAGTTCGATGTTCGGAACTACGTCTAACTAACGAATATTCAAGATGCGTCTTAGACAAAGCATATGGAAGCGGTCCAGATACCGCATTTTCCTTGGATATAATATCTTTCACTCTCATACAACGGTTTGAGAGTAAGACAATGCGCCTAATTATCTATGCGCTTACGCATGTCAAGTTCACTCCAGAGCGAATTCTATTTTTTCCTGGATACATTGATCAAAGAGCTGTCCTTGTTGAAACAAAGCTCAAAACGACTAGCTATCCATTAATAGCTGCTAGGTGAATCAGAAAACAAAAGTCCCATAGGTGAATGTCTACTTTCGTTTGCTTTATTTGTTTGATGACAGCCACCCAGTTGAAAACCAGTCTCATAATAGCTGCAGGACGCACGTTTTAAGCAGCTCAGTTGGTCATGTCGTTTGTCACCAAGCGAATTTAAGCACTACCTGAAATACCGCTCTCGCCCACTGCCAAACCTCATTTCACTGACAACAGAAATCCTACTTAGGCGGTTAATCTGTTGAGTCAGTTGGTGGAGACCGTAGAACACAGGAGATTGGGCGGATAACTAAACTTTCATGTAAAATTTTGGAGCCTAAAACGTGACTTCGTAGCTCAGCTGGTGCAGCATTTGCCGTGTTGTTTATGTCATCCAGGTTTTTCACAATCGAGCCCGCTCTAACTCATGTATCATTTACGAATTATCATATGAGTGTCGGAAAAGTTACATCGGCTGAACGAAATAACAGTGATGGAATCTGGTCAACAAACATATTCTAATGTGGGTCTGTATAACGGTCATCGATATCGCAATGTTTCTATCATATAGATTGAACATCACTCACAAATGATCGGAGCTATCACATTCCCATAGACTTTCCAGTCGGTCCTTTTCGAAAGGAAGCACTAGACTCGAGTTTCGTTCTCATTAGAACTCATCAGTAGTGTATGGCCGAAAGGGGCCAACGGGAAGGTGTATGGGAATGCGACAGCTGCGGTCAACTGTAGGTGGTGTTCAATATGCATGAACACCAAAATTCCCTACTATTCATCAGTAATTTCTCAATCATTACAGAACATGACACGTCACAGGCAACCCACGCCATCAGTCGCTTGTCACTTGTTGACACGTTCACCACAAGTGAACGTGGAGAAAGATGTTCGGATAAGTTGCGCTAAAAAATCGGTGGCTCCTCTAGCTCGTAGTGGGGATAATTATTAACGAATAGAAGCCAGCCTTCTGCTTACGGAAAGTACCAGATTGAATTTTCAGCTGATTTACAATGATGCGTGGAGGTGTTCAATATACATTATGTAAAAAGCTGTTCCTGAACTCCCTGTCCGCTGACATGACCAAAATAACGGTGTCATATCTAAGGGTAAGATTTGAAGAAGCAATCAATCTTTGGATGTTTTCTTCTGAATAATTTTAGTGTATGCCGACGCTCGGATTTGACGGGTTCACAGCTCTTCAAGTCCTTGGTTTGTATCGGTTCATAGATAATGTCCAACTCGATGTGTTTGTTTATTGACCCGGCTGGTGGATACCATACCTTAAGAAATCCTCTTGTGTCTGGTGTTTGCGTAAATAGGGACTTCTGTGGTGCTCAGGTTGAAGGTATGATCGGTTTGATCTTCAGGGACGGAGAACAAAAGATTCGCTAATTCGTGTTGATAACTTTTGCTCAGTTTGGTAAACTTAATGTTGTTCGCAGTGGCTGCATCGGATTTTTGATAAAACCTTTTTCCTATCTGCAGGCTTAGGTTTTTCATCTGGTTTTGACAGTACTCTGCGAAATGCTACCACTGACTTGCGTCCCAGCGTGATATCTTGTGGTTTTAGAATATAGGCGGTTACTTCCGGCACCGTTTTGAAGTATGGTAGTGCAGTTTGTCTCGTTGATGGTTCCGTAGAGTTCAAATTCTTTTATTTTTGCAACTAACTCCGCCGGATGAAATTTTTGGGTCTCCGTTACGAACAAATAATTGGCACAAGTGCTCTTTATTTATTTACTCGGAAGACTGCGGCGTTGCAAAAGTGACCAACCAGAACTTAGGTCAGAAGCTTAACTCACTCCGGTGTAATAGTGCAGGCATCCACCATACTTCGCCAAACCCCATGCTCAGATCTAAAGGCTCAAAACATTTACGCACTGATGATGTCAATCTATTTGGTGATGAAACGTTTACAACCCACACGCCAAGCTCTGTGTTCATCCAAATGCCTAAATTCTCAACTCGATCTACGAACATCACCACTTTCTCCAACCATCAGATAGCCTCTTAGGATCCGTGGAGTAGACAAGTTAAAACAACTTGTCACTATTGTCTGATGTGAAATTAACATTTGTTTTACTGGGATTTTAACTAGACAAGCTTTCTGGTTTATGATAAGGTTGTTTTTGAGATCCTTTCAGAAATTTTGTTTACAGGTAACATATGAACTTTTAAACGGGGTTTTCTACTTAATATATGTCGGCTCTAGACTATGCCTTGAAATTCATTGTGTAATATCTCCACGGATTATCATATCGCGCTCAACAGCGGCTGCCTCGTTTAATGCCTCCGAAATGTGTGTCTAGTAGAAGTTGACATCCAGAGGGCTTGGATGTCCCGTTTATGCATTCTGAGCTGGTTCTTTGGTTTTGTCTAAT
>LUCH01000348.1:87632-131253 GCA_013368495.1 Paragonimus heterotremus | reverse complement strand
GATAACTAATGCAAGCTAGTTACCTATCTACTTCAGGATATGAACGTAGGAAAAACACCTGTGTTCGTTGCTATTCCGAACCAAAACAGCAAAATAATGGATGTAGGAACTTGCATCGTACACACACGCCTTAAACATCATGTGGAAAGTATGAAGCAGAATGTGAGTGTTATAGCCAATTATCATACTTCCCGGATTCAGACAAAAAACACTTTACATTCAGCAAGAGAAAGCAACAAAGTTGGAAATGGGCGAACAGAGCAATTGCAAATTTTGCCTACTAACTATGGTGTTGTGAAGAAATGCATGAGTCTTTGCGGAATTGGGTACTGCCTAGAAGACCAACTTTGGCACATTGGATAATTAATGTTCCTGTCAAAAGCCTTTGACACTAGGGCTTATAGTGAAGCATGGCGGTTGCGTTATATTGAGGTAGAACTAAAGCCGATTTTTTGTAAAGAAATGTCAAATTATTCCAACGCTCATCCTGGAAAACCAAGAGAAGGCGGCTGATCAGACTGATTTGATATGAGTGGCTGCCTATGTGTACTCTACACCGCTGTGTTTAGCTCCGACGATTCCTTCGAGATGCTCAAGTCGACACACTGCTTTGAGGTCTAGTCCCTACTTGATTGTCTGAATACGCGTTCATTTGAGTCCTTTACGACTCTAGTATTCGTGTAATACATGTGAGTTCAGGGGAGATATGGTTGCATTAGTGAAGCCACTTGGAAAATAAAGTGAAACACTTTGAAGCCACCGGTTTCCTGTGCACTGCTTGTGACTGGATGATAAGCAAATGTTTCGTAACCTTCCAGTGTTTGATTGAACGCTGAAACGTTTCTCAAAGAACGTAATGCGTATGCTAAGAACCGAGTTTGTGAAGTACTATCTTAACTATTCCAGCACGTTTTCCGTCAGATGATGTACAAAGGTACGTTCACCAGTTGACACTTGTTGTAAACAAATGTTTGTCATATGATGTTGTCCAACAAATAAGTAACTGAAATGTTGCAACGTGAGATTGTATTAGGTGTAAAAAAACATTTATTGAATACGATTCAACTTCAGACGGGCAACATGGAAAAAACAGTTTTTGTGTTTCATTAAATTGCGATCTAAATGGGTGAATGCTTTATAAATTTTAAAACATTTCGGGAAATTTTCAAAAGGCTTATAAGCTATAAAGTAAACAGTGCACATGAATTTACCGTTTTATGCCCACAATAAAACTTTCTAAAAGTCACCGTGACTAGTAACAGCCGCGCCGTTTGATAGTCTGCTTCATCAAAATGTATACTTATTATATCTATCCATGAGTCGCCAACTGTATTGCCATTAAGCGAGAATCTTTTGCATCCTTCGACATAAAATACTTAAATAAAAACTGTTTTCCAGCAGATTAGGAGAAAATGTATGTCCTTTTATTCTGGCGCTTGATAGGCGCACTGAAGAAATTCCGCAGCTTTGAATCGTGGAGGGGAGGCGTAAAGATATTTTGAGCGAGCAATCAAGCCGTCAACCTTATCCGAACTGATATTGGGACAACCACACACCAGGAAATCATCAGGATGCTCGAAACTGCCACTCACTATACAAGATGTATACATTCTGAACCTGTAACCTAAAACGCAGACGTTAACACTTTGGGCACAGTCAGTTGTAAACCACGTCTGAAAATTTCATGTCATTTTCCGAAAATGTGTAGATAGATGGTAACCATAAGTGATTCATTCACATCAAAACTGCATACAAAGATCGATAGCCTGCAAGTTTCAAAATGTTATCTCATTTCTTCACTGTCACATGTTATCAATAAGAGGATGACGTAGAATAAACGATGCATCAGCTGTTTCGTGTGTGCTAACCTTGTACTCAGTAACACGGACTCATTTTTCTCGGGAATTATGTAATCATTTTTGAAGCAGAAGGTCAGTCCGCCGGAAGAAATGCATTCACAGAAGTAGTAACTGGAACATTTGATCCAGTAGTCGAAGGTGATTTTATCGGAACATGCGGGAGAATTCAAGAGTCACTCGACCTTTTGCAACGTTTAGATCGTTGCATTATTTTCATAGAACAGGTGCATATGTTTCGTAGATGTTCGTTGGGGGTGACTAGACTAAAATCCGGATGTCCCAACAGTACTTATCAGATCGTATTCAAAATCACAGTATATATAATGAAACTCTTGAAAGACAGGACGGATAACTATTTGGTAGACGAGACACGTATTTACACAGGATATGACACAGTTTGAACAAAGAATCATGAGTTATATTAATGATGTGGAGGCTTTGTAAATCCTGATACAGTCATCGTGAAGACGGGATAGGGAGTAAGCCCATTTTAAGCTGGTTTATCTAGATTGACCACGTCACTTCTATTTAAACTTCTATCATCAGGGTGATCATGGTAGCTTCGATAGAAACAGGAAGAACGAGTTTACGATTAAAAATGCCAATCTTATCATCACTGTAGACGTCAACTGGACAGCAGTGGGAGTGGTTCACGGCAGTTCGAAATTCTAGGTTTACAGTTTTGTGATGTTCAAGGGATTAGTTTCGACGAGAGTTTTTGACGATTTCAGTTATGTTCAAAGTGTATGACTTTAGTGTTCCCAGTTGTTGACGTCCACTCTGTAGTTCTGACTAAAACGCATTAGCCATGTTAAAGGAATTGGTGTAATCGGCCAGCACTGTCAATGGAGCGTGCTGGCTTTCATGACTGTCTCATCGGCAATTCCCGTCGTATAGTGTTCATACGCTCAATGAATGAGTATAGAATGAGAACAGCAGTGCAGTTCCAAACACTTTATCAGCTAGTACGTGTTCGTGCAGAAGTTTTACTGGACAATCAATTTGCCATTGATTATTGGTGGAAAGACAGTGTATAGTTTAACGATGCTATTCCTAGGTTGCGTCAATCACAATTTCAAATTTCTGTGGCACCAGTTGCGATAAATGTCGAGTAGACATTCTCCAATCGTGATTCTCATTGGCATGCAGAGACAAAGAACGACCAAAATGGGACAACGTCATCAAATACGAAGGAATATATTGTTAAGAACTACGTTACTAACTAATCGGAGATCGTTCCTGTCCTGGTCTCAGTGTGAAACAAACGATTTTTATGATGAAAGCAAGCATCCCCACTCAGTTTTGCACGTCCTTTCGTGTCAACCGGATTTCTGAAAAGTGATTGATAATCGAAACACTGTACAACAAGTTTGAACCGGTTTGTGATCTCAAAATAGCTGAGAAGTCTTGATCACTTTCTTGCCAGTTGGATATATCAGAATGTGTGCTTTATCTCCCATCAAACTGATCAGACTGTCTGAGCACTAGGCATAAGTGTACATAGTTATGTTTTGAGATGATCATTCAGTTGGGCTTAATATGAGGTCAGTGGTGAGGTAGTCACCCTGATTGCGATGTGCAAAAACGCAGACCAGAGTTCTAATTTCGACCGGGATTCACTACTAATGAGTTCTGACAGAAGCGAAAACTCGATTCCAGTGCTTTTTTTCGGAAGTAGCTAGGGAAACCCGGCTGTGAGTGGCGTTCAAATTTAACTGACAAATTTCCGAATGCATATTGGTGAAAAAAGGAATGATTTATGGGAAAATTGCCAGAAGATTTATCGTGAAGCATCAGTCTCTCTTCTCTTGTTCTGAACTTGGGATGAATGGAAACATTTTCCTAAACAGCTACTCGTGAAAAATATGAAAACTGTTTTTTCCACACTTCATCAGTAACATCAGTATTTTCAGTCAATTGAAAAATCATGTTCTAGAAAACTGTCCCAATTCTCTGCATCCTTACAAGTATGGCTATACAAAAACAATCGGGTGAAATAATAACAACAGTCTCATCTGCTCACCTTCTTCAGTCAGCTTATCTCTGTTTGTAGTTGTTTTGGTTGTCATGAAACACTTTTCATAGTTTTAGAAGGCAATCGTCCACCGAACAATATGAATGGGTTTTGGAAATTTCAGCAGTTCTCAGGTTTTGAAAATTGCGATTCTTTTTAAAAACAATAATTTGTATGTATTAGTGAGTAGTTTGACAGCTTTATTGTTCAATCAGTCTAATGAATCATTGAAATGGATTGAGCCAGTGTGCGCCAAAATGCGTTTGCAGACAAATCTTACGATTCACTACACTGATGGCATCTAATGGGAATTTCATCTACTGATGAACTCACTAACACCCTATGACAACCTGAAGCTGTATCAGGCATTCTTGATTTATGGTCTCAAAACAATCAACGGGAATCTTTGGACGGTCCTGATACTGGATATAAATTTGCTGGAACCAGTGAAGATTCGTTTGTGAGTCACGAATGAACAAGTCGAAATTGAAGACAACGTTGCCTCATCAAGGATATATTTTGATGTTAACTAAGGCATATTACTTTCATTCACACACTGTCCGATGATAAGTGATTCGACGACACTCATGAAAACGGACAAACGTTTCTCGAAATGTCCGATGGATATCATTTCATCTAGCAAAACCAGAAGATGTTCAATAACAATACTACTTAATAGATAATTCGGGCGAAAATTATCAATTGAAAATGAGACAGGAGGATTTTGAATTCGGTGGTCTACAAACGAAATACCGAAATATTCATTCGTCCAACATTCGATCGCTCAATAGGCACTAAAATTCTATTTAGGTAGGAGGCCACAAGAAACTCGTATTCAAAAGGGTGGGCCTTTGGGATGTACTGCATAGATTGTGGTACACCAGTAGATATAACTGGATTGTCCAAGAGGAAAAGATGGCTGTCATTCTGAAGACTGTTGTCTGCTGACTACTTGCGTACTTTCAGGTGAAGTTCGATAAGGAATTGCAACTGCCACCAACGGTATGCAATGAAAATCTGTTCAAGAGTTTGCATTCGAGGCGCCTGAAAAACTACGGGAAGACAATTTACCCAATTCAGAGAAACGTAGACGTCACTGATCCTTGAAATAAGACGAAGGGAATGAAAATTTCTTTCAAACGAATCCGATCAATGGTGACTTTCATAACGGCGGCACTGTGATGTAAACTGCTATGTATTCCAACAGTATTTGGGTGGGAATTGACACAGAGTGAATGTACAACGCAGAGTACCTCTTCATGGGTTGATGACGGGTGGTTTTCTATGAACAAGTAAAAATTGATGAACTGTGATGATCCAACTGCCAGTTCGGGACAGATAACGTCTGCTGTAAAAACATCTCAAAGAGATGTGGCAGGACGAGATTATTCCAAAACAATCTTCTCGAAATCAAGGCTCTTTCTAATGAAGATGTTTTACCTATGTAAAATGAGAGTGTAAAAAATGGAGGGACATCTCTCTGGGATGCAGCGGAGATAGTTATGTCGTTGAGACATACTTCAGTTACGTCCAACCGGATTTCATAACTCCATATCGGTTGATAAAGTGTTACTCCGTTTACTTGCTTGAAAGCACTATTATAACCAAAGAAAAGCAGATAAATGTTTTTATAGCTCCTTTATAGTGTTTATATAATGAGGTGTACAAGACAACCACGAGTATACGGCAACTGTCTTCAGAATAATCTCTTGCAATATAAGAGGCTTTGCTGATTTGCTGACATAACTTAACAACTGGTCAGAACGCAAAATTGACGTCATTTATCAACAACGTACGAAGTCGGAACCAACTGGTTCTTCTTATCAAAGATTGTTGGGACCTTGGCGATTGAAGCCTGTTTTGCACATAGAAAATGTGGGGCTGCTCAAGAATGCGTCAAACATTGTAGTGTAAACACCTCTCAATTTGTCTTAGCTCATGCTGAACTATTGCTTCTATTTGTTTTCACTACGGTTAGTATGAATCTGTAAAAATGAAATACTCTGTTTTGGCAAACATTCGACACTTAACAGTCGTATGTCAGAAGTGTATCAGTGTTCGTTTTCTCACCAGTCGGTTACATTTCTTTTGCATGAAATATTGATTTCGTCTTATGCTCTGGTAAGTACTAACTTCGGTTGGTTCACATTTTGGACTGTTCTCCATTTGTTCCCGATGGACTCATTTCTAGATGTTTCCGTGCTTTAACAGGCCGGTTCACAATGTCATAAAATGTGTTTTTACCCGACCCTCTTTGTTGTATTACGCACATGTCAGAGTAGCACGAAAACACGTCATGCTTGAACTGGCAAGTCAGTGAACCAAGACTAATTACGAAAAGTGAATAGCCCACTATTCAGTCGAAAAATTTTATAGTGCCGACGTAGTCAGACGGCTACAATAAGGTAAATTATAGTTATATAGTGATCACCAAATACTTCGCAGTAATCTTTGTGTGTTGGGTGTGCCTTATGATTAACGACACACGTGGTTATGGTGTTCTCCAAATAGTTATATCCAATATCCTAATGTCTGTTAATTTCACTATATCGTTTCTTGCTAAAAAAATTAGCCCACTCTTGTCTTGGTTCATGCTATTGCAAGGGCTGGGTTAAGCTAGGAACGATGACCAAATGTTCATTATATTACATGAATTCTCGACACCAGTTCAAAGTTTTATTTGGCGTGACATAATCATTGATGTTCAAGTACGGTGATGATAAGAAACTATGGTTTATCGTGTTTTAACCGTTATGCACCCTCTAAGGTAAACACGCTGCGTTACTCAAGGTGTTGAAACTGGTAGCTTTATTTTAAAACCTGGTCAACAGGCCACAACCTTTGGAGGACTGAGGCCCATTGGCAAATCTCGTCTTTGATTATTTACTTGTTCAGCGTCCTTTTGCAATGTGATTGGTTCACTTTGCATACAAGATCGACGAGTGTGTTTAACCGCGCATCGTCTGACTTTACACACAATGCTCGTTTTCCTATCTTCAGTGGGCACTACGTCTTGCAGTGGCGATACAGTGTGCCCACTCAGTCTAGTCCGTTTTCTAATCCAATGGAGAGAGTAACTACTGAATAGGCTTACGCAAAAATGCCAACTGATATTTCTGAACGTTGGACATAAAACTCTATTTTCAGCAGGCGCCTGATGTAAACTGGGCCGTGGAGTCGTTCATCGTTCATTAGTCAAAGGTGAAACATGAAGGTATAACGTGCACTATCGATTTGTCTGATATTTGAATGGCACCACACATTGCCGACTAGCACCCACAAGATTATTGCTAGGTCACCTCTGCAAGCGACTAGTCAACTTAGACAGTATACATACGCGGATGGAGCTAAACTTTAGGTGATAATCTCTCTCAATGTAGGGTTACCTACGCGACCGCCAGCATGTTTACCACAAACATCGACTGCGGCAAGAATATGCACTATTCACGAAGTCCGATTAGGAGTAAAACTCGAGTGGCACAATGTCTTTTTAAATGTAGCTGACTGAAGTGGTTGTTCGTCTCTTATCATCTTATCATTGTCATTTTGCAAAATCTGTTGTGAGACCAAAGTCAGATTAGTCAACCTCTTGCAGCTGTACACATAACTCCAGCTCACTGGATGTGTGTAGTGGACAACGAAACGTAGGTCTACAACGACCGCAGACTAACTCTGGGAATTCATCCAGTGCAATGGAACAGACGGTCAGGTACCACTGAGTAAACCTAACCGATTGTATTATCTGTGCCTTCTTTAAAGTAAATTTCAGAATCCGTGATGAAGTAGGTTCTCAGAAGGGCAGTCTGATACTGAATCCTCTGTTGTGTTTATTGGCTGCCAGTGAAGTTAGACCCTGACCAACTGAGATCGTCCGTTGTTGAATACAACTTACATAACAATGTTTCAGACAACATCCCATATGGGGTTAATAATGATGAGATTCTGAATGACATCTCAGCCACTCTTAATCGGATTTACAAAAATCTTATCTGGACTAACCAACTAACAATTTACCAAAAACAGTTAGTGAAAGATATGCATTCCTGTACACACTCGTACCTTGCCCGGATGAATGTTCAAACAAGCATTCCGATAAGTAGGAAGTATGTGGTATTTCATCAAAATATGTGCTTCGTCTATCTTTTCACGTATGCTTAATGTTGTTGAATGGTAGAGACTTCGGTTAATTTCATGCTTAAATTCACTCACACGTGATCACAAGCATCACATCCAGGTAGACTTTAAAGCCAGTTTAAGTCGAAACTGGATCAATACCCCCAAAACGAACTTAAAGCTGTCATTCATCCCTCTAAATTTCACAAACCTAGTCCTCTTTTCTTTCCGTGTTCTTAGAAATAAGTTCGACATTTTTAAGCACTGTCAATGGACTTTAAATCTGAAATTTTTTACAAATCCAGTGTTACAGCATAACTGACAGCTGAACAAGAACTGGCATTTTCAGTCAGATTGTGTTGTGCTGAAAAAATCGACGCCAAATTTTCGAAAGTAAAACACCAAACGGCTAAATTTCGGTCTAGCGTGATAAATTAAGTTGGCTTATTTTATCTACCAAACAGACCAAATAAAAACGCTGAATGACACAACTTGAAATTAATCTTTACGATTAGTTCACGTGGCATAATTCGAACCAGTATCAGTTTTCGGTTTAATTCTCCGTCTCTTCTGTTCAGGTTTTCGCTTAATTGTACATGGAGTCGGTGAAAAAATCAGACTCATTTAACCAAATGGTAGCTTTATTTGAGTATGATTCGAGTAGAACCAGCCATAAATTACGTAGGGCTCCACAATTATCCAAGTGGTAACCGGAGTGAAAAGAAATCTGTCATCGGTATGATTGGATGATAACTGGAGAGCATGAAGTATTACGTGTTCCCGCAATGAAAACGATGCACTAGCCGGCATAATCGATGTAGCGATCAATTGTGTCGATACACTCCATCTGAACCTTGGGTAATCTGTGACAGCCGAGCACGCGGTCGATTGTGAGTCAAAAGTAGGATTTTTCATGTGCGCCTTACACATTCACGCATAGTTCAAATGTATACATAAAGCCGTAAATGCACACACTGATGTAGTACACAAAGCGAAAGGTCAACGATTGAGCCCCGACACTTAACATAGTAATACATCAACGAGCCATTTAGTAAAACTATGTTTTCTATTTACGTTCGTATGAGAATACGTATTTCGCTAGTATCCATTTCAAGACCCGTTTTAATGAAGTATTTTACTTCCATTTATATTTTGTCGTGTTTGCTGAAAATGTCTACAGTGCTCTTTCACCAACTGGATTTCTCCTCTAAGCCCATTAGAATATCTGAAATGGATGCGCCTTAAATACGCACAATTTTAACGTTGTTTTACACGCCTGTAAACAAAGCATTATTTACTTATAGTCCATAGGTAACATTTGATTAAATATTTCGACAGAAATGAAGGGCGATCAAATTTCACTAAAATATTCACATTTCTTAAATCTGTCTCCACTTTTGTTGTTCTTATGTACTGACTATTCAACCCACAAGTTACATGAGAATACGATTACTGTAAACTGTCGGTCATAAAGTGATTCTCTTTAAGGGAATACAGCAAGCATCTAACACTGGTCTAGTCCACTCTCCTTCAAATGCGGTCGTAAAAAACGACCTGCTGACTGTAACAAGCTCGAAAACCTCGGTCTCATCGATCCCCAAACAAATATTAGCAACCCGTCACCTAGCTAGTAGTTGAAGATATTGTTACATAGTTGCACCCTGAAACTATTAGCGATTAGCGGGACAATGCTAATCAAACACCGACCAGGTTTATAGGCACAGAAAGCGCTGATGCAATCAATCCGATCATTACCTGATCACTACTCACAAGCGAAAGTGGTTAAGCGTTCACATATGATAATTCGGTCATGCCTAATCTGAGGTCAATGGCGCAGTGGTAAACACGGTTGCCTCATGAAAGCGTGGCCGCCGTTCTAATGCTGGTCGTAGTGAGGACGAGCTCTAATAAGAGCGAAACTGGAGTCTAGTGCTTCTTTTCGATTGGGGTCGACTGGAAAGTCTAGGGGCATGCGACAGCTGCGATCAGTTGCGGGTAATGTTCAATCTATATGAGCAGTCAATCTTCTTGCCATGGAATCGATTGCACTATTGGCGTGTGAAAGGTCAAAACGATGGTTGTAGATACACGCAAGTTCTTTAAAAAAAAATTGCTGGTTTTACCTCGAAAACTGCTGAGAATAAATCGAAATGTTAACATCTTGCGATATATGTCTTCTCTCTGTTTCGATTAAATGGATTAACAGAACTCAATGTTTTAACTTCGTCAAAATCGTTGTTTTCATAATAATCTCACGTTTATACAGGATTTTTTTCCCTAAATTTAACCTGTCGTTCTCGTGATAAGATCCATAGAGTAGTTCTTTCCCCCATATTTTCACGTTCACGTCTGTCGGTTTAACACCATAGTCCTTCTGTTCTTTAGAAATTTTATTCGTGTTTTGGATTAGCTTTGTTTCCATGTACAATCCGAATGTACGAAGTGTCACTCTAAAGAAAATCACTTGTTATCCTACTCACTTTCATACACTAATTGTGTTAACTTGAATTGCAGTCTTGAACCACTGCACATGACACTTCGGGGTACAATTGATAACACTCTCGCATGTGATATTTACCATGCCCTGAGGTCACAGATATTATTCAGTTGTGAGCATTCTTTGCACCGGGTGCATGGGAAAGGTAACTGTTTCAAGTGGTCAACAGGAGATGAAGAATTACGAACGTTTTATGGATATTACTGAGAACAGAAAGTTTAAAGCACTGAGTTCACTTGGTTCAGTTAATCGATAACGAAAGAAGACACATGACGTGAGTTGTTAACATCCCGTTCACTCACGAAATTGCAACAGGCAGACCTATGAACCAACAACAGTACGAACAGAAATGGATAACGAATGAGCTTTAATGTTTTGTATATGTCTTTTGCCATAATGAGAGTAAAGACATATACGTGATCGTATTTTTGGTAAATCGTCTTCAGGCTGGTACAATTAAATGCGTCGTTCATAGGGTTAGATCGAGATGTGGATCGGACATATCTCATAGCAACTAGATCACTGGTCAATCTGTTGGCGATAGAATGATCGGTCCATTACGTCACGCTTGTCCATTGGTCTGACCGATCCGGTCATCGATCCGGTGGATTTGTACTCGTGGTATGTGCAGCGGCTGAAAGAAACGCTTTTGGTGGTATAATATCGGGTTTAAGCATCCTGATTCCGATACCCTCGGTAGTACAAAGTGTTCCAATTTGGAGGACTTTTCGTGGGTTGCATGGCGCATGATATACCACTTGGAGGGCTTGATTAGATGTGATGCTCTCTTTCAACCGGAAGAGCGAGGGTAGCGTTGTTGACCGATCGTGTTTCCCCGTACCCGAACCACCTTGAATGGATGAGCTTTGTTAGAAAGGAGGACTGCTATAAGTTTTAATACAGACAAACAGCGTGAGTCAATAGCTCATGTGCACACAAGGACCGACGATACACATTAATTAGCGTTGCCTCGGCGAACTCGAGCAATTCTGAATTCCGGTTGTGTAATAACACGTCGAACGAGTTGGCGAGGTCAAAAACGTGGCCTGTCTCCTTGTTCTGAAATGGCTAAGGTTCGGACATTCGTTCTGTTGACACAATCTGTTACGTCATCAAGCGCAGCCACCACATAGACGTGGGTTCAGACATGTTATCGATAGCATTGACCTATTTTACTGATATAGGCGTCACAGCAGCTCTATGTAAATTGATAGAATAAGGGAGTGACAAAACATATTGGTAGATCAGGATTACACATCAGTTGAACAAAACTCCGATTTGGTAGTGGTATCCGCAATTTAGTCATAGGATGTGAACTAGTTAGGGTAGGGTAATTTTCGACTTACGTCAGTTGTTATATAATCACTTTTGAAAAAATGGTTCTGAAATACTTGCATCTTAGTAACCGCACACACATGGCAGTCTTGATTTGTCTTTTCTGGCTATGTATGATGACAAACTTCCCAAGATATTCGTTTGCGGGTAGCATCTTCTTCAACCTCTCCGCCTCTTCTTGTGAGTGGTTCGAGGAACAGATCTGGAGGGCCCCGATCAGTCAATCAAGCAATTGGCGAAAACTAGGAAATCCCTAAATACCAATAGTTCCAAGTAGCCTTACAGTACACTGAGCGCTGTATTGAGCCATCTTACCATCTAGTTAGTAAAATGTCTGGAAAAGACAAACAAGTGTATAGTGCTTCTCCGTGAGAATCAGAAATGTTAGGAAGAATGAAACTGAAAAGTGGTAAAAGTGATACGAATTGAAGATTAGTGACAACATTCAAAATATCAAGTTATATAGGTCGTCATCTGCTGTGGATTCAAGCATTTACAAATTCAGTTAGTCTACAAATTTATCTGTTAAAGTGGGTGTTGCGGAGAGGTCGATTTCATCAGGCTCAATGCTAGCTGGTTGGTTCTGAATCCCATTTTTGAGAAACGATGACAAATGACCTCGACATCGGATAAAGACAGCCTGGTTATTTAAACCGTCACTCATTGAACCACACATTCTACCGAGTTGTACCATAGATGTTGAAATTGTCACTTCAGATTACAACATTTTTATCCTCGTAGTTTCATTGGTCCATCTATCCAGACGTTCATGAGTTGCACACTTTACGTGGATTTGGTCTTGTTTTGATGACACCCGAGTGATGCAGAACTTTCAGGTGTCTAGACCTACATAATAATAACCCAGGCAAAGCTTTACAAAAGAGTGACTATTACATTTAGCGTTTTACAGTTTATGTAATCGAAATGTTTCTATGTATTCATCTGCTCTAGTATATCCCGGCATTAAATCAAAACTTAATCGTGAGAATTCTTACACAAAAAGTACATTTTTAATTTTCTGTGGTTAAATGGTATTTTTACAGTTATAGATAAGACATCTTTGACATCAATCATATAGACAATCCTGTACACAACTAATAATTTATAATGGACTATAAAAAGTTATCAAGGTCTACTGAATATCTATTTATAAGTCAACCCATCTAAGGAGAATTCCGCTCTAAGCATCACGTGATCAGAACCAAGGTGCGAGCATTTTATATAGGAGACAGTCAGACGGTTCGGACGTCAGCCACCTTGAAAAAAAAGGAGTTGTCTCATAGTTAAAGAACCGTCCTTTTAAATACAGTTTGTTTTCAAATGGACAAATCACGAAGAATTAAAGATGATAACCCTTTTCTGATAGTTCCGTTCACAACCTAGCGTAAACTGAAGAATCCTAATTGTCAGTTTCTCGTCCACTTTATGTAAGAACTTGGGGATTTATTTTGAGAATTTCAATGGTAGTTTTTATCAACATATTTCTGGCAAACCTTTCATGCAAAAGAGTGGTTCAGCTGAACGCTGAGATCTTTGTACAAATTCTCAAATACCTTAGATGTTATTGACAATCTACTGAATAAAGTTGTCTATAACGCACAGAATGATAAAACGCTTGAGGAACCAAGGCACGAAAGCGTTACACACAAATGTATACCATGTATTAGTGGAACAAGTAACTGTCAGTCAAGTTCAAAACAGATGGTTGCAACAAATAATTTTTGGCGTACAAAGATTCCTTACTGTCTATATTTTGCCATTTTAGAACATGTTCACTGAAACCTACGAATGAATCAAGAAAGCTTATAATCTGAACGTCACTCATATTTTGCATTCACACAGATTTTCCAACAGGTTTTTTTAAAAAACTATCATACTCCATCTTCGCTATCGCTAGGCTTCATGTAACAATTAATCAAGAATTTCCTTCATCACATGTAGAATCCTACTCACGTTTGATCGCAGTTTCATCGTCCGGTAGACCTACAACTGGCCTACTTCTTGTTTTGTCCTCCTTAGATTCCAGCAGCGGTCTATTTTCTGATTTATGAGTTACTGAATGTCGTTAGAAAAACGCATACTGTCATCTGTACACACACTCGAATGATCCTGATAACAGTCACAAGCAATTTTAACCGAACAATCAGAGGTGAATAGTTGCTGCATACAGTTAAATAATGGTCAGCAATTTTACCTCATTCACCTCAACCTACCTCGGCTGTTCGAGAGTACTGGGATGTTGCATTACTGACAGAAATAGAGTTTTCAGCTTAGGAACATCGAAACGATCTACTCCGGAAGTTAACGGGTTTTCTCTGACGAATAGCTACCTTGGAAAAACTAGTCGCATTGTTGAAATGGATTTTGAGAAATCACTGCCGACAACCCCTTGTATTAATATGTAACCAACAACAGCCAGCTGAAGTGTTAGTTTTGAACCTCATTTCGGAGAATTATTTGCCTAATTGCTTCTATTTAAAACGAGGCACGAACTGATCGACTAGTTACAAGTGACTTCTAGCCCGTATCCGCTTATCGACCATTCAGACATAGACTTCATAGAATGAAACTTATCATACCGGAAAACAGGCATCTCGTATCATTCTGACAAGTCTTTCTGATAGTGATATCCAAATATATTCTTGATGATATTCTGTAGTAGACGACACCAGAATTTGGCTTCTACCCTAAGAATGGTAAAAAATGTCTTCGGTCAGAAATTCTGTACAGATGGCCAGATCAAGCACATCGCAGTTTTGCTGGATATACTTTTCAACCCTAGCGGTTTGAAGTCAATATCAGCTCCCCAAAATCCCGTCATGGCAGTTCGGCTTGAACTTACGTGACAGCCCATCAAGTGATGCGTGCCCGGTTCCCTAAATGCAGTCACACGCATCACCAGGAACAACGAATTGAGTCTCATATCAAACATGGAAAGGTGTTTCAGTTGGGTAACAGCATAATAGTCACGCGTTTGTTGGATTTTTATAACGTAGGTTGCATAGGAAGAGGCGAGAAAAAGGGCTCATCACTACTAGAAGCAGTCAACATTTATCACGTTTATTTGGAACATTGATCATCCATTGATCGGCCCAGCCGATTCCGCTATGACCACTTCATCTCGAATGGACAATTAATTCGAGGGAAATTTAGCGCTAGTTCAACGCATTCACGACCCTATATCCCGAATGGAACACGTTCAGTAGTATTACACACTACAGTATTTTTCATTCGCGTTTATGAAACCACTTCACTCCGTGAAGTAAGTATGTGAGTAGCATACTGACGGGGCATTTTCAAGAAGATACCGTCAGAATGTACGCTTTCTTTAAGGTTATCTGCCTGAAGCAGTGAAAAACAATCTGTCGGCAGATTTTCCGAGACATGGCACACAGGATTATTCAAGTGTATCTACACGAGATCCCGTAGAATATTGAAAAATGGCTTACGTTAAAATAGGGTTTACGAAGCTCACAATGAGAACAGTGAAAAATGGTATAAGTTATACGCAGCGTCAGCGAACAGGAACCAAACAAGATCTTGTTTCGCACTTAGGATTCACAAACTTTCGAATGATCATCTTACTTCCCCGGGATCGAATTGCCCACGATGGGAAAATACTCCTGTGGTTGATGTTAATCAGTCACAGTGAGTTGTCATGGAACTAAGCGAAGGTATCATAAACTGCTTTCATTCGGAAATAAGCCATTTATGATAGAAAGGGTAGCTGTTTCTCTTGAAGACACTGTGGAATATTTGTGACTGCTTATAACATCGGAAACAACTAAAGGCAGCACTACCCCGGAAAAATTATATAAAATTATTCATAAATGCTAGCTATTTCTGATCGTTTAAAAGGCTTTCAGACGCCAAGCTAAGTGGACCAAAACGTAGTCTACCACAAATGGATCTTGCAAACTTCGCGACGAACTAAGTGCAGTGTAAAACAAAATATATTTTACTATTCGGAAGGTTGTAGAACACAAATTTGTACGGTAAAATGATTGATCAAAAGTAAGAACTGTTTTAATGTACTTAGGAATCTTGCTGAAATAGCAACAATATCGGGAGAGTCAACTTCGTTTTTTCATGGAAGTTTTCCACTCGGAAGTTCGGATAAGGTTTCACGGTTTGTATCTTTTACGCTTACCATGAGTTTGATCGAATTCATATTCCTAGAATGGAATGAGCTCATTTAACTGGTGATACAAATCTTCGAACCAAACCTCCATGTCTATTAGACTATGTTCGATAGTTGGCGAAGCGAATTTAGGACCCGAAGATAATACCTCCAGCACTGTGCGACTTCAGAAAACTGATAGACAATTATAACCATGGCATTCGAGATTGTCAGGGAATGCGACCTAGGGTTTGATCTGAATCAGTTTACTAACCAATTAAGTATGTTTCCTCTCTGCTTGCCTTTGCATCTGCTTTTCTAAGTAGTCCGCGAACAGTATCCCCTCCTCATTTGAAAGCACTTCGACAGCCACTGCATGCTGGGATTGATTTCGTCTAAGTTCATCGAGTTTAGCCGCCCGTGTATCTCGTTTGCTGTTGGCAAAACGATGAAAGGTTTTGGCAGTAGATTGTACAATGATACGCCCCAGTATATTGCAGTAGAACTTCGGGAAGTCTTTCCAGTCGGAGTAATCTTTGAGGAAGTTGATCACAGATTTTGCCTCTTTGATTCTAATACTAAACTCTACATACTCGTCCAATTTTTTCCACAAACTTTCTGTCTTTGGATTGCAACAGTTGTGTGATTATACACAGAGTAATCTTCATCGGGCATATGCAGTAACAAGGGATTCATTTGACCCATATATAGAGCGGGAAATTGTGGATAGCTGTCTAACCGGGTGGCAATGCTAGATTTAACGCAATTGCAGATCTAATGTGTATATGTATATATATATATGTATATATATATATATATAAGACAGGAGTGCCCCAACTTCTGTGCACTGTACAGAGTTGTTGATGTGATGCATACGAAGATAATCCGCAACAGTCATAGGTTTAAAACATTTTAGTCTTGAACCATACGGCTCATTAATGAAGTCTTCAAAAAGACGATAGGGTTGTTACTAATGTCTTGTTGTTAACTCGTTTAGAAAAACCAGTGGAACCCTAAATATTAAACACTATCATACTTTTCGAGAAAATTTCCAATTGATCAAACCATACCAAATCACACATAAGTGTGACATCGACCTCTGTGTGAAACAAGAACGAACAGTGGCTATATCAGACGATATAATGTAGAATATAAAATTCGCGACTATGGGCTGCATATAATTTTACGTTTAATCTTCTTCTCAGTTACATATTCCCGACGTTTTTTTAAAAAGAGACTTAAAAGTGAAACTAAAGTTTCTCATCTGTTGACAAACGACTCTTTTGACATTCTTGACAGCAGAAACAATCTGATTTGTAAACCATACATCACGGTTGCTATATAGGTTGGAAAGACTTGCACATATAGATGCAAAACTGACATTGAAGTGTGCCACTATTTCAATTGTTTGCCTAATACGGTGTGCCAAAAACCGATTTAGTAAAGTAGAACTTTGAACGTGAGTTATTTGGAAATAAGTGTAATCCACTACTCTTTTCTGGTTTGTCTTTCGTTGTTTAAAATAGCAATCGAATTTAATATTCTACTTCTGACCAATACTTTTCATGGCGCTGAGAATCACTTACCAATGCTAACTGGCAGTAAACGTGTATCTTTCTGCGCTTTGGCGGTCTCACTCAATTCCACTGTTCTCTCGAATATCGACATTTTTGGCAAAGCACTACTCATAAGTAGCGTACGCGTTAAAATGTTTATAGCTTAGGTGACATATAACTTCTACATATCTCCATTAGGGCTGTACTTTATAAGGTTCAACTATCTCAGATGGGTAGGAGGCATTGGTAACTTTGCTTAGAAAGTCACAAGCTAAATCGTTTACATGCCTGAGAAAAATTGGTGGAATGTTATGCTTTAATAGGTGAGAACGGTGGTAGTTGGATCTGCATTTACATAGGACAGATAACGCCGGTATCATACAATGGCAGTCATAGGAGATACACCTCTCCATAAATTGAGTCATGTGGCATCGATGAACAGTGGGGTTTTATTCTGATTGAAAGTAAGCGAGTTCATGTGTTTTTGCAAATGTGGACATTATCGTCGAATCCCAGTTCTGGCTATGTCCAAAGGAAGATGCATACTTGTGGTGAGTCGCATTTTCAAAAATGACGGAACTTTTGCTGTGCAAACCCACGTTTCCATTAACAGTTTAAGAATTTTTTTACCCATCTTTCTAAATTAATTGTGACGTTTTTGTGAATGTGTTTTATGTTCACATGACCTTTCTCATCGAGTCGATGATTACAAACTGTCCGAGAACAATCGCGAACAACAGTCAACTTCGTTTTTTTTATCTCGATTTCCAGGATTGCACCAAAAATGGAACCACCAGCACGGGAACCTACAGTTGTCTATTACTCACATTGACCTTACAACGTCTTGTCAGCTCCTACCTCGTGACAACCTACATTCCTGAAGTGCTTATCGTGATGGTCTCTTGGCTTGGGTTCTGGATTGATGTGAGAGTAGTACCGGCCAGAATAACTTTGGGACTGTTCACTCTATTAGGCTTGCTAACCGAGGTAAGTCTAGTTGATTTGTACAATCCGAAAGTAACGGAAACTGAGATACATGTTGTCACAACTCGACAAAAACCGGAAGTATTAGTTGCTTTCATAAAGAAGGGATGGATACGATGTGAGATGCAAGCTGGCCGCTGATTGTTTGACCGATTACATGAAACACTCGGGTATATAAGTTGAGCACATAGTTTCCAAGCTTCTTCGCTCGATTGTCTACACTGGCTCTAGTAAAACATGACATAACTCACTGTTGAAAATATATCTTTAGGTCACCCACCTAACATCTGATCTCGAGGCATTTCAGGAAAAACTTTCATTAGGACATTTTTGAAAACAAAATATTGCAGCCACTTTTCCCTCAAAAATCGTTATTCAGTCTATTAAATCATTTTCTTTTCGAACCTAAGGCTTGCTGCGAAAATAATGCACATCTACGCTGAGCATTTGTTTCGAAATGCACCAACAATGAGAGCAATGAACTATAAGTATGTCATCACAAAGAACAAGAATTTACGATAGAACTCCTTCGTAATAGGGGAGTAGCTTCATACCGGTTCGTCAAATATCGGTGGTCATTCAGAATTAGAACAACATGACGAACATTCTCATCATTAGGTCAATACATTTCTGAATGTTAAGTAACAGACGTTGATTAAAGCGTGTGCAAAACGCTGTTATGGCTGGACAACGAGAACGCTATCAAATCTACCAGTAGGTTTGTTTAGACGGTCTGTTAATGTTAACTCCAGGTGAGCAGGTAGGTGAATAGTGGTTCAAGGGAGTTCAGGAGGATGTATGAAAGTGTTGGGACAACATTACACAAGATGACGTAATGGGATGGCGATCTCTTCAACCGTTGCGACGTTGTATTGACCTTGTTTGCTGTCTAGACGATCGGTAGATAACATGAGAAGATGACTAGGGTTTACCCCGTGACTTTTCTGCCAGACGTTCTATGATAACGTTAGTTACCGATTTGGTTATTCCATTTTCAAACCGTGTTGGGTGATACCCTCTTACACGTTCACCAAACTACCTAGCAATACGTCCAATATGCGCCGCTGCACAGCAATAGAAGTGAGTAGACAACCATATTTTGGACGTGGACAGGCATGTTCTCTTTCATGTTAGGAGATAGCATGCGCGTACCTGTGTACCAGGATCGCAGCATTGCGGCCGGAAAGGTTCTCATTAGTGCATTATATAGTCTACGGTTGATAAACTATTCTGATAGGTCGCCCTTAGATGGTAGGTTGACTAATATAGATTTCTTATACACCTGATCAACTACAGGACGTGCCAGTTTTTCTACCAAGTGTTTAACCATAAGTCTTTCAGGTAGTCGTTTTGTCTCAGGGCGTTGAAATTAAGAGCAAACTCCCGTTCAATGGCGCCTTCTGAGAAAATTTCCTTTCTGTTATTCTTTACGCTGAGGATAAGATTCTTCTTTTGTTTCACCTGCACTAAGCTGTTCAAATTGCTAGATCGCCCTGCCCACAACGGTTTCTAGTAGACCAGTCATTTTAGCGAGCTATTTGTTCGTCTGTGTAAACTAACATCAAGGGAATGAAACGAGGTGTTCGTTTCTATTTTTGCCCTGAACTTCATGGAGGGATAAGCAGTGCTAAACATGCAGAGAATATTATCGATTTCGTCTAAGCCATCTAATGTTGCGACTATTTCATCCTCACAACAGCGCTAGAAACAAAGGCTATTGATCATACTGTTTACTTGGTCATGTTCAAGTTTGCTGATCAATATAGCCACTCCATCGATCTGTCGATAAAGCGATGCATTAAACTTAAGTTTTTCTAGACAACATCTACTTTTCAACCCCTAGGAATACAATAACCTGATGTTTAATTCCTCGAAAATATATTCGTCAGCTTGTTCTTATTTCACAACGGTATGTTCACGTCCGCAGTTAGTTCGTAGTTCGATCAGTTCATCTTGGAAGTTATCCTAAGCGCATGACTCATGCCAAAACAGAGCTGGTGGCTGATGCTTAATTAACACAGTTGCTGATGTTTCACTGGACGTGACCAAATTTTCCTATCCCTCTGAAAAGACCTTCACTCACGATTCAGTGCCCCTGAACGTTTGCCTATGGTAAATCGGATATGCACGGCATGAGACTAGTGGCTTAGTGATCTACATTGTTCCCTCAGATGAACGAGGATCGGAGGTCATTGGTGCTCGTTATTGACGTGCCTTAACAATAGCGAATCTGCAGTTTAACGTTTTTTTGGAAACTTGCTAAATGGAAGTCTATCTGAACGCAAAAACTGATATCAGATGCGAGTGTAATACGTACTGCCATACTGGAGAACGTCAACATCTTGGGACTGCGATTTTACTATAACATCGGAAATGAAGCGGCCAGTCAATCACTTGACTTGTTTCGACTAAGTGTTTCGCATTCAAATATACCGAATTTCATCTCTGAATCTGATATGACGGTTCATGTTGCACCATCGCTTTCACTATTCGCTTCGGTATGTGGTCCACCATTCTTCATCTCAAGTTTCTGTCCATCATTCCAAAACACGCATGACCCCAACTACCGGCGAGCCGTTAAATTGCATACAGGACGGTGATATCCGCGGAGGAACAAACGTTCTATTAAATAGTGACTTTATCAGTGGACAGTAATAGACTTAAGTCCACAACGAGCTGAGCGTGATTGATGGTACATTTCAACATTAAGCTCACATCGTTACCGTTATCGTCTACTTTATTCGACAAAGTGATGAGGACGAATTTCTTCGAAGCTGGTTACGGTTGAGTTTTGGTCCCCAGTTTTAGAAATAAAGTCATATTCACATATAGAATCTCAGCCGGAGATGCAATCACTCACTTAGTTACAAACTCGCATCTAAGTCGATGTTCTCGAGATAGTTCGGAATCAAACGGTATCCATCAGTAATAAAGTGTACCGTTTCAGTTGGAGTTTCTTCCCTCGCGAATGCGTAAGCCTGAACCGGCTTGGACACTGATTAGTTCGTTTTACAACCATATGACTAAATCATAAGCTGACTTGTGGTGTCCCAGTAGGTATAGTTATACACAGGTAACACTTAGAGTCGGCCAAGTGTTAATAATCACTGATTTCATATTTAAAAATCACGATCACAAATCCCCCCCATCTTCGTAAATGTCTTCACAAAACTGACAACTAGATCTTCAAACATTTAGTAATAAGCCCGAGACATACTTAACGTTCGGCTTTTCCAACAGTCTCTGTGATATATTGAAGTGAACTTGTCTTAGGCTTTGATAAAATGTCGTTGAACTGGATGCAGATGAGGTCTCTTTTGAGCATCAGGGAGATACAGCAATCCGCAAGAAAGGGGCCATTTTTATTGGACCATCGTCTTTGTAACCCTATAATGAAGACTGAACACCCTTCATAGATAAACATGAAACAAGAATTTTTGGTCGCACGGGTCGAATTCTTCCAGGCATAAAACGGTTCATCACACCGGAAAATCACTTTGCCTAACTCCTCATCCGTAATCAACGTTTTCACTGGTTTGATCCGTTTCGATGTTTTCTCCTTTTCAGTTGTCCTCTCCTACCCACATTTTAACTACGTTCCGTCCTGCAGACGTCTGTTACAATGTTTACAACGAGTTAGTAATTCAACAAACAGATCAAGCGATCAATTAAATGTACGCATTACTTGGGATGTGAGAGATTACTTACTTAGAAAATTACTTTCCTCAGTTCAAAACGTAGTCAGTAAGTGGTAGTAAACGCTCGGCGCAACCAGACGAAACAAATAGACGACTGAACCAGAAAAAAGATTCAAGGCAAGTAAATGAGAATAGTCACGTGATTCCTGGAGCATAATTATCTGATGGTGACATGGATACATGTACACATGCACAGAACTGAATTAGTTAGTATGATACACAAACGCGACCCAGTTAGGATGTCACGGAAGTCCAGTGAAAACTGTTGCAACTGAACAGAAAATCTCCGAAAAAGATCAGGAGGACGTGAATGCTTTCGGAATTGCAAAAGTAACAGTGAAGATCAGCTGGTTCACTTTGATTTCCGACCCGGAGATGTTGGTGAGATCGATAGATACACAACAAGAATTAGGGTTTTTTACCAGAAGTCAACAAGGTTTATATTTGGCCAGTTTTCTATACAGTTAGCAGGGCAGTTTCACCATGAACTTGAAGATTTCAGTTGTAAGTCAGTAATATTACTCTACAGACTGTCAAATTTACATGCCAATTTAGGCTGCTTTTTTATCATGAGCTTAAAACTATCCACTACACAAATACTGCTCAACTTAGACCACATTTGATGGTTCCACGTGCGTTCATTATAGAGGGAGCAATTCACATGTGGCGTGTAAACATATGGTCATTTATAATCGAGTGAATAATGTGACGCATATTGATTTATCGCAACAACATTTCTAAAGATTACTCCTTAAAAGCACGAGTATCGAACAAATCTAAAACGTAACACCTTTATAGAACATGTTGTTAGTTCACAGGAAAATGTTACCTTGCCCTAAGACTGGAACAACGTGGAAACACAATTTCATAAGTTGCCTTTCCGATAAAGTAGATATTGCGAACAACTCAACTTTTACGAATGACCAAAGCCATTCTCTAGCGAGTAATCTGCAATCAAAGCCCCCAACGGTGAGTAGTACACGGTCGAAACGTTTAGATTACTGGTGTATATGTATCTGTAAGACGGTCGTCGATCGTATGTAGACAACCTATATTATCCGTTTGAAGAAACCACGCAGAGTGTCTGCTATATAGCCAATGTGTACGTACGGAACTGCATTTCAGCACACTTGAATTCGTTATAATTCTGAGCGTCGGCCTTCTGACTTGATTAAAAATACCGTCACATAGGCATAATCGTACCTATGTTTAAGCCCAGTTTTCTAGAACTCTCTTATCCAGTGTTCGAACATCTATTGACAACCTGGGCTAGTTTATAACCACACTATGAGTTTTTCATGAATACGATCAACGACCGGTATGCTAGCATAAAACAACACCTAAAAATAATAATGGGACCTGAGTTAACAAGTGTAACGATGCTTAAACCACAAAAGAGCTTTATAATTATCATTTTAAATAGAGATACTTTATGTAGATGTTGTCGGGTAAAAACGGTGGACACTGATACTGAAATAGAGAGCTCCACACGATAACATCTTCAACTTATCTCACAGCTGCGAACAATTGATAACATGAATTGTGAACTCTGTGGGTCATCGATACCTCAACTGTTCAGCCCACTTAATAAACGTAAGTTTGCCATGCTACTTAGGCCTGTTCTGGTAATGACAAATACTTCTAACCGTAAATCAGCACGCTGGTTTGTTACCATTCTAACTTTTTAGGAACTGAAGTTTCGGATAGTCACTTTTGCAGATTCTTTTGAACTGATTGGTGACCTAGACAAAATCAGTCTTATTAATGAGTTCATGTGTTCTAAAGGCGTTCAGTCACTGTTCACGAATGTCCCGCTACACGAGACGATTGATGACTTTTGTGAGCTCATCGAAGTGGATCATGTTACTTCGCCTCTCCTGGCTGGTATTGTGAGGGAAGCCTGACCGTTTTTTTATTGAAAATATCAACTTACGTTTTCCGGATCGATGTTACCGACAAATAGATGAGGTCAACCATTGGAATTCCATTGGGACCCACGTTAGCAAATTTCTCCATGTTAAGGATTGAGCAACAATTGGCTACAGATATGGCAGGCTTGTCGTGCTTCTAGTGCTGCGTCAATCACACACACATACACACACTGGTAGTCAGCCGTTCGAAACAGAATAGATAGCCTCGTGCGGCGCTTGACCAGTTGTCATCCCAATATGAGAGTGACGTGTGCAGTTGAGACTGATACTTGTTTGTCGTTGCTAGGCCTACTCAAATGTTGCCTGGAAAATAGCTGCCTATAATAAGTTGAGTACCTGAAATTTAGTAGTTTTATATCCGTCCCTTATTAACACGCACTGGTGAGTGCATTACTAATGGGAGCTGGACGGATCTATTAATAGTCTTGTGGAAGGGACAGGTTTGCTCATATCCGCAGGACAGTCTAATGGTTACCCCCAAAAGGTTTGTTGAAAAACGTGATCACCGTGAGAAAAGGGGTGGTTTATATGGGGCTGTTGCTAAGTTCGATTACAGTATTTATGCTTCAAGCTGCACAAAGACTAATAGACTCGATTGAACGATAAACGCAACCGAACTCCGCGTATTTGTCCAGACCCAGAAGTACTTTAAATTAAAGAAGATCGACCTGTTGTGCTACCTTACCGGCTGTTCACCAATGTGACTACATGGAAACTCACGTGAGTGGAATCGAGAAATGTTTGATCTCCAGAGCGAACAAACATTTGTCTAAATGGGTACAGAAGTCCGTATTGTCGAAGAACGGCAATGGCATGAAAACCCCAAACAAACAATGTCCAAAGTCACAAGAAACTTTCTGACCACTGGTCAAGCTATCGAACTAGCTTGTGTATACAGAATCCTACCATGACATTCAAAACCAAGATTCTTGCGGCTTGCTGAGGCGATCACAATCAATAGTCTGAAGCTGATCTTGTGTGCTTAGAAAGAGTTGTTTGTGAACTTGGCACTGTCCTGGACTCAGTGACTTTTCGCAACCTACCGACTGACTAGTTATTCCATTCCTCCAAATTTTTCAAAACAAAAACCGACCCATATTAATGTAAACTTGATAGTAACAAGTCAATATGAAAAGCCCTCAATGTTTTGTTCAATCTTCTGAAGGGAACAAACTAATTTGACCTAATTTCCACAGAAAGGTCATCAGACTGGAAATAAATACCTGATCGATTAAATTCCTGAAACAATTCCAGCTTGTCAACAACGGTTGTGGACAATAGAACAGACTGTGTTGTTAAATGGACTACTCCCAACATCGGTGAGTAGCAGATGCACTGGGGAATGTTCCCCTGGTTCACGAAAGGTAGAGAGGAAATACTTGTCAGAATTGTACACGGGAAGCTACAGATTGATTGCAGGAGCTGGTCTAATAGATCAATTTGTCAGCTATCGACCAAGTTAATCAGTGCTTAAAGCCGATGGAGTAGGACTGTGTTGGTACAGTTTGCATGGTACCTACTAACCCCTTAGAGAACAGATCATTGAAGGCAGTTGCTTTGGTGGCACAAAGGGACACATCTCATTTCGGGAGTTAGTCAACAATGAACTAAGACAAAATATGCTAATCTGGGCAGTAATGGGAAACATCGTTCATGATGAACAGAGGGGGGCTGTTTGACAGTTATAATCCACTATATTCCGTTTGCTGATAAGTTCGCTATTTTTACACATGTCCTAGACAAAATCAAACCAGATTCATTTGAGAACTCAATCGATGCTAGAGTTAATTTCTCAGCTCTCGTACATAACACATTTAAGCTTACTAGTTAATAACGAATGTCTGGAACAAAACGGTGACCGCTACAATTATCCGACAGTGCAGATCATACCAGCCTTCAAAGCTTCACCGCCGTGTTTAGTGAAGTTTGGCGGGTGGGAGACAACACTGGTGTCATTTTTACTGGCAAGTGACAAGCAGTACAATCACGAATATTACGGACGTATACGGTCTACACAAGTCAACAGTTTATTAAAACAAACCTTGTGTTGCATGCCAGCATAATTTTCACCTATTGTGTTTCACATCTAGTGAATCAGAATTGACCAGTCCTATTTTGACTTTCCTGTGTGGATTAATTTGTGAGCCCCACAAGTGATTTTTATCATTTGTCCGGTAGTCTGTGCGACAAATCAAGAACTTCTTACGCGGAGTAAAACATACGATTGGTTTTTGACCATATATCCAGAAAGCAACACTTTGTCTAACGATAGAAAGCTACCTAGGCCAAGTCAATGCAAAGCTCGTTGAAAACATTAATAAACGAGTTTGGGCGGACTATGAAGATTACCTTTCGGTATGAAGTCTTGGACATTCAGTCCAACAACTTTTGATGTCTTTGAATATGAAAAATATATATGAGAATTACTAAGCTGACCGTAAGAATCCACATTACTCATATCCTTGCCTATTGAGTGCTTTGATTCTTCTACTATCCAACTTATTGAGTAATAATATGAATGTGTATTTGTTGAAACTGACAGTTTTATGTCTATTCACTGATGTATCAAATAAAATGTAAATGTCCAAGATAAACTAACGACGATAAATTCACACCGTAAGACTGCAGTTCAAGGCCCCTATGAGCAATATTGACCTAACGGGTGGCATCCGCGAATAACATCGAAACCATGTCTTGTACCACCTGCGTAACAAATGACACGATCGTGCTAAATATCATCGTTTAGGCTACGTGTTTTGTTCACCAAAAATGCACAAGTGAATGAGCATCCCAATTGATTTCGTTAACGTCCGCAAAAATATTTTTGTATGCTGAACACATCATTATTCCGGTGAAAGCTGGGTGTGGGGCGCACATTTGTTTGTCAAAGGGGTATTATATCAGACCCATTGGAATCAGCTGGCGTCCAGTTGGGATGTCTCCGTTTGTGTGTTTGCTTGCGTTCGTCTGCAAACGTTATCGTGGAAATTCTTCGCTCGCAGCCCCCAACACATATATTCACATCAAGTGTATTGTGGAATGAGGATAATCTGATTCCATGGTCTTTGGCTGTACACGTGGTGTCAATAGTTCTTGGATCGGTTTAGTGGATTACGGCTGTACTCAGCAAATGCAATGGACTACGTCATATGTGTCCGCCCGTTTATCCTTTATTCATTGCGTCTACTAGCAGTCTGACAGATTAAATGTTGATTTGAGTATCCAGATGAAACGACTGAAGACAGTAACACGCCATTCGCACGGCCTGGTCGTTCAGTGTACTCATAACCTCACTTCAAGTGGGCACCTTTGCTGAATGCCTGGACCAGACCTTTAGTTTGTGTGTAAAGAGGTGCCAAAACATCGCTGAGGTCATCTAGAGTGAGACCGGCAGCACAGTAATTTTTCAGAATGGTAACAATAACTTAGTTTATGTACTTATAAGGTCTGATACTGTTACGTTTCCCTAAAAGAGTTATTCGCCGGCTTGCACGCGGATAGTTCTGCTTGAGCTAAATTCTGTCTTTTCTGAAACGAATCACGCTAACGGATTGTCAATATTGAGTGAATTCGGGAATCGTTAGCATTGATTCGATAAAAGTGCAACCGGACTCAGGCATAGTCTGACCTCAAGTAACGTGGATTACGTAGGAAATGCAGCGCGTGACGGTGTGAGAAGAGCCATATGCTTGTATGCATTGTGGGCTGACCACGTCAATTGAAGTGCATGCCGTGGATAATGGTGGCGATTGGTCATCCACATTTTGCCCTTTTCTCCCCTCTGATCTTTCAATTAGGAGAAATGGTTTCGGCCAGTGTGTATGTTCGCATGCTTTACCACTAATGTTCTAACAGCGCTTGGTCGGGAAGAATTTAATGTTGTCGAGTGAGCTTAGCGAAACTCTCTTGAGGCTGCTGACAAGCTAAGGAACTCAACATGGTCATAACTATTGAAAGGGTAAGCTTTGTAATACCAGTTGCAACGAAAAACTTCAACAGTTATCACCTGAAAGACGAAGGAGCGGAAGACAGAGAGTTACAGCTCCATCAAAATCAAATCAGAAAGTTAGATGGTATGTATATTCATTTACGTTGTTTGATAGGGCATTTAATCTTACCGAGTACCAGTCAGTCAAAACCTTCGGATGACGCATGAAGAGTCGACATGAACCACCATTTTGGTGCTGCGAGCACAGATTAAGAGCTTTTAATTCTGACTTTAGACGGTATAACAGTTGACCAATTCCACGATCACTCAACGAAATAGGTAGTCCAACGTTCTTCTGAGTAGGTTAATCCAGTTGTGTTGCTTTTTTAAGCATCGTGTGGCTTTCTTTACGAGCTATCTGTGGGTTTGCGTGCTGGTTAGTTAATTGTACTGGGTAAAGTGAATAGGCTCTGTTGTTCTTTTTTGGCCTACCGGTAAGCATTCCGTCTCTGTAATACTACTTGATGATAAAAAACATAGCGATGACCATTTTTGAGTGCGCTGATTCTCTAAGTCGTTTTGTGACATCGAAGGGGTCTGATCAACTTTCGCTAAAGTTGTGTAGCGCCTTTGCTTCATCACTTTAAGTACTCTCGAAACAAGCTGATGCAATATTTGTGGAAGGAAGTTTGTTATAAGTGAACGTCAAGAAGCGCTTCAACTGACGAATTCGTGCATCTAGGTTTAATTACACTGCCCACGGTACCCACACTAGTAAGTTGATTCGTTGAAGTTTCCAGTAACTGTTATGGAGTGCTGAGTCCAGAATTTTGAGGGAATATTGAGTGGAGAACTTGAAAAGCATCATGCACTCAATGGAGCTGTTGAGTTTATCTTCTGTTCACACCTCAACAGACGGCGACTTATGCGTAGGTCTGGAAACGATAACGAAATATCAGTCCCAAATTCACACGTCACTGGCATGTGGCGATGACAAGTTAAGCGCCGCACTAGGTTATCTATTGTCTGTTTCCAGCAACTGAATATCAGTGTATGTGTGTGTGTGTGTGTGATTGTCGTAGCACTCGCAGTATGACAAGCCTACTGTGTCTGCAGCTAATTCTTGCTCAATCCCTAACACAAGACGTCTGTTAAGATGGGCCTTAGTGGACTTCCCATAACTGACCTCATGTATTCCACGGTAACACTAATCAAGAAAACGGAAGTTCACATTTTCGACGCACACTAATCAGGACGATTTTATACATTTGTCAGCAATACACTTTGTGGTCCAGAGTGGTTCGTATCGAAGGTGTGTGAACTCAAAGTTTGCAGACTTACGAATAAGACGCTTTTCAGAGAACAAGTTGCCCTACGTCTGATAACCGGCCGTTAGGACATTTACTATATGTTCATTGGACAGCCTGTAGATCACGTTGAGTGGAGTACCGTTTACTATTCGGTCATCATTACTTCAAAGCCTTGTTTCCTGTTTGGGTTCATTTATTTGCACACGAGCTGCAGAAAGTGCTCCGCTTCAGAAACTACGTCATATTACTGCATAATATTATTCGAGTAGGACTCAAATAAATAAGTAATCTTGTATTAGCTTGGATAAAGAATCATCAGGAATGGACGATATCCTCTGTGACTTCCAATACATTTCCATGTTGTTGAGCTGGTCTCTGCAGCCGTGCGACTGATCACTTTTGAAATGGGTAATCTATCACAGTGACAAGAATGTATCCGAACACCAATACTTTTTTATCAGCCCGTTTTCACCAGGTGAGTGGCGAAGGGGTGTCTTCACAAACTGGGTGGTCACGTGCTTCATTAGCTAGAAACAATATCTGACAAGACATATTGACATTATAAATGTTCACATACTGTAGTAAACTGAACTGGCAAAATTCCCCCTTTACTGACGATTACATACCACTGTTTGGTAGTGTCAATTCGTCGCCATATAGTCACATACTGAAGGGTCTATTTTTGTGATAAACGAGAACGGAGGGATAAAGTCATATTTACACAACTGCTGATGTCCATTACAATCAGTCTGACATCGGTGAACTCACACTATATGAACAAATAAAAACAATTTACTCCCTTCTGACTTTTGCTGTCAATGCTATCCGATGCAAGGCAATTCGCATTTTGTACTCGACGTCACACAACCAAACAGTATTGCTTGCTATTCAAAACATCAAACCTGTGTTGTATGTTTTGGAAAAACTGCTTGTAACTTTGTCACTAACCATGATAGTGACAACAATTGTGAACTCGGACATTTGGCTGTCTCTGCTGTTTCATTTGGGTTCTCATACTGATCTATAAGTGGTCTGCTCTATGCATTCCTATAAATGTACTCCTGCACGGAGGTAAATCGTGTTAAATGAGCCTACAGTCCTTTTTATGGGAACCGGTGACGGAAGAGAGAATGTTTCAATTTTTCGTTTCTTACTTTATTGGTTGTACAATATTAACAAAGAAATTAATCAGTCAGCCATCGGTGGCATTTAGCTACTTTGATGAGCTATCTATTCTAACGTTTTCAGATACTGTCTTCCTGAATCGTAAGGTCCAAATATGGGAGACAAACTCATCGTACAACAGCTTGGCAGTTCATAATGGTCCACTACCAATCGAATTCCTCAGTGGCGAAACGTCCAAAATGATAGACGGTTAGTTCAGATGAGGCCTAATTGCCGAACTCTAAAACTTCGGCTGGGTTCGAGCTAGCGCCAGAAACAACATGCCCAGAAGTGGCAAGTGTCTTACCAGGTGAATCAGGAAGCCATATTGGAAGCTCACAAGTGTCACATTAGGCCTCATTTACCCACCCAATCCCCGTGTTATTCAGGGTTCACCAAATAACCCAGGAGATTTACCTCTCTACCATGACGAGTAGTTGTCAAAATTAGTACACAATCTCAGTATCTAAATCTCGGAATCCTCGAAAACTCCACAGATTAATCGTTATGTTTGCGGTCCACTGGAGTTATCCGAAGGTTAAGATCAACCGCAAACGTCGGTAGTTTCATTCTGAGCAACAAGTATAAGTGAATACCTTCCATAATCATGAGGTTATACAGACCTTAACTGCTAAAGAACACCTACTTATTTAGGTGTGTTAGGGAATTATAATGGAGTTCTCCAATCTGTTGTTATGCCTCAGAGCAATCAGTTTTTTTCCAGCAAAACGCTTCTTTACTAGCTAAGCTTTATGCTTTCGATTGCACAAGACTTTCATCACACACCTCAGTGATAATGAAGCAACAGAAAACTTTATACTCTCAGAAAATTTGAGCCATCTTTCTTAATGACTGTCTCAACGATCTGTACAAAGGACGTTTGAAACACTGAGTTTTTCTTAGCCATTTGAATAAAGTAGTCAGGAGACAAATTGCGATATTAATTCTTTTCGCACACTCTCGTCAGTCGTTAACCTGCAAACCAGCATAAAAAAACCAACAAGATTTAAATGAAACGACCAAAATACAAATTAGGTTACATCGTGAGTGGTACTCACGGCGAAACACACGGTAAACGAAGGTTAACAGTTGGTTTGTGTGCATAGGACTGATTGTCGACGGCTGATCAAGAACGCTATAATGTACTTGATAATTTGTGAGATGTGAGCGTTCACCAAGACCTTAAACGAAGATGTGATATTGCCAGTGTGACCTGCAGTCTATAAGTGCCTTGCAACTGATGAAGCGGTGTTCCATCCTAGCTGAGTGTCACTCATTAGTGGGTTTGTCAGTGCAACTCTCTACCAAGGTTTGACATTATCAAAGCATGTTTCATCAGAACGCTCGCACCGTCTTTTTTCCGATTGCTATGGAAGTGTAGGTGAAAATACTGTGTCCATCTCAAATTCGTCTGATAAACCATCACAAAGCAAATATAAAAGCTCGAAAAGTCGATTTATTTTGATCACTTACACACTGCTCAGTAACTGACGAGAAGAGAATGACAAAGCGTGAAAGTCAATAAAATCATCTTAATGTACTAGGAGATGTGGGTGAAAATTCCTAATCGAACATAGGTGGGATTTTGAGGCATCATTTTAAGTACCGTTTTAGAAGGTTACCAATGTGCGAAATGATAAATTCCAAGAGAATACATTCCTGAATACTCAAACTAGATAGCCTACACGAAGAGAGTCCTAAAAGTATAGTTAGGCTAGAATTGCACATACACAAAGTTTGTTTACGTGATTTTGGTTAGCTTTGGTATCGCCACAATAAACAACACGCTTGGTCTCGTTTCCAAAAAACACAAACCAACTGATGAGATCAACAAAAGTCGATATATGCTTCCCCAAAGTGACAAATGATTCGCCAGTTTTATTGTCAGATATTAACACTTAATTGGCTTTCAGCTAACCAACTGAATTCCTCAAATTTGACACCCTCATATGCATAATCAATAATAGTTGACCTCTATTTAGACAAAAACGTATGAACACTGTCAACTTCCATATGTTCTGTCATTTTTTGTGTGTTCAATTGTTCGTTTTTTAAGTATGACAATTTAATACATCAAAAAAGAGAACTTTTTCGAATAAATTTATTTATTTATCTTGATTGCCGGTGGCTATTTGAATAATTAATTAAAAAAAGGAATGAAGGCTAATGAATATCCAAACGGCAGTTTGTATTGTTCCCTGGAATCAAAACCTATTTTATGGTTAACAGGAATTTAATCCAAGTTAATTTATTTGTGATAGTTACTGTATCTACCCTTCTCTGTTATAAACGTTTGAACATAACAATAAACATTTTAAGCTGTAACTTCAGTTTGAAAATTGCAGATAAATTAAGCGAAATAATTATTTAATCGAGTTTTCATTTAGAGAGTTCATAATTTGAAAAGGACAGTTAACAGCCTAGAACACAAGATTTCAAGTGTAGGTTTTTATGGTTAAAACGACATTACATTACCATTAAACATATAGCGTAACAAAGGTGTTAAACATTTTAAGACACTTAGTGCTATTGACATTCAAGCTGTTTAGCTATATTGTTCGATTGTGTTATTCGATTGAACTGAATTGATCTCCGGAGATTAGTTACGACAGCCTGACTATTTCTCGGACAACGGAGTAATAACTCGTAAAACAAAGTCACTGATTGTCCGAACAGACAGAAAGAAGGGGTAAACTTGCGAACTAACCTTCAGGAACTGCAGAATGCGGGACTAATGGCTACCTAGCATCTCACTGAGTGAATTTATTGTCTGATCGTCAGGAACTGGACGACAACCTTCCGGCTTTGCTAACAAACTAAGCGGACTGTCTGCCAGTTTGAATTTGATGTTTCGCCTTAAACCAAACTGAACTTCGTCCATTGACCGCCTGCACAAATGCTACAGGCGAACGCGTCACAAGTTGACCAGAATTGTAAACTCTTTGTAAGGAGCAAGACAGTGATAGAATGTTATGGTTTCAGACACGAAAAAGGTGTGTGGATTCCAATGAACCAAGGTGGAACGTGTAGAAACGCTTTTTCACAGTCTGAGTAGCATTAAAAGCTATTTCCAAAAGTCATTCATGATACTAATCTAAGTCAGATGAAGTCTATTCAAACCAAACAAAAGACAGTCAGTTTCATTATGTGACCAGAAATAATGATAACACAAGTGTGAGGCAAACGGGATAAAATAACATGAAACTGCATGGCGTCGAATTCGAAAATATGCAACCAAGATGAAGCTAAGATTCACGCTTATTATGCACACAGTCGACGAACGACCTATAAAGAAATAAGTACAGGATACACGGAAATTCTGGCATCCTGGAAGGTTTGTACACCAGGTTGCAAGCATACACGATTTTTTGAGTGGAACTTGTTACTTTGATTTAAAAAAATAGTCCGAAAGTGAAAAATACTGTAATTCATGAAGTTCATATGAGCAAATTTACTGCACAGTTTTTAATGTAATCCCACTGTTATATCTGCAGGGTCTGTTCATACAATGCACCTGCATTGGGCTAGAAGTGTTAATGATCGATTCGACAGTCCGCGCATTCTTCCAACTAGAATTGGTGTAAAGCTACCAGTTAATGATTTAATCAATAAGACATTCTGCATGTTTTAGACACTGCTGAAGGGAGGCGCCGACTGGACGGTGGCCAACCAACACCGCGGTTACGACATATGAAGACCTTGACTGCTCCATTGGGCAAAGTGGGTAGGTGTCGCCTACCTGGATGGGGTCCACGTGATCACTCAAACCGCTGGTTAGAGACGATACCCGAGATGGCGGTGTGCCGCACTCAATGACATACCTGTATCCATACCATTTCTAGTTCTTCCGCCTAGTCTTCTTTTAATAATTTTAAAACTTAGTAACGTTTTCTCCTAGGATATTCCACGTTACCGTTGGGGCGAGTGGCGGCCGAGCCACAGTATCTTTTGGTCAGGCTCATGGCTGTTATGATGATGACGATGATGATAACTGGGTGAAAAACGCTCTCTTATGAGGCACATGAAAAAGAAATCGCCCAACTTTTATAGAATAGCTATTTTTTCTCAAGTTGGACATTATCCGCAATTAATCGCAGCTGTCGCACTACCGTAGACTTTCCAGTCGACGGCTTTCGAAAAGAAGCACCAGACGTGAGCCTCGCTCTCATTTGAGGTTTGTTTCTTCTTCTTCGTGGTTGTGTCAGTTAAGCATCAGTGTGAACCACTGGTGCAACGCTACATAGTGTGATGATGATTATGATCGCATTACAATTGTATAACGGTACAAGTTCCACGTGAATATCAGACCTTAGATTTAGGGACTAGCAACGCTCGGTAACTCAATATTCCATGCAAACCCATCATACCAGAGTGTTATGCACAACATAGAATGATCGTGTTGGTCGCTTAGTTTGTTTGAATCGGTCAAGTTTCACTTAAATAAGTATGATTTAGAATATAATTTTCAACTTGCCGCTAACAAAGGGTGTGTAAAAACTGTGGGCGTCTAAAACTTGTTGGTCTGAGACATGGACAGTGTAATGTTCAGCACTCAGCTTGTACAGGTTATGTATGAACAGAGGCGTTTAACATTAGGTAGCTGGCTCTAGATCGGAACTTTCCTGAGGGACTTTTGGTAGACATTACCACTTCACTGATTAAAGCTAGATAATGCTCATGTGAACAACACAAACATATCGCTCCATACTACTGTATAACAAGGCAACAGCACACCCAGTAGAATTTTGTCCTAGGAAACGATGTGTTAGTTGGACTAAGAACAGGCAATTATTTAGGTCAACGTAAGCAACCACCAGTGTTAGACGCCCAGACAAAACTGCTCCAGATGGACTATCCGGTTCTTCTGCCGTGTAAATGCTTTAAGTAAACCTCAAAATAGGTTAATCGAAGCTTGAACCAATGGCGATGTGACCTTGATAAATAAACTCACTTCTTCCGCTTGACTGGAGTATGACCACACATGGACAAGACTACCACTACCTTATGCTGGTAAAAATCTCATGCCACCGGCGAATAGTTCACCTGAGGAATTTCACAAGTGCACTATCTATTCAACTTCCTGAAGTGGAGCCATGACTCATTAATCTGCTTTCAATCTCAAGTGATTTTGACCTTGTCGGTCAAGATGTCGAGCCCAACCGAAAGATGTCGAATCGGACATGGTGACGCCAGTTTGGTATGCACTAGCGAATGAATGAATGAATGACTCATAGTCATCCAAAATCACGTGGGTAAAGTAAACCATGAAAGCAACCTTCTAGGAAAACAGATGTACAGAGGTACATGTAAATGCTACAAGTTAGAGTTGAGAAAACGGACCTTAAATAAACAGGTGGTCCGTGTGGGCGCGAGCAGTGCAAACTAACCTGCTCTATTTTCTTGACTAAAACCGTAGGCCCAAACGTTCCGCTGGATCGAGCAGTTGCTAACGTTTGCAGCTGCATTTGTAAACAACTAGTGATTTATATTTGAATTAAGGCTAGAGTTGCCTACAGAATTTAATTTACGTTCGTGATATAGATTTTCTGCATAACAAATATTGTGGATATTGTCTCGCTCCAGTTCAGAGCCAATTACTGAACCATAACAACTTCGGTTTGTTCCGCACAGTTAATCACGTGACATTGTTGTCGCTTTTCTGATTTACACAAGCAATGTGCAATTTGCTGCAAAACGGACTGCTAATCATGGGTGATATTCACTTCCGCCCTATCGATTTTGTTCTGATGAATGCACGAGGCCTGAAATTGTCTAATAGGCTGTCGCTCGTTGACCGGAATACGTTCCCACGACCTAATGCGATCACGTGATGTTTGCTTCTATCTCCGCGACATAAACGTCTATCATCTTCCACGTGTTTGCTTGAGATTCTGTTGATGTTAAGTTGCAAATTAAGACAAATAACTCGACTGTAAACATCTGTGTGGGAAAATTTTGCATTTGAGCTGGATACAAAATTCGCTTCTGCCCAAGCTCAGTGTGGAAACGAATCAGACTAATAAAATAAGACGCCATCTTTGCGGACAAGTAAGGAAGTCACGCGACAGTTCTTGACCAATGAAATAGCACAACCAGTTAAACTAACGGATTCACCTGATTAATTAGATATTGGAACCAATAAATGGTGAGGTTTTATTGGTGAACTAGTAGAAAACGTTCTTATTCAAACAAACCAGTCAGGAAATTCTTTGTTCTTAAATGTCTTATCTGTGGTGAGTACACAGTTACGAAGAAATACGACATTTTCAGTATTGTGCCAGTGAATGTATCATGCATCACACTGGAGCCAAAATGTATGGTCATCCATCAAGATTTAGTAACTCGGTAGTGCTAATCGTGGAGTCTGTCCACAGTATCAAACGAGGTTGCTTCATGAAAACGTGGACCTATATTCACATCCCGGTAGTGGCAAACATACATACTACTCTTGATCGCTAATATATACGAGGCTCAAGTTTGGTAGTACTTTTCGAAGGGGTTCGACCGAAACGATTATCTGAGAGTCACATAGGAAAGGATAGCGTGTACGTATGATGTTTGTCTTGGAGTTTTCGCTGCCTGGTCGAAATGTATACATCGAGAACAACTCGTTTAATCATTCATACAGAATGTGGACAGGTGTGAAAATGTTCTCACGTTTGCTTCGCTTTTGTGTAGTTATGGCAACCGTTGATCGGACACTAAAATAGGCTAAACTGCCAGGTTGTATGTGGTTTAAAAGCGGTTAATCCCACGATCAAATGAAAAGTCTGCGCCACCAACAGTCGCCAAAACTAAAGCGCATGGTTAAAACACATCAGAAGGGCAGATGTTGTGCTGTTCTTGACCATCGAACAGTTTTCCACACACCTATCACCAGTCTGCTATGTGACGAAGCCTCAACGATCTGGACAGCCAACAATCCAACGAGTCCAATCTATAGGTACAATCTTGATATGCAGTGTCTGTTTAACAGTCTACATCTTGAAATATCATGCTCACATAGCTGATTTCTTTTAACCTTATAAATCAACAGTACTAATGAATAAATTTTGTACTTCCATCCCCAAGCTTAAGCATCACCACGGTCTTCTTAGAATATTCATACATTCGTCTGGACTGTTGTAGTGGTGACCTACAATATTCGATCATAATTGAATTGCATCTTAGCCACATGGTCGCACACAAGTTTGTGGTATACAGTCTAACTGGTGGATGTTTCTTGCTGATTCTGAAAAACGATCCAGCCTGTTTTTGAAATCTGGTTTTACTTGACTGTATCGCACAGTTATGAAACCGTCGAAAAATAAATTCAGTTTTGTTGATACGAGTGTGATTTTTACGTCACATATTTTGACTGAATTGTTATCAAATGGATCGGGTGAAGTTTATTCCATAATCTTATCCTCTTCCTGTCAGTCACAAAATATCACATTCATCAGAAGGCCTGAGGAGTTAACACAGGATTCATGCGCACGACCTAAACTAGCAAATATCCAATCTTAATGAAATGAGAAGATGGATGTTTGGACTAATTTACATTAGAAGTTAGAAGTAGATTTAAATGTTCTGCTTAATCGCGGCGGGATACTTATGATCACTTCGACGGAAGTTTCATAATCTTTTCAAGGAATTGATCAACGTTGTAAATTTTGAAATACTCATGCCAATAGGGATTTCTGGACCGGCCTTTAATTTTAAAAAATACTACTCTGATATTTGTTGGCTTATCTGGTGTTAGAATTGTTTTTTATAAAAAGTGACTTCGGGTTCAGTCAGTGATATTTTGAGGTGCGTCTACAATATTACCTATAATGCCCGACAACAAGTAAAAATCCTATAGGCAAGTGGTGTGATCAAAGAATCTAATGCAAAACTTCTATTCTGTGAGTGCCAATAAGAAACACTTATTCAACTGACTTATCTTGAGTTAAAAACTCTTCCATTCACACGGGTTCAGCGTATAAATCAGTTCTTCATATGCGTTGTTGATTGAGATATACGATCGACATATTAACACGTACTTTCCGGTTAGCTCATCCAACATACACGTGAACAGTCGTGTATCTGAACCTCAGTAACCTACACAGCGACAGTGTAATCCTATAGCAATCTAATGAGTTGATTTCAGCCGATGCGATCTATTGTCGTTATACCAACAAACGTGTGTATTTAGTCAGATAACACGACTCATAAAAGTGACAAACCATCTAGTTGTGAGTTAAGATCCCGGGGTTGGGAACCCTTGTCTAACATCATAAGACTGAAGTGACAGGACGATCAATCTGACTTTTTCATAATCGTTGTGGTAGTGTTGCTTACTCTGATGACTAAGCATCAACAAAATAACCAATGATGGCAAACCATACCTCAAGTATCCGATTCCATAAAACACGTACAAACTTCAAATTTGATTTGAATTTCTTTCGGACACAATTCATATTGCAACTTGAATGAATTTCTGACAGTTTATTACAAATTTATCTCTTTATTTCACTGCCAACCGGAATGACTTATCTGCGACATATATTATTAAGCAGTGTAGTTGCTCAATTCTGACTGATTTTTGGATGGAACAAATGAAGACAATGGACTTCTTACTCAAGTTTTTTGGTCGGTGAAGCTTAGGATGTCAGCAAACTCGTACTTGATGATCGCTGTCTTCTTCATTTGGTGAGATAATCACGTGAGCAAACAGCTCGTTAGTAAAAGCATATTGTCAAATCTGTAGATATGTTACCAGTTGGTTAAATAGCATATAGGTATAAAGTGAACATCACTCACATTCACTCACAACTGTCGCACTCCCGTAGTCTTTTCAATAAGCCTTTTTCGAAGAGAAGAATTAGACTCGAGTTTCACTGTTGTTACAGCAGCTGGTCAGTAGTGCATATCCTTGTCACTGCTGGGACTAGAACTCCGGCCGTCCATTAATAATAGAAAAGTATGCACTAGTATAGCCTTGTACAGACGGAGCACTTACCACGTAAAGTAGCATTCACCAGATTGTCCCCGAGACGTAACTGAGTTATGTTTTAATAAAACTGTTTGTTACGATTAGTGGAGTCAGTAGGTGGCATCCAGACTTTTTGAATACCGAAGTGACTGATTAGAAACGACGTGTAAAATGAAATCACGAAAGCTTGACAAACCCAGATGACTGTTGGTTTTTTTAATTGCCCTCATTTACAACAGCCTTCCTACTAACCCGTTCGGCCGATCAGCCTTGAATCGATCAAACTTGCTGTATGATTAGTAGTTTACCTGGACGTTTGCTTGTGAACTGAACAGATTCGGTTAGCAAGTTTACATGACAATTCACATTTTCAGCCTTTTTTCAAATGTAACAATAAAAACGAGATGTTGTTTCCGGGTGTAAACAAACAAGATGTGAATTTATTTCCCACTGTCCAACTGTGAGATCTAGAAGGGGCTGACAATATCGTTCTTGTTTGTAAACTAGTACTTCTCCCCACTGAATAAAAACCACCCCTGAGAAATACAACAGCGTTTATTTCTTGAAAGAAGCGTAATTAAATCTCGTGAAATCCCACCAGGTTAAGTAAAACACAGAGAGTAGAATAAGTTAACCTGGTTGAGTCCATCAACAAATTCATGCATAATTAATTCTGAACTCTCTTCAAAATTGCCGTGAAAATTTCATATTATTCTGAGCCACCGAACAGTAAGTATACTAGCAATAGATAACGGATTCCAGTTTATGGTGACGATTACGTAGTGATAAAAACATGATTATGTATTTGAGTAAATCCAAACAGTGCGCTTCCGACTAGTCTCAACTGGAATGGAGAAGAACAAAAAGCAAGACGATGGATGGCACATCATGCAAAAGGCTTTCGTTTGCAAAATTACGTATACGCGCGGACTGGGATACGACTGTGGTGGTCAGGTTTATGTAAGATGAAATGTAACGATTGCTGGTACTCTAAAACTTTCGGCTGGCAAGACCACAATGTGACCTCTGTTCAATTTGAATTGGGGATCAAGTTGTGCGGTACACTGTTTTGAAAACTTATAAAAACGTATCCAAGTGTGATTTGCTTTTTTCTGTTTTTCCGGGGGCTGACTTTCCGTTCCAGGTGTAACCGCATCCTTAACCCATCGAAGCTAGTGTACGATAATTTTGATTACAGAAGTAATTTTCTACTGAACCGTACACATTTTTTAGGTTACTTGAACCTTATTTGAGTTACTTCTTAGAAACACTATGGATAAGATTTTAGGTTGCCTGAGTGATATATATATATGTATATATATATATATATCACTAGCGGTTCTGAGTACCTAACTGGTCCGATGTCCAGTATAAATGAGCTATATCTTATCCCTAAGGGACTGGGCCAAATTTATTCCTCAAAAAGTGATTTCTGATACAAAAAGCTTTCCTGATTCATGCGAGTGTTTTCGTCCTGGGTTAGTGTTACTGAAGAGAGCACTGTATCACGCAAACGGTTTGAGATACATTTGCTAAATCGCTCCGACAGACAAATTAATAGACGTTTTGACCTACATTGAAATGGATTGAGAAATTCTTCTGTATGGGTTGTTATAGCAACCGGAGGAATACTTACGTTGATACAAACGCAGAGTGGTCATCATCAATCTTACATAGCAACGCGCCAGTGAGACATTTGTCCATTAACGACTCAGAGTGCAAATAATGCTCTAAGCAAGTTGTATGGTATGGCTATGATTCCAGCGTAAAATATATTTGCAAAAAGGTAGACAGACGTGAGTTTAGTTTTGAAGCTAAAACCTTGAAAATGTAAATGCAGCTTTATCCTGGATGTATAGTGTTCAAACTGCTGGTCAGTTGCCACTTAGAACAAAAGAGTACATAAATATCTAACGGTAAACATGAGGCAAATGTTAAGAGAGGAAAATTCGCTTTTACGATTTTGGCGTTCAACGGATTATTGCATTGATACAGACTATGAACAATCGATTTTGTTCACAAGTGCAGTTGGTTTAAATGCGATTGCTGTCATTATGTTTCAAGCGTCATTAAATCAGTCATATGATTTCCACCTTTATGCGGATTTTGTGTTTGTTCTTCTGAAACCATTTGAGTCGGCTATAAGACTGAATAGGCATCTGAACGTGCTCCTGATTAGCATCCGGTTTAATTCGGCAGGGTGTTGATCAGACAAGTAAACTACGCTGTCCTCATTTAGTGTGGAATCTCTTTCACTGTCATTTATGTAGTAATACAACTGAACTATGATATGTTTAGTAGAGACGGCTGATCAGTCAGTCTACAGGAAAGAAAAACACAGTATTGTCTATTATGGTGATGATGGTCCAGGCACAATGGTTTCTAAAGGTGATCTGTTATTTATCTGGTCCGCCGACATCAACTTTACCTGTCATCATAATTGATAGCGCCGAATCTTCGACTCAGTCATTGTAAACTGACAAATGTGTACTGCAGACAAGAATCCGTTTTCGTTAAGCTACAATTTTTACTTCATTATCTTCCATTACCCTCATGAAATTCAACTGCATATGTCCAATGTTAACTTAGGTGTATCGTGGTCGTGATCCCTGGGGTAATGGACCTGTGACTTACGCGTTGTTTCTGTATACCTACAAGACTGTGCTAGTGTCTAGTTTAAAACCTGCCTCAGTAATAGTTCCCAAACGAAACAACATGGTCGTCTAATCAAAAGCCAAATTCAATTTTTATAGAATAAGAAGTCACATTAACACGACAACAGCAATTTTTCATCTCTCTTCATTCACTCAGGGTTCCAGTGTGAGTGCCAAACTTCCAAGGGTTACTTACCTCAAAGCGATTGACGTTTGGTTAAATGTATGTCTTCTGTTCGTCATCGGGGCTCTCGTGGAATTCGCCATCGCCTATCTGGTCGCTCCGAAAGAGACCACTTATGAGTGGGAAACTGATGTCCATGCTGTGATCAAAGAAGTTTTGAAGGACACTCTGGGCGATCAGCACTGCTGCTGTTGTTATAGTAAATGTGTAACCCACAGATCTGTAAGCCGTAAACAATCTCCCAAGGTGAACGGACCTACGTCGAAAATACCTAAATTGGAGTCGACCTCAATGGACCTGAAGGAGCTGAGGGAGATAACAACTACCTGCACCGTTGCAACGGATCAGACGCTCAGGTTGATAAAATCGCAGCCATGGATGTCTTCCAGTGACTCAGGAAAATGCGCGCTGTGTGAAGCATTCCGACCCAACTGTTGTCAATGTCCATTATGTGTACAGATCAAATGTCCGAGGGCACCAAAAGCAGAAACAAACCGAGTGAGTAGTGTGAATGCAAACAAATTTGATGAGAATATGTACATTTGCTGTGCATGAACCAGCAGGGATTCACTCGAACTGATCAAGACCACGGTTGTCCCAAATCCGATAGTCTACGCTCAACATCCAACTGTAATACATTGGTGATTGCAATCACTAGTCATTCTCATGTAATCAAAAACAGAACTGAAGAGAGTGTGACAAATGTTGAATGTTTACGGGTATTGATTACTGCTCCGACGAGCCAATGGTATACACCCATATGATTGCAAATGAAACTAAAGAAGGATCATCAGACGCTGTTTTTTGAAGACCTGTTTGGATATACAATCATTTAAGAGCACCCTCTCCATTAAACGGTCTGTCATTGGTCCCAGGTGAAACCATTTTGAGTGCTGTCTGTTTAGTGAAGTTAACTTCTAGTAGAGAAAAGTAAGAGTTGTAGCAACTGAATTTTGTAGCTTATAACCCATAAGATATCTACTGTCGCATGCGGACGAGATAACAACAACCCATCCGAATCTCCATAGTAATTACTGTGGCTTGGATATGTAACCGTGTGAATGGTTGATATCATGTGTACTACCCAATACATATCGGTTTCAGGAAGACAGTTTACTCTTAATTATCCTCTCAACTTCTGTTAACCCAAGACTTGATGATCAGGTTAGATGTAGTCGATGATGTTTCAATTCAGAAGAACGTGTAGCGAACAAGCTTGTTTTCGGTGATTCATCATCAGGCTGATTATAACACATTTATATGGGTCACTCGTGTGAGAAAATATACAGTAATGAATCGAACGGATTGTTATCAGCTT